>CM051690.1:1949669-2254669 GCA_028022725.1 Lycodopsis pacificus
TTACATTCACCTGTCCTTGCATGTGCTCATGGGTTAGTTTGAGCAGTCACAACAGTAACGTAAGTGTGCATGTCAGATGTTTGGTTGTTGCACCTGAAACCACAGCGAACAGATATGTCGCACTAAGTAACTTTAGGTATATCTGTATAGAGCACCAGGGTTCAACTGAGCCTTCGCCCCGGTGCTGTGTTGGATTCTGTTCCCCTGTCAACTCGTGTTTTCCTCCTGTTAAAATAGCAGCACCCCGCAGGTGGTCAGGGAAACAGTATTCGACACAACACCAGCACACAGGTCAACACTCTTCTATGTTTTATGGAGTTTCCTTTTATTCCGATATTACAAACATGAATGTATGCGTATCGGTCTGTGCATATGTAAAAACAGAGTGAATTTCCCCTTCACGGATTATTAAGCTTGTAGTTGTCTGTCGTCCTCCGGATAGAAGACAAGAAACAACCTGGACATGCCGTGAACTCATGGGAGGACTAACGGACACTGTACCACTTCGATTTAGCTTCACAAAAGACATTCTATACATCTTTATCATTGATTGAAATGTAACAGATGTGATTGTTGGGAACAGTTCTGTACTTGTGCTAAGAGCTTTAAGAGTGAGGAAGGGTTGTATGGGAAGAGTTTCTTGGTCTGCAGCCTCGTCACCACCTCTCTCAGCTCGGACAGACAGAGCGCTGCTCTGGCTAATGATCCACAGGTCAGCTGTCCCGGCACGGTTGGACATGATGACGTTGGCTCACTCTGCAGTGATGGCCCTTCCTGTCTTCTTTCCAGTGTGGAGTTCGGTTTGTAGACCGATGACTCATATTGTCTGTGCCTGATCGGTAGCGGTGGTCCACTAAGCTCTTGCTTCACATCCAAGGCACTAAATCTACCTTTCTCACATGCAGACGGCCCTGGTTCCTCCGGAGAAACCTCCATGTTCTCAGGATCAGACTGGTCAGAACTATCGTACTCAACAAGGTGAAACCCAGCAGCCAAACGGGTGGTTCCCACTGGTGAAATAACACCTGTGGGCTGGACACAGGAGCTGACTTCTACTTGATCTGCCCCACCAGCTGAGGCAGTTGGTGACTGCTGCAGTGAAAGATGACAGTCTGGCAGGCTGATTGTCCCACATGCTGCAGTGAAGCCCCGCCAGTCAGCGCTGAGGTACTTGAGGTACCGCACAAAGTACTCGAGGAAGCAGGTTTCGGTGGAGATGAGGAAGTCAAGGAGGATGCTGTGGTCGAAGGAAATGCTCTGAAGCAGCAGCAGGAAGTGGCAGTGAGGGTTACAGCCAGAGGCACAGGCTGCCTCCAACACAGCAAGCTCATCCAACCCAGAGCACCGTCTGCAGGCAGAAACAAGCCGTTCAGTGAGCTCCTCTTGGTGACGTGATACCTGGCTCCCCAGGAGGCACCAGATGGTTTCACTGGTTCTCTTCTCTGGTTGATTGCAGGTGTTAAAGCTTTACTTGTATTTTTCAACCTGGATTCTATTTTTCAATGTTTTTGTATCTAAGTTACTAATGTTACTAATGTTTCTGAAATGGTTCCAGTAGTGAGGGAGAGTGCACTCTGAGCCTGTCAGCGCTTTAACCCTTATAGTGGCTTCAAGTGACTACGTTACAGCCCGTTCAGCAGCTGCAGCGTTCTCTCTCCATACTGGACCAATTTCAAAAACTAAGACAGAAAAACGTTGGGAAAATAAGTCCCAAGTTCAAAGACATCAAAGTGACCTCTTAAGGTCCTGTGACTATATGCTCCACTTAGCATTCACATGGGCTTAAGTGTGTACTGCCCCTCTGCACTGTGCTCTACCTTTACATCCTACAGTCACATGGTCCCCTTAACAAACAGTCATCAGCCAAACCCTTTTTACAATTCATCTTGTTTGCATGTCATGTTGATGAAAACAAACAACACATGCATTACTGTTGTACCTGTGATGGAGGAATATGGAAAACAAAGCTTTGGCTGCCTCCATCATGTCGTCGTCCTGGTCCCCAAACAGCAGGCTGACCCAGCAGCAGCGATGAGGGGCCTCCGTCAGCTGCACACTGCACCGCCTCAGGAAGCCCCACAGATCCTGCAGATAGCAGTCGATCTCTGTGGCACTATCCACTCCTGCTGGGACAAGACACAGGAGGGATCGCATGACTCAACTCACTATGGGAGGAGTGCCCCCTGCTGTGTTAATGCTGTACTACAGAGCGCACAGAACTCCTTAATGCAGTAGCATTACTGACCCACAGGGATGAAAGTTCAGTAACATGACCGCAATGAAGGAAAACCTAAAGGTTGATGGTTGTAAACACAGCATTTACAATTCGAGCCTCCTCTCGGCTCAATGAGCGAGCGACACAGAGAGACAGAGAATCAGAAGAATAAACCAATATTGTCTGATTGTTTCACAGCGGTTAGGTTCCAAGCCATGAATAAACAGAACCACATCTCCTCACAAACCTGCTGGAAGGTGCCGGGTTCTGAATGACGGCAGCATCCTGTGGGCTGCCTGTTCTCTGTGTCTGTCAGCATCAGGCCTGTGAGGTCTGTGAGCCTGCCCACTCAGAGGGGCGGGACAAAGCTAACCCTGCTGGGGCTGACCAATGCCGACGCACAGAAACGTCCCAAATGCAGTAAAATAAGATGATGCACCAGCACACAAATCTAGTGGGTCACAAGTGATGACTGAGAGGGATTATTTTTGTATCACTATATACATTGTTTTTAGGAAATTATTGCATATTATACCTTTAACTAATGCCACGTTACGTAGCTTATGTACCAAACATACTTATTTTACATATCAAATGTATTTGAATCTGTGATAGAACATGCGAGTGTGCTAGAATATTTCTACTGTGATGTAGTTGATGTGCCTTACTCACTAACTATATGAGATGTGATTGTGTACGGAGGAGAGCGGTAACAGGACCATGTGGTTATCTCTGTCTTTACTTTGATAAGAGGAAATAACCAAATGTGGGTTGCAGTTTTACCAGAGAGTGTTTATGTGTGAAGATTCCCAGAGACACTCAAAGGTAATAAAGACATCTGTGTGACCAGGCTCAGAGGAGGAAGGGGATGACTGGAGGGGTCAATGGGGAGCTTGAAGCTGCTGATCAGTTGTTATAATGTGAATACCTGTTTGTTCCCCCTGCTGTGTGCTGAGATGCTTAAGAGCAGGACAGACACTGAACTCTTGGCTCAGCCTCTGCAGACTGTGCTGTAGTCAGTATGACGGTGAAGCCTTCTCTGTGCAGAGAATAACTACTTTAAAGACAAACTTCTTCTCTGTGTTTCTTGTTTCAGTATTATAGGACTCACTCGGTACTATTGAATCGTTTTTCCACCACAACCGAAACTACAATCTTTTCAGTTACCCAACAAAGGAGTTTGGTTTTATTTCAATTCACAACCTTAAGATTCACTTCTTGGGCGGTGCAGTTTTGTATTTTTATATTAAGAATGGGTCAATTGACAGAGTGTAACCTGGTAAATATTGTTAATACTCATGAACCCACGGAGGAATATCACTGTCTGCACTTCCCCTCTCCTGAATGTTTTAGCATCTTTCAGCCTCCTGTTTTGGTTTTATAGCCTGCGGGGAAAAATGAAGCAACTAACACCACTTTATTCAAAAAGTCTTGACACTTAGCATTAAAGTTCACATCAAACTCAGCACCAACTTCTTCAAACTGTCTCACGTGACATCAATCCATAATTAAACACAATACATACATCATGGGTCCTCACCTGTTTGGATGTGGAGCTCCATGGACTTGAGGAGAAGCAGGCTGACAGATCTCAGCATCACACAGTCTGGTTTCTGGCCTTCCTCCCCTCCGACATGTCTGGTCCCCCCAAAGAAAGAGGCAGACTCCACTTGAACACTCTGCAACCAATCGGTGGTCACTGCTGTTAGCACACTCTGAGCCAGCATGTTCATATCGGAGTGGAAGTGCTTGTGTCTGAGCCCAGTGGACCCTCCTAAAGCCCAGTCCTCTCCAGCCTTCTGCAGCAGTGCTCTCTTCAGGAGCAGCAGCACTCGCTTTTTGACAAAATACTGTGATGAGCAGCTGACTGCCGTCAGCAGTGCTGAGGAGTGAGTGTGGGTCATTCTCTGACTCTTCAGACAGACACCAGCTCCACATGTCAAAGTGGATGCAGTCAGCACCTCCAGCAGGTCCAGCAGGAGACACCATGTTGTTCCCCAGCGTCTGCTGCTGGTGACATCCACCAAACACTGCGTTTCCTCTTTTCTCCCATCGGGGAGAAACTTGGAACATAAAGCACACAGGCTGGAGTCAAGAGCTGCCAGAAGTTTCCCAAGGATGTCTGATGGAAGGAAAGAGATGCGTTTAAAATGAGCGATCAGACACACCAAGGATCACTGCAAGAAACTGGGCTGCTCCACTCTGGCCTTCCTGTTGCTCTTAGTCAGCGTAGAAACTAATGTGCATGAGACAGTCTTTTTACAATTGATTCAGTTTTTTTAAAAGGAATACTTCACGCCTTAAAATTACCATTTGTACATCAATGACCATGTTACCTGGACTTCTTGAAATGCCTCCATGGGCACCGGAGAATCACAAAACAGAGAAAGTCCTGAATTGAAGTAAATGGAGGTTTAACCACAGCAAACCTATATGAAAACATCCAAAAACTTGTGCTGTAAGATCCAAGTGTCATTTATCTGGTAGTATGCTCACTGCTTCACAAACACATGCATCTTCACTGAAACCTGCCTGTTTGAAACACTTCCACAGAAACAGTCCCACGCTTGTGCTGGAAGTCCATGAGTTTTGGGAGTTCATAAACGGATGTTTTCGTGTAATTTTGCTGTTCTTAAATAATTCAGGGTGACAAATTGATGTACAAATGATGACTTTGTGGGTGAAGTGATTCTTTAATTAATTCAATTCATGAAAAAATGTCACCCATGCTGCTTCACCAGGGAGAGGATTTACTGCTTTTCTCTGTCGTTTTATCATTGAAGGCTAAATATCTTTGGATTGGAGTGTTTGGCTAAAAAACAGGAAATTCATAGAAAACATACTCAGAAGATTAATGTCGATAATGATCAGCCATAGCAGTACAAATGACTTTTTTTATTTCCCCACAATATAGCAAACTTAACGTGGCACCTTCATATGGGACTAAAAACAGAACCAACAATGGCAGCAACTGCAATATTCTACCACATCAGGTGGAATGTGGTAGAAGGTCAACATTTCCTTTAGCTGGATGTAAAACTCCATGGGGTCAAGAAGGATGTGAAGGAGAATTTATAATGACTTAGGAAAAGACAAGCGCTTATCATGGCTGCCCTTAGATACTTCCTGGTCATCTCACTCCGTTAGGAACCTTCCTGAGCTAAATTGGACTGCGGCCTTGAACCAGCTTCCAGCCTGTTACACTGACCAGATGTGTTAAAAGCAGCAACACATCTGGTTTTATGGATATTTATGTGCATCAGTGATTGAAACAGACAACTTGTGTATCAGAGATCTGTGCATGACGCAATGTCTGCACAGATCTCTGTAGGATGATTTGGAAACGTATGTTGATCAATAAGTTACAAGACTGCAGTAGAGAAATTCAGTACTTAAGTAACAGTGTCTCTGTTTATGCAGTTATTTTAAACAAAAAAACGTCACGCTCACATGTTAGACACAATACTTTAAAAATAAGAATTTGACATAATATACATTTATATTATAGGTTCTATATAGCATATTAAGAGCATCAATATAGCAGCAAACAACTATCTATAAGTATCTATAAGTAACAGCTACCCGAGTAGAGCATGAAGTCTCTCCTTCTGTGTTCATTCTTATCAGAGCTTCTCTTTGCTTTGTTCACAGAGCCGGCCAGCAGCGTGCCGTTTAGTGCATGTTAGTGTGCCTTTTAGTGCATGCGAGTGTGCCGTTTAGTGCATGTTAGTGTGCCTTTTAGTGCATGCGAGTGTGCATGTTAGTGTGCCTTTTAGTGCATGTTAGTGTGCCTTTTAGTGCATGCTAGTGTGCCGTTTAGTGCATGCTAGTGTGCCGTTTAGTGCATGCTAGTGTGCCGTTTAGTGCATGCTAGTGTGCCGTTTAGTGCATGCGAGTGTGCCGTTTAGTGCATGCGAGTGTGCCGTTTAGTGCATGTTAGTGTGCCGTTTAGTGCATGTTAGTGTGCCGTTTAGTGCATGCGAGTGTGCCGTTTAGTGCATGCGAGTGTGCCGTTTAGTGCATGTTAGTGTGCCTTTTAGTGCATGTTAATGTGCCTTTTAGTGCATGTTAGTGTGCCTTTTAGTGCATGCGAGTGTGCCTTTTAGTGCATGTTAGTGTGCCTTTTAGTGCATGTTAGTGTGCCTTTTAGTGCATGTTAGTGTGCCGTTTAGTGCATGTTAGTGTGCCGTTTAGTGCATGTTAGTGTGCCGTTTAGTGCATGAGAGTGTGCCTTTTAGTGCATGTTAGTGTGCCGTTTAGTGCATGTTAGTGTGCCTTTTAGTGCATGCGAGTGTGCCTTTTAGTGCATGTTAGTGTGCCTTTTAGTGCATGTTAGTGTGCCGTTTAGTGCATGTTAGTGTGCCGTTTAGTGCATGTTAGTGTGCCGTTTAGTGCATGTTAGTGTGCCGTTTAGTGCATGCGAGTGTGCCGTTTAGTGCATGTTAGTGTGCCTTTTAGTGCATGCGAGTGTGCCTTTTAGTGCATGCGAGTGTGCCTTTTAGTGCATGCGAGTGTGCCGTTTAGTGCATGTTAGTGTGCCTTTTAGTGCATGAGAGTGTGCCGTTTAGTGCATGTTAGTGTGCCGTTTAGTGCATGTTAGTGTGCCGTTTAGTGCATGTTAGTGTGCCTTTTAGTGCATGAGTGTGCCTTTTAGTGCATGTTAGTGTGCCGTTTAGTGCATGTGAGTGTGCCGTTTAGTGCATGTGAGTGTGCCGTTTAGTGCATGTGAGTGTGCCTTTTAGTGCATGTTAGTGTGCCGTTTAGTGCATGTTAGTGTGCCGTTTAGTGCATGTTAGTGTGCCTTTTAGTGCATGAGAGTGTGCCTTTTAGTGCATGTTAGTGTGCCGTTTAGTGCATGTTAGTGTGCCGTTTAGTGCATGTGAGTGTGCCTTTTAGTGCACGTTAGTGTGCCTTGTAGTGCACGTGAGTGTGCCCCACTGGTTAACCCACGGCTCTCATACGACGGTTACAGCTGAATTCGCCGTCCACACCCACGGCGTCGTTGTGGAAGCGTAGCACCGCCCTCCGGTTCCCCTCCGGTTCTCCTCCGGTTCCCCTCCGGTAAACACTGAAGGCTTTGTCAGCACTGTTGCCATTGTTTGCACTACTAGCACCGTTAGCTTGTAGCCGTCAGCTCAGCCGTCTCCATGTTGGGAGCCGTGTGGAGGCATTAGATATGCTCTGAATTTAGCATTGAGCACCTTTAATGTCACAATGAATTTCAGTCAATATACCATTATTGTTGTTTTGTTTGGAAGATTATTTTGGGCATTTTCGCTTTTCTTGGACAGTTCACAATGACGAGGCTGACAGTAAATTCGGGGAGAGAAAGGGGGGTATGACATGCAACACAGGTCCCCAGCTGAAACTGAATTGGCGTCTTAAGTACATGTGCTGAAACCATTCAGCTACCAAGTTATTGTTATTCTTAAACTCTCAAATATCACCATTGGTTTTGACCTTAAAAATCCTGTATTGACCGGGCAATAGACCAATTCAGTCGTAAACATAAACAATCCAAATGTCTCCCAGTTTATTTCCTGTTGCAGTACATCGGAATGACATCACCACTCAAAGTAAACATGTAATCTCATCCAAACGGTTGATTGTCTGCATTTTCAATACTCTTCTTGGAACAAATTTCATGAGTCTGGTTTTGGGAGATAGCAATGACTGTGATGCACAGTATGGCGGTCCTGGATCAGAGGAACATCAAGCACAGAAGATCTGAGCTTCTGCTGGATCATGAACATGAAGTTCAGCTGTGAACACAGCGGAGTGTTCTGGGTCACTAAATGAACAGACAAAAGTACCTGCTTTTACCTTGATGAGCTCCTTTAAGAAGTCTTTTCAAGACTTCAGTCAGTGACCACAGACAGGCATCCAGTTCAGGACCAGAGGGTGAGCTGTAGAACACCTGCACACACTTCTGCTGCCAGACAGGACTGATTGTACCCTGAGAAATGAAAGTATATACATTATACACATATAATGTTGGAACATAGTACAATATGTCATATACTATATAAAGCTATTGATCAAATAACTGCTGTTAATCCTGGCTGACTAGCTCAATTCTAGATTTGTTTTATTTCCCTGTAACCCTCTGTCCTCTCCTGACCCGAGCCTTTCTGGTCCATGTCCAGATGTGTAGGGCAGCTTTCAGACCAAAAGTAAAACACATTGACTTTATAGTTGTTTAGCATCTTTATATTGTTGCTTTGTGTGTCTTTGAATACATTGTTATGGTTGTTGTGTGGTTGCGAGTGTCTCTGTGTCTCTTTGCAGTTGTTTTGCATCTCTTAAATAAACTAAAAATGTGTTAAACATAAAGACAGTTAAGATTCACACCAAAGAGACGGACTGCGTGAAGCCCACTTAACCGGTGTTTCTAAGGATCCGGACTCCAGCCCTGAGAACTCACAGATTGGTGGAGCTGATAGAAAACACACGTCGATACAGTCTTTGCAGCTAGATGCGAGATGATCTGGTCCTCAGTCTGGAACTGGTGAATCTGTGGAATAGAAGTCTTTTCAGAAAACGCGTAATGCATTTGTGTTGTTTAGCTAGCCCGAGGAGAGAGGGGGACTTACAAGATGTGACATGAGATCCAGGTCTTGAAACAACACCACCAGGATCTCCACGCAGTACAACGTGACTGCTGGAGACAGGCTCCGAGACGTCAGGCGGGATGTGATCCTCTCCACCAGAGTCAAGCTGAGGCAGGTCAGCTCCACGCTGCTGTCATGGCAAAGCTCCGATAGAGAACGCGCTCCGTCCTCGGGGACGAGTCCACACACCCCGGACAATATCAGGCCAGCCACATCCACAGCCCTTTGGCTGGGACACGATCCCGTCAGAAAACATCTGTACGCATCTGTCAGACAGTCGACGCGCTCTCTCGTGGTGGATCGGTCTCTGCTGCTCGCTATGCGCTCCATGATGCTGCCTCTTCCGCGTGGACCTGCCATGTGAT
The DNA here is from genome assembly GCA_028022725.1 of Lycodopsis pacificus. Taxonomy (NCBI): domain Eukaryota; kingdom Metazoa; phylum Chordata; class Actinopteri; order Perciformes; family Zoarcidae; genus Lycodopsis; species Lycodopsis pacificus. The sequence goes on from CM051690.1 coordinate 1,958,861, forward strand.
ACACGCGGAAGCAGTGCTGGCGCAAATAACGCCGAAGTCAGCCGGAGTCAAGTCACCTAGAGTTAACAAAATAAGACCGGATGTATGCCAGATGAGCCGTAAAATAAAACGAATTCCAGCTCGCTTCGTTCTGGTGGACTAGACATCAATGACGACCACAGCATGACGTGAATCATGACAGTACACATGGACTGACTGCTCAAGTAGTCCACTAGATATGTTGTGGCCTATATTAGCAGCAGCACAGCCTTGGGCTAAATATTCTTGGTGGTCAAGTTGTATTGTCACACAATTGTACAGCACAGCATACAGAGCAGTTCGCCTCTACATTAACCCATCGCAGCTACCAGCAGCAGTGGGCAGTGTCCGTGCTTGGTCTGTGTGGACACGAGATCCAGAAATTCTCAGCATCCCAAGCCAAGACCCCACGGACTGTACTGCCACACCAGATAGCACATAACATAACATGCATCTTTTGGTCAACAAGGAACTTGAATGTAACTGTTGCACATTCAATTACAATGTTTATAAAAGGTGTACGGATGAGGAAACGTTCAACTCTATAAGGGAGACTTTTATTTTGACATAAACGTTCTTCAATTGTAATTTATATGACCGGAAGTACAATTTTCAAACGGTAGCCTACACTCTACATGGGGAGCATCATGAGTAAATATTGTTAATAACCATAGTCACGAAGACAAAACAGAAGGAAATATAATAGTATAATAAAACGTTGCTGTGTTCCCATGGTCCTATGTTTCCCAGATGTATATGGTACATAATGGAAATATTACAAAGGGTTCTATGTACCCAGAGAATGTTCGTCTACTTGACGAACATAGAAGATATTGTGAATATAGACCCGTGGTAACATAGGAGGCTGGGAACAAAGGACCCTGAGAACATATGACATTGGAAACAGATGGAGCCTGGGGACATAAGGACCCTGAACATAGGACTTTAGAAACATATGGAACCTGGGAACATAGAACTTTGGAAATAAAGGAGCCTGGGAACATAGAACCTTGGGAACATATGACCTTGGGAACATAGGACCCTGGGAACATAGGACCTTGGGAACATAGGACCTTGGAAATAAAGGAGCCTGTGAACATAGGAACTTGGACACATATGATCATGGGAACATAGGACCTTGGGAACATAGGACCCTGGGAACATAGGACCTTGGGAACATAGAACCCTGGGAACATAGGACCTTGGGAACATAGGATCCTGGGAACATAGGACCCTGGGAACATAGGACCTTGGGAACATAGGATCCTGGGAACATAGGACATTGGACACATATGATCATGCACATAGGAACTTGGACACATGATCATGGGAACATAGGAACTTGGAAACATAGGACCCTGGGAACATAGGACCTTGGGAACATAGGACCTTGGGAACATAGGACCATGGGAACATAGGACCTTGGGAACATAGGACCATGGGAACATAGGACCCTGGGAACATAGGACCTTGGACACATATGATCATGGGAACATAGGAACATGGAAACATAGGACCCTGGGAACAAAAGAACTTGGAAAGACAGGACCTTCATTTAACATTAATTTGTAACGGAAGTATTTACCCTCCATTAATAACACTGTCTTATTGGACTCAGATAGTGCCGAATATCATTTAGTCAAATCATGAATGTTATCTAAGAAAATCTTGCAATGGATGAAAACACCATTTGAGTATGAGATAATGTAAATTAAAAATGTTCTTAAGGTTTCACAAAATCACCTACTGAATAAATAACTGTCAAGATTTTATTGTGGTTCTCCACTTTTGGTGATATTGTATAGATAATAGATCTCCTTGGTCACTGTTATCGGATTTGAGCTGTGTTCAATTGTATGTAACAATAAACTTGATTTGACGGATGTAATCTGGTTTGAGATAAGATGAGTAACTAAAGGATCGCATTGTTTAATCATCATTTCATTAATTGTAGTAGCGGGACACCATCAAGAACTGCGATGTGTTACAAATGACAAAAAGTCATTCATGACATCTTCTAAGTCATCTTCTGATTTGCTCTTGAACTAAGTAACCAATTTTATTTACTTTTATCTCTGACCACTCTCTTCTTTTTTTAGTAGTTGAAGATTTACATTGAGTTCTGCAGCTATCCATTGGGAAAAATGTTATTAATTACTGTTGGATTGGACTGTATGATGGCCTATATCAAAACTAAATACTTTCACTCAAGTATTGTACAACATTTAGGCACCTCTTCTTGTCGGAGCACTTTCTATTCCTCCTTGACTACATTTCCAACACGTTGGGAAATACTGTACTTTTTGCTTCACTTTAACTTTAGTTACTAGTTACTTCACAAATGAAGATTTGGGAATACAAAACATAAATAGAGTTTATGAAATATGAAGTTTTCTTGTACCTAGCAGTTTCTACAAGTACAGCTGAAACAATTAGTCGGTTTACTGAAAATTAATTGTCAAGTATTTTGATATTTGAGGTCATTTTGCATGTAAAAAATAATATAATGGTTCAGGCTTCACAGATGTGTAGATTTGCTGCTTTCCTTTCAATAAAGTGTATTATTGTAATGAATTAGTAATAATGTTGAAGTCTGGACTGTTGGTTGAACTAAAGAAATATTGTGATGTAAGTTTTTCTTTGTAAAGCCCCAAATCACAAATCTGCCTCAGAGGGGTTTACAATCTGTAGTGCACAAGACATTGTGTCTCAAGGACTCTCACATTGGAAAAGGTAAATTTCCCCTAAAAAAACCTTTAACGGGGAAAAACGAAGAACCCAAGAGAGCAACAGAGGATCCCTTTATTTCTAATAGAGTGTTTTTGCAGCAGGGTATTAGCCCTGTACTGTAACTCAAGTAAATAATGTTCCACCACTGGTCACAATATTAATTCAAATCCCAGAATATTTAACAGAATAACAGAGTATTTTGTATATTCCCAACCTTCCAAATTTACCTCTACAATGTGTATCCAATATGTTAACCACTGTTTGGTTCTTGTTTGTTTTGTTGTAGTTCTTCTAATGTTTTTGCAAAAAATCTACGTTTTGTGGTCAGTTTACATTTGAGGAAATTGTGTTTTATTCTGAAGGACTGGAGACGCCGGAAATCGTATTGTTTTTGCTGCTGGGGTCAAACTGATGTCTTCACAGAGATACTTTGTTGTTAAAGCGGATTGTTCAACAGCGAAATAATGCGCAACATTGTTGCGACTGACATTTAGGGAAGTTGTAATAGACATTATTGCTGTTAAGTGATGGACTGTAGTTGAAAGGAACAGAAATATGCAGCTTTGACAACTCTAATTCTTCCTGTCTGGAAGCTGATTGGCTAAGTTAAACGTCGGCTCAGCGTCTGTCAAGTATGTTAAGTCTTTGTTTTATTGTGTCAAAACTGTTGTGTTTGTCAGTAAATGTGTACAGTCAACTTTAGTACCGATGTACGCTGTGTGTTGGGGTTTATCTGTAGTTACCCACTACAGCAAGTAACGTAACAAAAAGTCAACACAAGCTAGCACGGTAGCGTTAGTGAGTTTGTTAGCTGGCTGGCTAGCCAGCGTTAGCTAACAGTTCAGCCTGGGACGCAGCCTGAAATCGAGGGTTTTGTCAAAGAATCTTTCATTTATTACATTGTCTGCAACGTGTGAAACTAATTGTCTTTATCTGCCTGCTTGGCTGCGTCGGCTTTTGCTAGTTATCTTCCTGTTTTACTTGTGCGTGGTTTGTATTGTTGGTTATGTTAGCAAGTAAAGCCATTCTATTGTCCATTGTTTTTTCATCTACCGGTAAAGCTAACAACTAAAAGGTGACGTTAGTGTGAGATGTGACGACCAGGGCATGCTGGGTGTTCTGCCTGCAGCGTGTTACTGCTTTGATTTGATCAATAAGGCGTTAGCTTCATTTCAAACCTGAGCTCTTTTTTTATTAGCAAGTTGAGAATTTGCAACATTCCTCTCATTTGTTATTCGTGTCATTTAACGGTAATGGTTCTGTTATTATTACTAGTGCTAGTACTAATGTATGCACAACAAATCCACACTATTGTGTGACGTTAATATGTCGACAATACATCAAATACAGATTCTTATTATTAGATCACTTCTGTGTTTCTATCCAGCTTCCCACCGTTTTGCTGACCGTGTGTTTGTGTGTTGCAGAGTGCTGGTCCTGTCTCAGCCTCTCAGTGCAGCTGTGTATCTACAGGTGCAGCTCCGATATGACTAAGAGAAGCCCGTCTCTTCAGCTTGTCAAAAGGTAAATTACTTTTTAGTTTTTGACTTTCGTGTTCAATAAAATAAGTTCAAATACTTAAAATAAGTAGTTTCTCTCAACAATAAAAACAATTTGAGTTAAACCTGTGTGGTCTGGAACAATACCACGTGGTCTCTGAAACTCCATGTCCTCCGAACCTGCAATCTACATTGCAACAATGATTTAGGAGCTGGATATACTGCAAAAGGTACCCAGACAAGTAACGTATGCGTACACACATGTGTTGATACTACACTGGGTGTGTGCATAGGTGGTGTGTTCACGTATATTTGTGTGGGTCACGCTTGAAGTCCAGAAGGTTATAAAGGCCGCTTGTGGTCGGTCTGCACTGGACACTTGATCTGTGTGGACATGGGTAGATGACTAAATTAATCTTGCACACACTCGCTGCCATGCGAACGCATGAAGCATAACTTCTGCTTCAGTCTAAATCCAGCTGCTTTGTCCTGTTTAAATCACCTTAATGGCGCTAGAGATCCCTGAATTGAAGCTTTAAGTTAACCCTGCTGTACACATATTCAACTCAACTTAAAGCTCATATAGTTCCCTATAAGGATTATACTTTTATTAATGCATTTGTTGATTTCTCACCATGTATGATATCATAAAGGCAACTCTTGCATAGGTGTCAAACTAATGTAGCTGTGTAATTACATTTGGAAGGTGTCTCATTTTTGACTCCAGAAAGAAGCTCAAATTTATAACATGTCTGTATGAACTAATGCAGCAGAACAAGATTAATATCTGCAGACATCAGGTCAGTGTGTCAGTTTGTTATACAGGCATGTTCACCCAACCGAGGCGATGAGTGACAGAGGAAGAAGCGGTCAGATGTTGTGTCAGACCCGTTCCCTTTGTTGTAATGTAAGCTGACAGAATAGTGATGCTATGTGGTGCAGTGGATTGTAAGGCGACAGTCATTATAGTAGGGCGATGTTCTATGATATGATTTACCTTTTTATAAAAATCAGAGACAATTAAAAGTGCCACTAGACTAAATGATAACGCAAACTATGTTTTTTCCATATTTCCATTTCTTTGGCAGTTACTGATATCGTCTACTGCATCAAAAAATCACAAAAGTTCAAGCTGTTTTTGCTGAACTCATTCTAAATCACAGCTGAGCTAGTCTGACGCTAAGCAACGTAGCAAAGTATTGCTTGTTGTGTATTGTCGTACACTTAGATGTCAGTCAGTTATTAGCAGTGTAAGAGGGGTGAGCCCATGCCAGTGTATATGTCAGTCCACTGTTGTTGTACAGTCTCAGAGTGGATCTTATTCCTCACAAAGGATCTGGAGCCGAGGACAGACACGAGGCAGAGGGCACTTTAACCAGAAAACAGTTGTTATCAAGTTACTCGCTGTATCAACATGAACACCATGTTAGAGACGTTTGTCGTTTTAACCAAAGAAAGTTAGCGCAGACTGAAAATGAGCAGCTGCGACCTGAATGTCATGTCCGCCGCTCAGCTGAGCCCATCGCTGTATTTTGCTCTTCACATTGTCTCAACTCTGTTACTCAACCTGTGTGCGCCCAAATAATTAGTCACATTCTAATTTTCACTCACATATTCAGTGTAATGCTCACACGTTGGGCCTGATTAAAGGAGAGTGTAAAGATGGTCTCTCATGTTGCGTCTTTGACCGGTTCTTCAGTGAACTTGGTGTACTAGCTCCTTTTGCAAGGCGTCATCTTCCTAAGCACCTGTCTACTAGGGGTGCACAACAGTGAGGTCACCAACCCTTGGCAGCTGAGTCAGAAACTGGCATTCCCATCTGTTAAGTACAGATGAACATTCCCACTCTGAAATGTGACAGGATGCTGAACCATCACTGCAGAAGGAACCCTGAGCTTCATGAGGAGCTGCAGATCCAGGCTGCAGTGGCAGCGGGGGATGTCTGCACAGTCAGGAGAATGCTGGAGCAAGGATACTCACCCAAGATCCGGGACGCCAACGGCTGGACACTGCTCCACTTCTCTGCTGCCAAAGGAAAAGAGAGATGTGTTCGAGTCTTTCTTGAGCATGGAGGTCAGAGGCTTTCTCTTTTTTTCGTCTTGCTGTTGAGGTTGGCTTCATTTGGTGGTGAGCATAATGTCATAATGGGTCTTAACACTAGAGGTCATTATTTTACTGGAAGAGACCGTATGATGTCACACATATAAACAGCAATTGTAAGGACATAGTCCTTACAATATGTGATGTTGAATAGGATATATATATATATATATCCTCAGATATAGATTTAGAAAACAAAATATTCAATATATATATATATATATATATATATATATATATATATGACGCTATAAAAAGCATTTGAAGTTACACAACACATTGAAATACAACTTTTTGTTTTATTTCCTTCAACGACAGACTGATGTTGAAATTATAATCAGTAAACTTAGAACTTAGATTTGTCTGAAAGCTTTGATACATCACTAAAGCAAACAATAACTACTTATTGTAACTTATATATACTTTGTAATGTATTATAACAGGAAAGTAGAGGACAACTATGGTCATTATACTTTAGTTATAATACTGGTCAGTAACCAGTGATGATGGTACCTGCCCTAAATAGTCGTTATAACATGCTTAATAATGTGTTATAGTTGTTCTAAAGCATATTGAATATGTACAGTGCTATAAGCTGATTATAATGCAGTACAAGCATGTTTATAAAGCATGATGTACATGATCATTATGAAGGGGTTACAGCACTTTTCAATACAGATGTTACAAAGTGCTTCACATAACAAGAAAAGCAGATAAATGAATCACAAGTGACAATAAAAAATATCAATAATAGTAAGGTATCAGAATCTTCTGCAAAATCTAGGTTTGCTAATCATAATTGAAACCTGTAATTACCGTAACTCAACAATATTGCAATTACACAGCATGGGCATGTGAATGAGGAAGTAAAGAGAGTTATTGATGACACTTCTACAGCTAGTGCAATAGAAACACCTGTTCTGTTAGAATGTTACTGAAGTTTGTTGTGGCTTTAATTATATCTACATCTTTTGCCAAACACACCTTAAAGACGACTATATGTCCTCTAACTTACTGAATGCATTGCTTCGGTTTGTGAGCGTAGATAAATGGCCCTTTTAAAGGAACAGTGTGTACCATTTAGGGGGATTAATTGGCAGAAATGGAATATAATATGCAAACCTATGTTTTCATTCGTGACCCAAAACTAAGAATCTTTTGTTTAGCTTAGAAAAAGCCATTTCTATCTACATAGGGAGCGGGTCGTCCTCCATGGAGTCTGTCATGTTGCTCCACTATGATTCTACGGCAGCTACCTAAAAGCAGGGATGGCTACCAGAACTCTGTATTAAACTTGCCTCGGATTATTAAAGATCGGCGTATTGATAAGCTCCGACCTCACTGTGGCTTTTTATGAGTACTTTTTAATGTTTTGGTGTAATTTAATACTAGATTTGACAGCAACTACGATTGTTACTGTAATAAAACATTCAATACTTTATCAATACATCTGTTCAACGAGCATGAACATGTAAGCGAAAGTGAAACCTAATTCAGTCGGCCGCTATGTTTACACGGGAACAGCACGCAATCGGCAAAAATCTCTTTTTTCTTTTACAAAGGAGCTGAAACTGAAGCGTGTAACTGTGAATGTCTGCTGGCTGAGATGAAGCGGACAGGAGGATAGTGCATGTCTGATACTATCTGATGTCTGTGGTCTTCATTATTGATTGTTATCATTTATCAACTTCACTCAGAAACATTATTTATTTCATTGACATGTGTTTCCAGTGAGATATGAATGACTTAATTTAGTGACTTTGCTGTTGTAAACATAACTGTTGCTGCTCTAGAAACAATATTCAGTTATATCTTAATTTATATAAGATCTAATCCTGTCTGTTTTTAAAATGATTGATAAAAGTAGCTCCTTGTAGTAATAACATCCTAAAGATATCAATCCCTACCTGAAGGCCACCGTAGTTCTCCGACCTAGGAGCGGAGGTGCCACTAAATCTCACACACTGCTCCTTTAAGTAAACCTGCTGTTCTGTCTCTTGCTCTAGAGTCATGTTATCCCTGCCCTCTGGAAATTGGTATGAACAGTTAAAGGACGTTTCAAGTTTTTACACTGAGGAAATCTGTTGCTTGGTCATAATGTCTAGCTGTGTCTGAACTCAGGCGCCCTGTATTTGTCACAGTCCTGAGGTGTCGTAGTGCACCTAGAGTATGATACCAACTAGGGGACAGTTAGTGTGGACTCAAATCAAAACTCTTCTGTATGGATTATGGATTTTCCTCTCATTTCAACTCTTTCCACTCTCCTTTGTGCAGCTGACCCCACAGTGAAGGACTTTATTGGCGGCTTCACTGCACTTCACTATGCTGCTATGCATGGCAGAGCACGCATCGCCCGACTGATGCTGGAATCCGAGTTTCGCAGTGACATTATAAATGCAAAAAGCAATGACGGCTGGACGCCACTGCACGTGGCAGCCCATTACGGCCGAGACTCGTTTGTACGCCTCCTCCTCGAGTTCAGGGCCGAGGTGGACCCCCTGAGTGACAAAGGGACCACACCGCTACAGTTGGCCATCATCCGTGAGCGCTCCAGTTGTGTACGGATCCTTCTGGACCACAGTGCCAACATTGACATTCAGAACGGCTTCCTGTTGCGATATGCCGTCATCAAAGGAAATCACTCGTACTGCCGCATGTTCCTGCAGCGGGGAGCGGACACTAATCTGGGACGCCTTGAAGACGGCCAGACGCCCCTGCACCTGTCCGCCCTCAGGGATGATGTGCTGTGCGCCCAGATGCTGTACACGTACGGGGCTGATGCCAACACCAGGAACTACGAGGGCCAGACACCAGTAGCTGTGTCTGTTAGCATGTCTGGGATCAGCCGGCCCTGTCTTGACTTCCTCCAGGAAGCCACCAGTGAGTCTCACCAACACACTACATCTCCCACTGCGCTCCATATAGGTACCTGTTCACACCGAGTTAAAACTATTTAACAGCTAGTTCACCTTATGAATAGTAATAATGATAACACAAGTCATAATGCTTTTTTTCTCACCAACATTTAAAAACTCCAGAGGTTTTTAATATACTTGATAGGACCACAAAAAAAGCAAAGCATTTGGAAAGTTTAAACTAGCAAATATCATACATGCTAAATTACTTATACTATAAATCCTTCATTAAATGAGTCATCAAGTCATTTTCTGCAATCAATATTTTGATGATGTCTTTTTTTGGAATTGTCCGCAGATGTGCATCAATAAGTGACTTTGATACAGGTATACACATGTTCTGTTTGGTAGTAATCAGTGGTGGAATGTAACTAAGTACATTTACTCAAATACTCTACTTTAGTATTATTTTGATGCTACTTTCCTACATTTGACAGGGAATATTTTACTTTTTACTTCACTACGTTTATTCACGAGTACACGAAGTACAATGCATTGTTAAAGTAGATTAAACCACCCAACCAGTTACATTGAAATGCATCTTACATGTTACTGTAATAATAATAACCTAATAGTATAATAATGTAACACCTGAAGAGCCCATTTGGCTGCATAGTAAGTACTTTGACTCTTATACTTGAAGTATATATTTTTTATTATTTAGTTACATACTTTTTCTTGAGTTTTACTATTCATAGGCCTACTTTTACTTAAAGGAACTTTCATTTCGTGTTGATTCTGGCGCCCCCTGTGGACGGAAGTAGTAGTGTTTCCGAGCACCGGAGTGAAAACCTCTCATTTTACTGGAGCAAGGTCTTTCAGTGCGCTCTGCGCGGTCCTGGTCCTGGTTCTCCCATGCCCCTCTTCTCTCCAGGGGGCCCAGCAATACGACCTGGGCCCAGTCAAGTTGACTCTTGAGACTTAGGAGGCAGAGATGTCTATTTGACAGAGGCTGATGTTTTAATCTGTAATGATCATCATGCACTCACAACCAGTGTTGAAAGAATGATTCTAAAGCTACGGGTGTGAAAAAATAGAGACACTTCTATTGACAAATAAGAATAAAGCTAAAATAAAGATCAATATAAATCATGCATGCTGTTCTTTTTAAACCTATATGACATTGTTACTTTACTTAGTTAGACTTGCAATATGATACTGCTCGATCGCAGGCCCCTGAATTTCATCCAATCAAAATCATATCATGACAGACTTTGTGAAATCAGTAATTATCGTATGGTTTGCCAATAGTGGTGTAACGCGGATTCATTGACAGTGTTTCCATCAGAGTGGGAACTACAGATTTACTGCCAGTTGTTATCAGCTGATGTTCAGTAACGATATGCGATCAGGACGTGAGCGTTGACCCCTGATGTCACAAATCTGTGATGAAATGAGCAGGAGAGCGAGTAACGTTTGCATCATGGATGCTAACAGCTAATGTTCGTAGGTTTCCTGAGTTACATTATGATGTGTTCAGGCTCTGTTCAGTAAAAACCAGTACTGGGTGAAGGTAAATTATAACATCATCACGATGTGTTCAAATATAATAGTTTGAAGATGTTTTTGCAGCAATAAAAATAAATATTAGCGATGGGTTATGACCTGTTAAACTTGCTAACACTAGCGCTAAGCAGCTAATGATGCATCATTAAATCTACTAATGGTTAGAACTGTGTGTTTTTATGCATATAACCTCTATAGATGACTGTAACAAAGTGGAAGGAAAATATTTAGATCTTTTGATGGTTTACACTGACTTCAGAGCGGTTCAAATGATTTTTGGTATCGGCGCATCTTTAAAATTTGTATTTGCTCCTTTATTAGTTTGTGCTGCTCCTTGACTCAAAACTGTGATACAATGCAAACCATGAGTTTCATGATCTGTTGCACCCCTATTGTCTGAAGAATCTATATAATATTGTAGCTAATATACACCCCTAGCTGAGACATTAGGACTTGCAGTATGACTACAACTGAGTACAACTGAGAAATCTGTGAAAGTGAATGGGGTGTAGAAAAGGATTACAAGTTCAGCACTAAACAAGTTTTTATTGGCAGTTGTGAGGAGGAAAAAGGAGGAAACATGTAAAGGGTTCAAGGTGGCTGCGTGCCAGCACGAGGTTCTAATGACTAGTGTTCAGCCACAGAACAATCCCAGGGTGGAGGAACATTACCTGAAGCATTGTGATTTGGAAAACAATGGCTGCATTCCTCCACTGCCCCCTGCACTTTGATATCAAAGATACTGATTCAGACAAGTCCTTTCAGAGACTCCAATCCCTCAGCCAGATCACATATCTGTGGGTTATTGATTACACCTCTGCCTCCTGGATTAACTCATGTGCCATGAAAGGCTTGTCCCACACTGTATGACAGACACCCAGCCCTTTTGCTTCCCCTCGGTCTTTCTCATGTCAAATGCTGCAACATGTACAACTGTCCTCATACAAAGGTCCAACTTCAAGCAAAACCAAAATCTTATACATACTCTACATCATTTTTTTTTTTTTAAAACAAGATTTCTGATCTTCAAAGTCAATGAATCATTAAAAAAGGCATAATGCTACCTCATGTAGAGTGTGCAGTCTGAGGATACCCGAGGATAGTGTTTGCACTCAGTGAGTGGGGCGTGACGAAGGAACGGCAGGAAAATGCAAAATACTCTCCTGAGAATATATAATATATATATATATATATATAATCTAGGGCTTTTATTTTGAAAGGTAAGAACAAAAGGACTGGACCTGGTCTGTGTTGACATTGTCACGATTTAAAGAAGTAATAAAGTTACTATATTATATATGTACAGTATATGTGGGACTCAACCCGTTCCACACAATGTGATTGGTTGATGCCAATGATGATGTATTTACGGTGCGACAGCTCAGAAAAATCAACCTCGTTCCGCAAAAAAATGGGTCACTTCGAATTTCCGCGTTGCGTTAGTCGCAGGAGTTTGATCGTGGGATCATTTGTGTTTATTTGCATCGTTCGCTTCATTCGCGCTAGACGAGTCGGAGGGGCTTATCTCCATGGAAACCATTATCAACTAAGTCATTTATTTCCACCACCATGGAAGAAATAACCATATTTCTGCTTTGTACATGTTGTGGAAGTCCCACATGTCCTGGGAAACTAAACGGTGTCTTGTCTGGGTTCATAACATCATCGAGGAGTGAAATTGTTCCAAAAGCTAACCAAGTAGTTTTGTTACCTAAACCTAACTGCATTGTTTCCTGTTAAGGCGGAAGCTCATTTAAAAGACTGTATGCATGTAACCAGCGTAAATTGACACCTGTTGCTGCATGAAAAATGACAAGTCACTTTTGGTGTGATATACAAACCGTTGTATGAGGATGAGCAGATGTTGGTGCATGTGAGCGTGCCCCAGTAGCCAGCTTATGGCCACCGCTGTGCACTGCGCTCATACGGCAGTTACAGCTGATAATGCCACCCTGACTCACGATGTCATCCTGGAAGCGTAGCACGAAGTTAACACTGTTAGCTCTGTCACCACTGAGGCCTTTGTTTGCACTTTTAGCGCTGTGAGCACCATTAGCTGCACGCAAGCAGTAGGCAGGTGTTCAACACTTGTGCTGCCATCCTTTAATGCTTTTGCTTTTCCATATACAATATGGAACAACCTTGACTACAATACCACACAGTACAAGCTGTAGACACAACATTTTAAACAAGCTTTGTTTATGCTGTGCTAGCAGCTGCCCGCTCGGTACTGAGCATGTGCAGCTCTACAGAGATGAGACAGAAGCGAGGTGGCTCACTCTTTAACCACTTCCATCATGGGTTCCTGGTCTGGATTCTGATGCACTGCATTAACAGCTTATTAGCTATGTTCCTCTCTACTGACCATCTATGACAGGGGTGGCCAACCAGTCAGAGACTAAGAGCCACATTTTTTACTGTGTTACCGCAAAGAGCCACATCATACACATGGGCACACATGAACATCACCCCATCCCTTCCTCACACACACACACTCACACACACACAGACTTCTGCTCAGCCAGATTTATTGTAAATGTCACACACCAACATGATAATGACAGAAATTGACTCCTACAGTACTAAGACCACAGGCCAGTCATTTTCAACAATGAACATTGTGTGCACTGTCTCACACACACAAACTCTCAGTTCAACCAAGTTCACAAACAAAAATATAATAATTTACAATAGCGTTTTTCTTTTACTCTGCATGTTGCTTAGTGGGACTTCTGGCATTCCTTGCCTTGAACAATCCTCTTCAAATCTGGCTTGTATTCCGTTGTTGCCACTCGAAGCAATTCTTTCACATGGGTGTCAGTCAGAACAGATCGATGCTTTGATTTCACGTGTTTCAGGGTAGAAAACACAGACTCGCAGACGTATGTTGACCCAAACATTGACAGTATCTTAACCGTTACCGTACCGTTTGACATTGGTGTATTTTTCCATTGGCACACTTTTCCAGAACTCAATGGTCCCTTCGCTTAAAGCAGGTTTCAGTTGGTCCTCCTCACAAAGATCGATCATCTCCAACTCAGCCGCGGCCTCATCTGTGACTAGCGGGGCTTTCAAACAGTCCGTCTGCGCATTAAATGGGTCGACGAGGAACGTAATCTGTGGCCTTTTCAGTTGTAGATCACGGAACCGGGTCACAAAGCTTTCGTGCAGGTTTTCAATCAGTGTTGCATATCTGGCTCTTTGTTTATTCAGGGCGGCGCAGGTGACTTGCCCGCTGGCATTTAGCAGAGTGGGAAAATGCATTAAATCTCCCTTTTGAATATGCGCCTTGAACAGCTTCAGTTTGTTGACAAACGCAAACACACTTTGCACCAGGTCAGGCAGCATTTTTAACGGTCTCTGAGTGCTTTGTAAATTTTTGGAAAAACTGTATCTGCTTTTCTGCCTGACTTTTCAAAGTGACCAACTTGTGCTTGCGAAGTTCAGTCCCTTTTGGAAATTCCTGGTCGATGTTAGCATGGAGTGAGCTGAAGTGGCGCTGAAGCTTTGAAATGCGCTAATGACGCCTGACATATAAGGCAGAATGGCTTGCCATTACGTTCAACAAAAAAATATAAACTCTCCCACTCTGTTAAAAACGTCCTGTGTTCATCTTCATATTTTCGTTTTGTTGTGCATTTTTTCCCTGCCATTTTGAGAGCGAACTGGACACAAATTGTTAACTCAAATGATCTTGCCCCTACTGGGAAACTTTGCGGTATTTTCATCTCACGCACATGCGCGTTTGACGAAAATACCGTATTGAACTCAAGCGAAGCGAACACGCACATTAAAAAAAACACAAACTTCGATATGAACGTAAGGGTTGGCCAGGCCTGATCTATGACATTAGCTAGCTTTGAGATTTTCTAGGATACTGATCTAGGAACAGATGCAGTGCAAGCGTGTGTCTTCTAGAGCAGTGATTCTTAACCATGGGGCTGCGGCCCACGATTGGGCCGCGAGCGCCACCTAGAGAGCCGCGAAAAACTTTCAGTTTTGCACCTGTGGGCCGCGTTATCAATTGAAGACACCAGAGATATTACTGTTATCCATGAGACGCTCAGTTACAATATAGCTTCCCACCACCTGGTGGCGGTAATGCGTCAGTCAGTTGTTTAACAAGCTGCAATAAGCAGAAGAAGAGACTCAGCTAGCCGCTAGCCTGTAGCGAAAGTTATGGATAAGTTTTTAAAAAGAAAAAAATGAAGACGATGCTGACAAAAATCTTCCATTTTTACTGACTCCAAAGGCCCACTGCTCTGTTTCTGTATGACCGACAGGTGTTCTGACACTTTTGATGCATATAGTCAGAGTGGTTCAGAAGCTACAGCCATTTCAATTTGGGTATGTCATTTTAGGCGGCTTTGCTCAAATAGGGGTGGAGTTTGAACAGGTAACAATATAGTTATTGAATACAAGTCAAACCAAGAGTGAGATCAATTAGTTAAACTAATGGTGTTTATATTTGAATGGGCCCCGGGACACTTTGTACTTGAAAAGTTGGGCCCCGAGGTCAAAAAGGTTAAGAATCCCTGTTCTAGAGGCTGTCATTCTTATACTGTCATGGAGCTGTTTATCAGGCTCGTCTAGGTTTTACTGTTTTCAGGTAACTAGGATCAGTGCTCTCCTGTGGACAAACTATGCAAAATAGACATTGGTGATAGCTCAAGCACTTATCTTTGGCATTCCAAATTTTCATTTCTTGTTACTAATTTCCCAAGACCAATAATAACTTGTCTGCAATAAGCCAAAAATCATTCCACCCATGAACGGGTCAGGCCGTAGTAATGAGCATTAATCCACTGTGTAATAACGGTTTCTGTTCCTCTTGCAGGACAACCTCGGACTCTACAAGACTTGTGTCGTATAAAGATCCGTCACTGCATCGGCCTCCAAAGCTTGAAGTTGTTGGAGGATCTACCAATTGCAAAGGTTATGAAAGACTATTTAAAACACAAGTTTGACAATGTGTGAAGGCAACAACAACAACAGAAGAGGAGAGGCTGACTTAAAAACTCTATCATTTATAAAGACTATGCAATCACTATCCTTGTCGTCTGGAAGAAATGTCCACAGGTCTGTCCAGCTTGGTTCTCTGCTCCTGTTCTCCATGTTAGCCTTTTTACATTAGGAACAGTGGCTGACGAATGGAAATGGATCCGTCTCATGTGAGCAATGCTTCTGCTTTTTGTGGCAAAAAGAATCTAGCAGTTAGCGGTATTACCATCTATGTTGTCACTGTAAAAATGTGCATGGTGTTATCCTCGTCATCAAGTGCAAACTCGCCAAGTCTTTTTTTCTTTTTACTTAGCTAAAGTCGAATTTTCTTTATGACTCCAATCAGCGAAGTGTTGAGCTACTTGGGTAACGCTAGCTTTTTAAAAACACTTGAGAATTAAACTCCCTGATTTTGTTCCATCACCAAATAGTGAGATAAATTTAGGTTATTTTGGCCTTGTTTGTTTTTCCATTTAATCGAATGCCTATTGTTATTTATCTTCCTTTTGGAAAATTGTTGATAAGAACCGAAATAAATTATTACTTACTTAAATTCCCGAAATAGCCTGGTTCCAAACTTCTGAATCGCCGCCTGCATCTCCAATTTCTTCAATGACTTATTTAGCAGACAGGTGTTGTGCCCATTGTCAGAGCTAGCTAGCTATGAGACAGGTGTTGTGCCCATTGTCAGAGCTAGCTAGCTATGTCGGAAGAAAAGATGTAGGCCGGTAGCCCGTCCAATCATTTCATTAGGGCCAAATGAATCAATGCATCTGGCGGTTTGTGACTGCTGCTGTGTGCTGCAACAACACCAGAGTGCATCAGTCAAAAGTAACACTCAAACATTGCTCAAGTGTTTTCCCTGATACAGGACAATAATTAATTTCATAATAACGAGCAAGAATATAACATGCAGTTGAAATGATTTTGGAATTTAAGTTTGATGGGTAGAAGTAATACTTTGATACTACCAGTTGTCTACACTATGTGTTGGACGTTTGAGTTTGGAGTAAATGCACTGTGATTGAACTCTGTTCTGGACCAGTTGTTGATGGATTCATGGATGATGAAGGTTTTGGATAACACTGACGCAATCGCCACAAGCTACAGTCAATGTAAATATATTACATGTACAACAGATATTTTTGTAGACTTTATTTAAGCAATGATCTCTGGTATTCTTAATGTATTTAAAGTTTTGAAAGTATTGTGATCTGTTTGGTGTGACTCAAGTATTTTTTTAATTTGTGTGTGTTTCTGAGTTGAAGAACTCTGTCGTATGAGAATTATTTGGAATCAACATTCGATCTTTATGGCAGAAATGTTGGGTGCTTTCTTAAAATTCATCATCTCTTGCAGGTAACTCTGTTGTGGAGATTATACTGTGAATTTTTCATTTTGACAAATCTAAATAAAATATAGGATTTGGGATCTAAATGGTCCCCATGCCACAGGAAATATTTCTTTCTGTGTCTCTGCATGTGTTTAATGATGTTGTGTTGCACCTAAAGTTTGTTTTCCTAAAATGTTGTATTCACAAATCCATTCTAACAATGTTCACCTGCATTACCATGTCAGTGTCATTTTCATATTTGGATTTGTCTGCAGCTTTGGATCGAGACATTTGGTGAAAAGTGCACATTCTGACATGCAAACTGTGCTCTATGCAGGTAAACTGAGATTATCACTTGAATACATTTAAACGGGACTAAAAAATAGGCGGCGAGTGGGTCCGATAGGAAGATGGATAGTGAGTGTCCAGGTTAGGGGAGCTGCATTGAACACACTACAACCACAAAGATACACTCGTGTGTCCTATTTCAGGGGCTGCATCTGTCAAAGTCTGCCTTTTAAAGTGAGTGGAGTAACGGGTTGACAGAACCAGTCCTATTTTATTAAAGGCTCCTCCAAATGCAGTCTGGTTTTGCCTGAATGTGAAGGATGCTGTCTGGTGTCCTCTGGTTCCTAAAGGCCCCTTTACACTGTGTCCCCAAAGGTCTAACAAACCAGCGAGTGCATTTCCTCTGAGACTGAGCAAAATATTGATATTATATATCGATATTGTGATATGAGACTAGTTATTGTCTTAAATTTTGGATATGGCATATGTTTTTTAATGCTGCATTACAGTAAAGTGATGTGACCATCTTACCAGACTGTTCTATTTGTCTTCACCCATTTCGTCATATCTGCATTACTGATTTTTTTTAAATCAAAAATCTCATTTTGTAATAGCACCAATAGCCAACATTACAAAATCGTCTTAATATCATTGTTACGGTATTTAATTTCCTCCCTCAGAAAACTGGCTGCATTCAAACATGAACAGATCTACAGAGAGTAGATGACATACCTCTGCTTTCATATGTCTTTTCTATTTCTATCTAGATCCACCAAAGCTTCTTCACACAATCTGACATGCCTCAAAACTGATATTGCAGATTGCAACTAAGACTTTATGAGACCATCTCACACAATGTGACATACGATGAGCCCGTAAGATCGCTGTTATCGCCTCGTTTATCGGGCCCTTAATCCATTGAATGCTGCGTTGATATTTGTTTAATGGTGCCCTTGGAGTTTGGTAATGTTTGTGGTGACCACTTTGTATTTTCCAGTTGGTCATCAGTTGTAACAAGTTTAAACATATTTTGTCAATCCCTACAGATTTAGGGGATAATGTATACTTTGAATACTCCCGAGTTACTTCTGTTATGTTCTACTTTGACAGCCATTCGAAAGCTCCCAACACTAAACTTTTATTTAGATAAGGATCATCTGAAATAGCCTGTTCTTTGTGAGGGCCGGGTGTCTCTTGGTGCACAGGTACAGCCCTCAGTCTTCTCAATGACACTTGAGTAGGCTGTTTCCTCGCTGAAATGGAACTATCACGAAACCAGACAGTATTTGTATAAGCATTCATTTTCTATTTGATAATGTGAGTTTTGTAAATGTGCATATGGGCTGTGTCTTCGATCGTAGGTCCAGAAGTAGTTTACTGATGTCTTGAATCGAATTGATTTGACTATTACTGCGAAGTCTTTTGATGATGCATTCAGGGTGCAGCCCCCCTTCAACTCACTAATTATTTTGATAATATAGAATGCCTAGATGTGAGAGAAAATTAACTTTTTGTGTAAATCATGCCAGAATATTCGCCACCACATTGCAGTCGTGGTTCATGTTCCATTGTGTTCATCTCTCTGTACGGGATTTTGGATTTGATACGATGCCATTTTGCAGTAGCAGTTTTGTATTGTGTGTGAATGAGTTTGTCATCCAATGACTGCCTTCTCCAATCGGTTCCTCAGCAGACTTTGGTCGTCACAGTCAGGGAAACACTTCATACATGTCTTATGTGGCTATCAAATGGCTGTAAGTCTTCCTCTACTTTAACTACTGAATGTACAGATTATGCAGATTTTCAAACGTAAAACGCAAAATGTGTGAATAAACTCAAATTAACATTTCGTTTTGTTGAATTTACTTTTTATTAGTGTACTCATTGGAGGTCAAAATCTGGGTTTCATACATTCAGCCTCTCTGTCCCACTATAGCCAGACCAATCAGTCTCTGTCCCACTATAACCAGTCCACTCTGTATCTCTGTCCCACTATAACCAGTCCACTCAGTCTCTCTGTCCCACTATAACCAGTCCACTCAGCCTCTCTGTCCCACTATAACCAGTCCACTCAGTCTCTCTGTCCCAGTATAACCAGTCCACTAAGTCTCTCTGTCCCACTATAACCAGTCCACTCAACCGCTGTCCCACTATAACCAGTCCACTCTGTCCCACTATAACCAGTCCACTCAACCTCTGTCCCACTATAACCAGTCCACTCATCCTCTCTGTCCCACTATAACCAGTCCACTCTGTCCCACTATAACCAGTCCACTCAACCTCTGTCCCACTATAACCAGTCCACTCATCCTCTCTGTCCCACTATAACCAGTCCACTCAGTCTCTCTGTCCCACTATAACCAGTCCACTCAGTCTCTCTGTCCCACTATAACCAGACCAATCAGTCTCTGTCCCACTATAACCAGTCTACTCAGCCTCTCTGTCCCACTATAACCAGTCCACTCAGTCTCTCTGTCCCAGTATAACCAGTCCAGTAAGTCTCTCTGTCCCACTATAACCAGTCAACTCAACCGCTGTCCCACTATAACCAGTCCACTCTGTCCCACTATAACCAGTCCACTCAACCTCTGTCCCACTATAACCAGTCCACTCATCCTCTCTGTCCCACTATAACCAGTCCACTCAACCGCTGTCCCACTATAACCAGTCCACTCTGTCCCACTATAACCAGTCCACTCAACCTCTGTCCCACTATAACCAGTCCACTCATCCTCTCTGTCCCACTATAACCAGTCCACTCAGTCTCTCTGTCCCACTATAACCAGACCAATCAGTCTCTGTCCCACTATAACCAGTCCACTCAGTCTCTCTGTCCCACTATAACCAGACCAATCAGTCTCTGTCCCACTATAACCAGTCTACTCAGCCTCTCTGTCCCACTATAACCAGTCCACTCAGTCTCTCTGTCCCAGTATAACCAGTCCACTAAGTCTCTCTGTCCCACTATAACCAGTCCACTCAACCGCTGTCCCACTATAACCAGTCCACTCTGTCCCACTATAACCAGTCCACTCAACCTCTGTCCCACTATAACCAGTCCACTCATCCTCTCTGTCCCACTATAACCAGTCCACTCAACCGCTGTCCCACTATAACCAGTCCACTCTGTCCCACTATAACCAGTCCACTCAACCTCTGTCCCACTATAACCAGTCCACTCATCCTCTCTGTCCCACTATAACCAGTCTACTCAACCTCTGTCCCACTATAACCAGTCCACTCAGCCGCTCTGTCCCACTATAACCAGTCCACTCAACCTCTGTCCCACTATAACCAGTCCACTCTGTCCCACTATAACCAGTCCACTCTGTCCCACTATAACCAGTCCACTCAGCCTCTCTGTCCCACTATAACCAGTCCACTTAGCATACACGTTATCATGTAGAGATAACATGCACCCTCACTTTCACTGCTGGACGAGCAGGGAGAGCTGCAGGGTTAACGCTTGGGAAATGTGGTGTTTGCTGTCTTTAACCTAAAGAGTACAACTTAATAACCATGTCAACGGTGATAAAAGGATTTGTCTCAGTCGATGCAAGAAGTTAATGACTGTCCATCTGTAAATATATATTCATGTTTCGTTTTTGAAGTGTCAGATTTCACTAGACAGATGTATTGAATATGATCCGGCTGTAAATATATTCCCAGCTGTACTGGTTGACATTCTCTCATTAACTTTGTGATACAGAGTCGTCTCTAGTTTCATCACTGTGATGAGGTCACAGCGGCGAGCTGAAGGTTTGCAGTAAAGCTGGCTTCATTAGAGCTCTTACTGAAAACTATCACATAGCTTCTTCAATTAGTTTGTTTTCTTTAATATCAAAAGTCTACCAACATCAGACATTGCAGGAGACAGCACAGGCAGTCCAAGCTGACCTACATATTTATTGAATCAACAAAATCAAATATATTCATATTTGTATAGAATGTGGAAGATAATGTGACAATGTTTTCCTTCCTGCTTGGAAAGTAAGTCTCATGAGATACAACCACCAGCAAGCCCGTTCAGGCCATTCCACTCACACTGGCTCAGTACCAGGGTGTTACCTTTCAGAGGACTGTGTGTGTGTGTGTGTGTGTGTGTGTGTGTGTGTGTGTGTGTGTGTGTGTGTGTGTGTGTGTGTGTGTGTGTGTGTGTGTGTGTGTGTGTGTGTGTGTGTGTGTGCGTGCGTGTGCGCGCGCGCGCGCGCGCGCGCGCCTGCTTAGCTTGGAGCGGCTGTAAGATTTTGAATGCATGCATATTTGATTGACCACTCTGCCCCACACCCAAATAATACAATATCAAAGCAATAAGAAATCAGAAAATGTCTCTTTGTCAGGCATCCCTCCTGAGCTCTGTATCATCTTACAAAAGGCATTTCCCCTTCTTTCTTTATTCCCCCTTTCTTTTTTTCCTCCGGAATGCTGTCTTAAAAGAGGTGGTTTCTGCTTTCGCCTCCATTTGTTCTCAGCAGGACTCAGTCAAACACTACACTGAGCTGAGGTGACCCAATAGTGGCTGTGATATACGTCTGTCTTACTTTACCAAACATCGGGTGCTATCGTTGAACAGATCACTGGTAGCATTACATGATAACACAATGCCATCCCTCTGTGGGCCAGCAAGCCTTCAGACATTAGGAACAATAGCAGCTTTGTCAGGAGTCTCTACAGCTCTGTGTGCTGTCTAAAAATATCTAAATACTTCTTCCTCTCTTACCTGATAGGGCAGCTTCATACTCTCCCACCTAAATCAATTATGGGGACATATCCCAAATGATGGATTCCTGCAAAAATATGAATGCAACTCCATTAGATTCATATGTTAACAAACTCCTGTAGGTTTGTTGTAATGTGAGAAAGGGAGCTCCTTTCTCCAGGACACATCAGAACAGTGGCGGCCGGTCAATAGAGGGCCACGGGCCTGGCCCCACCCACCTTGAGCCACAAAAAAAAAAAATTTAAAATTATAATATTATAATTTTTTATTTTTTTTATAATATTAATAAATTATACAAATTGTCAATATTTGTGTTTTTGAGCTATGTAATATACCCAGTAATATTTGTAAAATAGGATATCTGCGCAAAATATATGCTTTTCCTGCTCGTCCTCTCCCCCTGTGTGCTCGTCTGCTCGTGCTCTCTGCCTGTGTGCACGACACTCTGAGAACGCGCAGCTAAGGGGGCCGGATAATTTTGGCCCAAAAAAGACGGGTCTATGAAGCAGTTTAGCCAATTGCTGATTCAAGATATAAATGAGTGACATACAATTGAGCCAATCAGCGCCCTCAAATAGATTCAGCTGTGGGCCAGAATGATCAGGCCCCCCGAGCTGTGCGTTCTCGTCAGGAGAAGTCTCTACAGGCGCCCGCGCCAGCGCGAGCACTCCTCCTCCAAGACCCGTTTGAGAGGAGAACTTTGAGGAGATTCTGCAGCCAAAGAGCTGATATCAGATCAGCCTGACCTCACAATCAGACAGCAGACTACATGCGAAGCGTCACTACTTCGTACAAGTCAGTCAATCAACTTCCTTTCTTCCTAAAAGTACGCTGATTACTTCGACATACCATACGTATCCACAGGCAGGGGCGGACTGGCCATCGGGGATACCGGGGGAATCCCCGGTAGGCCGACGGGGTTTGGGCCGTCTCTGACATCGCCGGCCCCGACTATATTATATGCTTCACAGAACACGTTCAATTTACTCTAATACCGAAAGTCAATAATCAGTGAAAACTGTATCAACAGTATAAACTGACATTATACTACTCCTCGCGATCCGAGGACGCCACAGCACGGCTGGACACTACGGTGCTTTGAAAAACGTTTCTCCATAACCGCGGTCTGCGCCGTGCGGTCGTGCCGGGCGTCTGTCGGGGCGGGGCCGGCGGAGGTGCGTATGGCCGCCGTAGACCGGCGAAATACATGCCGTGTATTGAGTGGGCAGCGCGCCGTGTATTGAGTGGGCCGGTCTGACACTTTTCCCCCCTAAATTAACAGTGAAAACTCATCATAGCTTAATTTAACATCAGTATTCACAATTACACTTCATGTTTACTTCTCCTGATCTTTACCTCCTATAACAAGGTCCATAGGGGCATCTCAATAAATAAACATGTTATATTATATTGTATTATATTATATAAGTGTTATTTACTGCTTTTTTTCATGTTGGAATAAATGTTAAATATTTAACTGCCAAGTAATAATGCGTGTTTGATGCGTGTTTTCCACCAGCCGCCACTGCATCAGAATATTGCACACTGCCAATGTATTTCTATTGAAGAGTACAGACTTGTTGGTATCATTCTTTCCCAGATTTGAACAATGAATCAAATGACTATGCAGTGACAAATCCACAGAACATGATCTTTTACCAGTGACTTAAACACAGCCCTTTTGTGTCTGCTGGATTCAGTTACACCTTGTCCCAAAGCAAGGCATCTAAGAGGTCTACAGCATATCTTTAGTTTGATCATCCTTACTGTCGATACTCTAACTGTATTATATTGGCTATTCTGTAAAACAACAACACGCAAAACGTTCTGATCAGTCACACAGTACACCACCTACCCAGCACCAAACAGCAGACAAAGTAAGTGACTAGCTTGAGAACATTGCATGAACTTGAGGCATTGTAATTTGGGAGGGGATACTATATTGAAGTCCCAGGTCATTTCAGAAGTTGGAGGCAACACAACAAGAATGATTACAGGAACTAGAACACTATAATTATGAGTGTACTGTAATAGAGAGTTGTGTGTGTACTTCTTTAGATGTGCGTTGCACCTTTCATCACATCACTAAATTCACCATCTATACTGTTTGGAGGTCTGCCCTTTGCTCGGGGTATTTATATATCTCTATTTGTGTTCTCAGAGGGTTTCAAGAACAGAAAAGAAAGTTGTAATTTAATGAAAATAAGGTCATAATATTTCAAGAACTAATGTACCTGCCGTATAGTCTACTGTGCATGTTATCACTCTGTGCTCTGCTAATATGCTAGTATCCTCTTCAGGCCGTCTGGAAGACACAGAAGAACTCTAGATGAGACGATGTGTGCTGCTCTTCATTGGAGGTGGTGAAGTTACGTTTGTGCAGACATTCAGCTACAAAATGGATGAGTGAATGAATGGAGGTATACACCTGATCAGAAGTGTTTTCAGTTAATTTTGGTTATCCAACTTCGATAAAGTGCAGCTCATTGCCTTCAGCTATTCAGTGGGAAGCCTCCTGGAGTCTGAAGACAGCCCCAAACAGAGCAAAGAGGATAAAGCACACCTCGGAACTCTCATTCAGACTCTTTCTTGGCGTGACTGTCCTTCAGACTCAGTCAGCGCGACTCTTGTTCTGACTCACTTTTCTTCGTGACTCTTGTTTAGACTCACTTTCTGGCATGACTCTTGTTCAGACTCTCGTTCAACACGACTCGTGATCAGACTCACTTGTCGGCGTGAATCTCGTTCAGACTTGGTCAGCGTGACTCTTGTTTTGACTCACTCTTCGGCGTAACTATTCTTTAGACTCTCGTTCAGCGTGACTCTTGGTCAGACTCTCGTTCAGCGTGTCTCTTGGTCAGACTCTCGTTCAGCGTGACTCTTGTTCAGACTCTTGTTCAGCATGTCTCTTGTTCAGACTCTCGTTCAGCGTGACTCTTGTTCAGACTCTTGTTCAGCGTGACTCTCTTGTTCAGACTCTCGTTCAGCGTGTCTCTTGGTCAGACTCTTGTTCAGCGTGACTCTTGTTCAGACTCTCGTTCAGCGTGTCTCTTGGTCAGACTCTTGTTCAGCGTGTCTCTTGTTCAGCATGTCTCTTGTTCAGACTCTCGTTCAGCGTGTCTCTTGTTCAGACTCTTGTTCAGCGTGACTCTTGTTCAGACACTCGTTCAGCGTGTCTCTTGTTCAGACTCTCGGTCAGCGTGACTCTTGTTCAGACTCTTGTTCAGCGTGACTCTTGTTCAGACTCTCGTTCACCGTGTCTCTTGGTCAGACTCTTGTTCAGCGTGTCTCTTGTTCAGACTCTCGGTCAGCGTGACTCTTGTTCAGACTCTTGTTCAGCGTGACTCTTGTTCAGACTCTCGTTCACCGTGTCTCTTGGTCAGACTCTTGTTCAGCGTGTCTCTTGTTCAGCATGTCTCTTGTTCAGACTCTCGTTCAGCGTGTCTCTTGTTCAGACTCTTGTTCAGCGTGACTCTTGGTCAGACTCTTGTTCAGCGTGACTCTTGGTCAGACTCTCGTTCAGCGTGACTCTTGTTCAGACTCTTGTTCAGCGTGACTCTTGTTCAGACTCTCGTTCAGCGTGTCTCTTGGTCAGACTCGTGTTCAGCGTGACTCTTGTTCAGACTCTTGTTCAGCATGTCTCTTGTTCAGACTCTCGTTCAGCGTGACTCTTGTTCAGACTCTTGTTCAGCGTGACTCTCTTGTTCAGACTCTCGTTCAGCGTGTCTCTTGGTCAGACTCTTGTTCAGCGTGTCTCTTGTTCAGACTCTTGTTCAGCATGTCTCTTGTTCAGACTCTCGTTCAGCGTGTCTCTTGGTCAGACTCTTGTTCAGCGTGACTCTTGTTCAGCGTGACTCTTGTTCAGACTCTCGTTCAGCGTGTCTCTTGGTCAGACTCTTGTTCAGCGTGTCTCTTGTTCAGAATGTCTCTTGTTCAGACTCTCGTTCAGCGTGACTCTTGTTCAGACACTCGTTCAGCGTGTCTCTTGTTCAGACTCTTGGTCAGCGTGTCTCTTGTTCAGACTCTCGGTCAGCGTGACTCTTGTTCAGACTCTTGTTCAGCGTGACTCTTGTTCAGACTCTCGTTCAGCGTGTCTCTTGGTCAGACTCTTGTTCAGCGTGTCTCTTGTTCAGCATGTCTCTTGTTCAGACTCTCGTTCAGCGTGTCTCTTGGTCAGACTCTTGTTCAGCGTGTCTCTTGTTCAGCATGTCTCTTGTTCAGACTCTCGTTCAGCGTGTCTCTTGTTCAGACTCTTGTTCAGCGTGTCTCTTGTTCAGACTCTCGGTCAGCGTGACTCTTGTTCAGACTCTTGTTCAGCGTGACTCTCTTGTTCAGACTCTCGTTCAGCGTGTCTCTTGGTCAGACTCTTGTTCAGCGTGACTCTTGGTCAGACTCTCGTTCAGCGTGACTCTTGTTCAGACTCTTGTTCAGCGTGACTCTTGTTCAGACTCTCGTTCAGCGTGTCTCTTGGTCAGACTCGTGTTCAGCGTGACTCTTGTTCAGACTCTTGTTCAGCATGTCTCTTGTTCAGACTCTCGTTCAGCGTGACTCTTGTTCAGACTCTTGTTCAGCGTGACTCTCTTGTTCAGACTCTCGTTCAGCGTGTCTCTTGGTCAGACTCTTGTTCAGCGTGTCTCTTGTTCAGACTCTTGTTCAGCATGTCTCTTGTTCAGACTCTCGTTCAGCGTGTCTCTTGGTCAGACTCTTGTTCAGCGTGACTCTTGTTCAGCGTGACTCTTGTTCAGACTCTCGTTCAGCGTGTCTCTTGGTCAGACTCTTGTTCAGCGTGTCTCTTGTTCAGCATGTCTCTTGTTCAGACTCTCGTTCAGCGTGTCTCTTGTTCAGACTCTTGTTCAGCGTGACTCTTGTTCAGACACTCGTTCAGCGTGTCTCTTGTTCAGACTCTTGGTCAGCGTGTCTCTTGTTCAGACTCTCGGTCAGCGTGACTCTTGCTCAGACTCTTGTTCAGCGTGACCCTTGTTCAGACTCTCGTTCAGCGTGTCTCTTGGTCAGACTCTTGTTCAGCGTGTCTCTTGTTCAGCATGTCTCTTGTTCAGACTCTCGTTCAGCGTGTCTCTTGGTCAGACTCTTGTTCAGCGTGTCTCTTGTTCAGCATGTCTCTTGTTCAGACTCTCGTTCAGCGTGTCTCTTGTTCAGACTCTCGGTCAGCGTGACTCTTGTTCAGACTCTTGTTCAGCGTGTCTCTTGTTCAGCGTGACTCTTGTTCAGACTCTTGTTCAGCATGTCTCTTGTTCAGACTCTCGTTCAGCGTGACTCTTGTTCAGCGTGTCTCTTGGTCAGACTCTCGGTCAGCGTGTCTCTTGGTCAGACTCTCGTTCAGCGTGACTCTTGTTCAGACTCTCGTTCAGCGTGTCTCTTGTTCAGACTCTTGTTCAGACTCTCGGTCAGCGTGACTCTTGTTCAGACTCTTGTTCAGCGTGACTCTTGTTCAGACTCTCGTTCAGCGTGACTCTTGTTCAGACTCACTTTCTGGCGTGTCTCTTGTTCAGACTCTCGTTCAACACGACTCCTGATCAGACTCACTTGTCGGCGTGAATCTCGTTCAGACTTGGTCAGCGTGACTCTTGTTCAGCGTGACTCTCTTGTTCAGACTCTCGTTCATCGTGTCTCTTGGTCAGACTCTTGTTCAGCATGACTCTTGGTCAGACTCTCGTTCAGCGTGACTCTTGTTCAGACTCTTGTTCAGCATGTCTCTTGTTCAGACTCTCGTTCAGCGTGACTCTTGTTCAGACTCTTGTTCAGCGTGACTCTCTTGTTCAGACTCTTGTTCAGCGTGTCTCTTGGTCAGACTCTCGTTCAGCGTGACTCTTGGTCAGACTCTCGTTCAGCGTGTCTCTTGTTCAGACTCTCGTTCAGTGTGTCTCTTGTTCAGACTCTCGGTCAGCGTGACTCTTGTTCAGACTCACTTTCTGGCGTGTCTCTTGTTCAGACTCTCGTTCAACACGACTCCTGATCAGACTCACTTGTCGGCGTGAATCTCGTTCAGACTTGGTCAGCGTGACTCTTGTTCAGCGTGACTCTCTTGTTCAGACTCTCGTTCATCGTGTCTCTTGGTCAGACTCTTGTTCAGCATGACTCTTGGTCAGACTCTCGTTCAGCGTGACTCTTGTTCAGACTCTTGTTCAGCATGTCTCTTGTTCAGACTCTCGTTCAGCGTGACTCTTGTTCAGACTCTTGTTCAGCGTGACTCTCTTGTTCAGACTCTTGTTCAGCGTGTCTCTTGGTCAGACTCTCGTTCAGCGTGACTCTTGGTCAGACTCTCGTTCAGCGTGTCTCTTGTTCAGACTCTCGTTCAGTGTGTCTCTTGGTCAGACTCTCGGTCAGCGTGTCTCTTGGTCAGACTCTCGTTCAGCGTGTCTCTTGTTCAGACTCTCGTTCAGCGTGACTCTTGTTCAGACTCTTGTTCAGCGTGTCTCTTGGTCAGACTCTCGGTCAGCGTGTCTCTTGGTCAGACTCTCGTTCAGCGTGACTCTTGTTCAGACTCTCGTTCAGCGTGTCTCTTGTTCAGACTCTTGTTCAGACTCTTGTTCAGCGTGTCTCTTGTTCAGACTCTTGTTCAGCATGTCTCTTGTTCAGACTCTCGTTCAGCGTGACTCTTGTTCAGACTCTCGTTCAGCGTGACTCTTGGTCAGACTCTCGTTCAGCGTGACTCTTGTTCAGACTCTTGTTCAGCGTGTCTCTTGGTCAGACTCTCGGTCAGCGTGTCTCTTGGTCAGACTCTCGTTCAGCGTGACTCTTGTTCAGACTCTCGTTCAGCGTGTCTCTTGTTCAGACTCTTGTTCAGACTCTTGTTCAGCGTGTCTCTTGTTCAGACTCTTGTTCAGCATGTCTCTTGTTCAGACTCTCGTTCAGCGTGACTCTTGTTCAGACTCTCGTTCAGCGTGACTCTTGGTCAGACTCTCGTTCAACGTAACTCTCTTGTTCAGACTCTCGTTCAGCGTGACTCTTGGTCAGACTCTCGTTCAGCGTGTCTCTCGGTCAGACTCTCGTTCAGCGTGTCTCTTGGTCAGACTCTCGTTCAGCGTGACTCTTGTTCAGACGCTTGTTCAGAATGTCTCTTGTTCAGACTCTTGTTCAGCGTGACTCTCTTGTTCAGACTCTCGTTCAGCGTGACTCTTGGTCAGACTCTCGTTCAGCATGACTCTTGTTCAGACTCTCGTTCAGCGTGACTCTTGTTCAGACTCTCGTTCAGCGTGTCTCTTGGTCAGACTCTTGTTCAACGTGACTCTTGTTCAGACTCTCGTTCAGCGTGTCTCTTGGTCAGACTCTTGTTCAGCGTGTCTCTTGGTCAGACTCTTGTTCAGCGTGTCTCTTGTTCAGCATGTCTCTTGTTCAGACTCTCGTTCAGCGTGTCTCTTGTTCAGACTCTTGTTCAGCGTGACTCTTGTTCAGACACTCGTTCAGCGTGTCTCTTGTTCAGACTCTTGTTCAGACTCTTGTTCAGCATGTCTCTTGTTCAGACTCTCGTTCAGCGTGACTCTTGTTCAGACTCTTGTTCAGCGTGTCTCTTGTTCAGACTCTCGTTCATCGTGTCTCTTGTTCAGACTCTTGTTCAGCGTGTCTCTTGTTCAGCATGTCTCTTGTTCAGACTCTCATTCAGCATGTCTCTTGTTCAGACTCTCGTTCATCGTGTCTCTTGTTCAGACTCTCGTTCATCGTGTCTCTTGTTCAGACTCTCGTTCAGCGTGACTCTTGTTCAGACTCTCGTTCAGCGTGACTCTTGTTCAGACTCTCGTTCAGCGTGACTCTTGTTCAGACTCTTGTTCAGCATGTCTCTTGTTCAGACTCTCGTTCAGCGTGACTCTTGTTCAGACTCTTGTTCAGCGTGTCTCTTGTTCAGCATGTCTCTTGTTCAGACTCTCATTCAGCATGTCTCTTGTTCAGACTCTCGTTCATCGTGTCTCTTGTTCAGACTCTCGTTCATCGTGTCTCTTGTTCAGACTCTCGTTCAGCGTGACTCTTGTTCAGACTCTTGTTCAGCATGTCTCTTGTTCAGACTCTCGTTCAGCGTGACTCTTCTTCAGACTCTTGTTCAGCGTGTCTCTTGTTCAGACTCTCGTTCAGCGTGACTCTTGTTCAGACTCTCGTTCAGCGTGTCTCTTGGTCAGACTCTTGTTCAGCGTGACTCTTGTTCAGACTCTTGTTCAGCGTGACTCTCTTGTTCAGACTCTCGTTCAGCGTGTCTCTTGGTCGGACTCTTGTTCAGCGTGACTCTTGTTCAGACTCTTGTTCAGCGTGACTCTCTTGTTCAGACTCTTGTTCAGCGTGTCTCTTGGTCAGACTCTCGTTCAGCGTGACTCTTGTTCAGACTCTCGTTCAGCGTGTCTCTTGTTCAGACTCTTGTTCAGACTCTTGTTCAGCGTGTCTCTTGTTCAGACACTTGTTCAGCATGTCTCTTGTTCAGACTCTCGTTCAGCGTGACTCTTGTTCAGAATCTCTTTCAGCGTGACTCTTGGTCAGACTCTCGTTCAACGTAACTCTCTTGTTCAGACTCTCGTTCAGCGTGGCTCTTGTTCAGACTCTCGTTCAGCGTGACTCTTGTTCAGACTCTCGTTCAGCGTGTCTCTTGGTCAGACTCTCGGTCAGCGTGTCTCTTGGTCAGACTCTCATTCAGCGTGTCTCTTGTTCAGCATGTCTCTTGTTCAGACTCTCATTCAGCATGTCTCTTGTTCAGACTCTCGTTCAGCGTGACTCTTGTTCAGAATCTCGTTCAGCGTGACTCTTGTTCAGACTCTTGTTCAGCATGTCTCTTGTTCAGACTCTCGTTCAGCGTGACTCTTGTTCAGACTCTTGTTCAGCGTGTCTCTTGTTCAGACTCTCGTTCAGCGTGACTCTTGTTCAGACTCTCGTTCAGCGTGTCTCTTGGTCAGACTCTCGGTCAGCGTGTCTCTTGGTCAGACTCTCATTCAGCGTGTCTCTTGTTCAGACTCTCGTTCAGCGTGACTCTTGTTCAGACTCTTGTTCAGCTTGTCTCTTGGTCAGACTCTCGGTCAGCGTGTCTCTTGGTCAGACTCTCGTTCAGCGTAACTCTTGTTCAGACTCTCGTTCAGCGTGTCTCTTGTTCAGACTCTTGTTCAGACTCTTGTTCAGCGTGTCTCTTGTTCAGACTCTCGTTCAGCGTGACTCTTGTTCAGACTCTCGTTCAGCGTGTCTCTTGGTCAGACTCTCGTTCAGCGTGACTCTTGTTCAGACGCTTGTTCAGAATGTCTCTTGTTCAGACTCTTGTTCAGCGTGACTCTCTTGTTCAGACTCTCGTTCAGCGTGACTCTTGGTCAGACTCTCGTTCAGCATGACTCTTGTTCAGACTCTCGTTCAGCGTGACTCTTGTTCAGACTCTCGTTCAGCGTGTCTCTTGGTCAGACTCGTGTTCAGCGTGACTCTTGTTCAGACTCTTGTTCAGCATGTCTCTTGTTCAGACTCTCGTTCAGCGTGACTCTTGTTCAGACTCTTGTTCAGCGTGACTCTCTTGTTCAGACTCTCGTTCAGCGTGTCTCTTGGTCAGACTCTTGTTCAGCGTGTCTCTTGTTCGGACTCTTGTTCAGCATGTCTCTTGTTCAGACTCTCGTTCAGCGTGTCTCTTGGTCAGACTCTTGTTCAGCGTGACTCTTGTTCAGACTCTCGTTCAGCGTGTCTCTTGGTCAGACTCTTGTTCAGCGTGTCTCTTGGTCAGACTCTTGTTCAGCGTGTCTCTTGTTCAGCATGTCTCTTGTTCAGACTCTCGTTCAGCGTGTCTCTTGTTCAGACTCTTGTTCAGCGTGACTCTTGTTCAGACACTCGTTCAGCGTGTCTCTTGTTCAGACTCTTGTTCAGACTCTTGTTCAGCATGTCTCTTGTTCAGACTCTCGTTCATCGTGTCTCTTGTTCAGACTCTTGTTCAGCGTGTCTCTTGTTCAGCATGTCTCTTGTTCAGACTCTCATTCAGCATGTCTCTTGTTCAGACTCTCGTTCATCGTGTCTCTTGTTCAGACTCTCGTTCATCGTGTCTCTTGTTCAGACTCTCGTTCAGCGTGACTCTTGTTCAGACTCTTGTTCAGCATGTCTCTTGTTCAGACTCTCGTTCAGCGTGACTCTTCTTCAGACTCTTGTTCAGCGTGTCTCTTGTTCAGACTCTCGTTCAGCGTGACTCTTGTTCAGACTCTCGTTCAGCGTGTCTCTTGGTCAGACTCTCGGTCAGCGTGTCTCTTGGTCAGACTCTCATTCAGCGTGTCTCTTGTTCAGACTCTCGTTCAGCGTGACTCTTGTTCAGACTCGTTCAGCGTGTCTCTTGTTCAGACTCTTGTTCAGACTCTTGTTCAGCGTGTCTCTTGTTCAGACTCTCGTTCAGCGTGACTCTTGTTCAGACTCTCGTTCAGCGTGTCTCTTGGTCAGACTCTCGTTCAGCGTGACTCTTGTTCAGACGCTTGTTCAGAATGTCTCTTGTTCAGACTCTTGTTCAGCGTGACTCTCTTGTTCAGACTCTCGTTCAGCGTGACTCTTGGTCAGACTCTCGTTCAGCATGACTCTTGTTCAGACTCTCGTTCAGCGTGACTCTTGTTCAGACTCTCGTTCAGCGTGTCTCTTGGTCAGACTCGTGTTCAGCGTGACTCTTGTTCAGACTCTTGTTCAGCGTGACTCTTGTTTTGACTCACTCTTCGGCGTAACTATTCTTTAGACT
The DNA here is from genome assembly GCA_028022725.1 of Lycodopsis pacificus. Taxonomy (NCBI): domain Eukaryota; kingdom Metazoa; phylum Chordata; class Actinopteri; order Perciformes; family Zoarcidae; genus Lycodopsis; species Lycodopsis pacificus. Next base: position 1,991,646 of record CM051690.1, read on the forward strand.
CTCGTTCAGCGTGACTCTTGGTCAGACTCTCGTTCAGCGTGTCTCTTGGTCAGACTCTCGTTCAGCGTGACTCTTGTTCAGACTCTTGTTCAGCATGTCTCTTGTTCAGACTCTCGTTCAGCGTGACTCTTGTTCAGACTCTTGTTCAGCGTGACTCTCTTGTTCAGACTCTCGTTCAGCGTGTCTCTTGGTCAGACTCTTGTTCAGCGTGACTCTTGTTCAGACTCTCGTTCAGCGTGTCTCTTGGTCAGACTCTTGTTCAGCGTGTCTCTTGTTCAGCATGTCTCTTGTTCAGACTCTCGTTCAGCGTGTCTCTTGTTCAGACTCTTGTTCAGCGTGACTCTTGTTCAGACACTCGTTCAGCGTGTCTCTTGTTCAGACTCTTGGTCAGCGTGACTCTTGTTCAGACTCTTGTTCAGCGTGACTCTTGTTCAGACTCTCGTTCACCGTGTCTCTTGGTCAGACTCTTGTTCAGCGTGTCTCTTGTTCAGACTCTCGGTCAGCGTGACTCTTGTTCAGACTCTTGTTCAGCGTGACTCTTGTTCAGACTCTCGTTCACCGTGTCTCTTGGTCAGACTCTTGTTCAGCGTGTCTCTTGTTCAGCATGTCTCTTGTTCAGACTCTCGTTCAGCGTGTCTCTTGTTCAGACTCTTGTTCAGCGTGACTCTTGGTCAGACTCTTGTTCAGCGTGACTCTTGGTCAGACTCTCGTTCAGCGTGACTCTTGTTCAGACTCTTGTTCAGCGTGACTCTTGTTCAGACTCTCGTTCAGCGTGTCTCTTGGTCAGACTCGTGTTCAGCGTGACTCTTGTTCAGACTCTTGTTCAGCATGTCTCTTGTTCAGACTCTCGTTCAGCGTGACTCTTGTTCAGACTCTTGTTCAGCGTGACTCTCTTGTTCAGACTCTCGTTCAGCGTGTCTCTTGGTCAGACTCTTGTTCAGCGTGTCTCTTGTTCAGACTCTTGTTCAGCATGTCTCTTGTTCAGACTCTCGTTCAGCGTGTCTCTTGGTCAGACTCTTGTTCAGCGTGACTCTTGTTCAGCGTGACTCTTGTTCAGACTCTCGTTCAGCGTGTCTCTTGGTCAGACTCTTGTTCAGCGTGTCTCTTGTTCAGAATGTCTCTTGTTCAGACTCTCGTTCAGCGTGACTCTTGTTCAGACACTCGTTCAGCGTGTCTCTTGTTCAGACTCTTGGTCAGCGTGTCTCTTGTTCAGACTCTCGGTCAGCGTGACTCTTGTTCAGACTCTTGTTCAGCGTGACTCTTGTTCAGACTCTCGTTCAGCGTGTCTCTTGGTCAGACTCTTGTTCAGCGTGTCTCTTGTTCAGCATGTCTCTTGTTCAGACTCTCGTTCAGCGTGTCTCTTGGTCAGACTCTTGTTCAGCGTGTCTCTTGTTCAGCATGTCTCTTGTTCAGACTCTCGTTCAGCGTGTCTCTTGTTCAGACTCTTGTTCAGCGTGTCTCTTGTTCAGACTCTCGGTCAGCGTGACTCTTGTTCAGACTCTTGTTCAGCGTGACTCTCTTGTTCAGACTCTCGTTCAGCGTGTCTCTTGGTCAGACTCTTGTTCAGCGTGACTCTTGGTCAGACTCTCGTTCAGCGTGACTCTTGTTCAGACTCTTGTTCAGCGTGACTCTTGTTCAGACTCTCGTTCAGCGTGTCTCTTGGTCAGACTCGTGTTCAGCGTGACTCTTGTTCAGACTCTTGTTCAGCATGTCTCTTGTTCAGACTCTCGTTCAGCGTGACTCTTGTTCAGACTCTTGTTCAGCGTGACTCTCTTGTTCAGACTCTCGTTCAGCGTGTCTCTTGGTCAGACTCTTGTTCAGCGTGTCTCTTGTTCAGACTCTTGTTCAGCATGTCTCTTGTTCAGACTCTCGTTCAGCGTGTCTCTTGGTCAGACTCTTGTTCAGCGTGACTCTTGTTCAGCGTGACTCTTGTTCAGACTCTCGTTCAGCGTGTCTCTTGGTCAGACTCTTGTTCAGCGTGTCTCTTGTTCAGCATGTCTCTTGTTCAGACTCTCGTTCAGCGTGTCTCTTGTTCAGACTCTTGTTCAGCGTGACTCTTGTTCAGACACTCGTTCAGCGTGTCTCTTGTTCAGACTCTTGGTCAGCGTGTCTCTTGTTCAGACTCTCGGTCAGCGTGACTCTTGCTCAGACTCTTGTTCAGCGTGACCCTTGTTCAGACTCTCGTTCAGCGTGTCTCTTGGTCAGACTCTTGTTCAGCGTGTCTCTTGTTCAGCATGTCTCTTGTTCAGACTCTCGTTCAGCGTGTCTCTTGGTCAGACTCTTGTTCAGCGTGTCTCTTGTTCAGCATGTCTCTTGTTCAGACTCTCGTTCAGCGTGTCTCTTGTTCAGACTCTCGGTCAGCGTGACTCTTGTTCAGACTCTTGTTCAGCGTGTCTCTTGTTCAGCGTGACTCTTGTTCAGACTCTTGTTCAGCATGTCTCTTGTTCAGACTCTCGTTCAGCGTGACTCTTGTTCAGCGTGTCTCTTGGTCAGACTCTCGGTCAGCGTGTCTCTTGGTCAGACTCTCGTTCAGCGTGACTCTTGTTCAGACTCTCGTTCAGCGTGTCTCTTGTTCAGACTCTTGTTCAGACTCTCGGTCAGCGTGACTCTTGTTCAGACTCTTGTTCAGCGTGACTCTTGTTCAGACTCTCGTTCAGCGTGACTCTTGTTCAGACTCACTTTCTGGCGTGTCTCTTGTTCAGACTCTCGTTCAACACGACTCCTGATCAGACTCACTTGTCGGCGTGAATCTCGTTCAGACTTGGTCAGCGTGACTCTTGTTCAGCGTGACTCTCTTGTTCAGACTCTCGTTCATCGTGTCTCTTGGTCAGACTCTTGTTCAGCATGACTCTTGGTCAGACTCTCGTTCAGCGTGACTCTTGTTCAGACTCTTGTTCAGCATGTCTCTTGTTCAGACTCTCGTTCAGCGTGACTCTTGTTCAGACTCTTGTTCAGCGTGACTCTCTTGTTCAGACTCTTGTTCAGCGTGTCTCTTGGTCAGACTCTCGTTCAGCGTGACTCTTGGTCAGACTCTCGTTCAGCGTGTCTCTTGTTCAGACTCTCGTTCAGTGTGTCTCTTGTTCAGACTCTCGGTCAGCGTGACTCTTGTTCAGACTCACTTTCTGGCGTGTCTCTTGTTCAGACTCTCGTTCAACACGACTCCTGATCAGACTCACTTGTCGGCGTGAATCTCGTTCAGACTTGGTCAGCGTGACTCTTGTTCAGCGTGACTCTCTTGTTCAGACTCTCGTTCATCGTGTCTCTTGGTCAGACTCTTGTTCAGCATGACTCTTGGTCAGACTCTCGTTCAGCGTGACTCTTGTTCAGACTCTTGTTCAGCATGTCTCTTGTTCAGACTCTCGTTCAGCGTGACTCTTGTTCAGACTCTTGTTCAGCGTGACTCTCTTGTTCAGACTCTTGTTCAGCGTGTCTCTTGGTCAGACTCTCGTTCAGCGTGACTCTTGGTCAGACTCTCGTTCAGCGTGTCTCTTGTTCAGACTCTCGTTCAGTGTGTCTCTTGGTCAGACTCTCGGTCAGCGTGTCTCTTGGTCAGACTCTCGTTCAGCGTGTCTCTTGTTCAGACTCTCGTTCAGCGTGACTCTTGTTCAGACTCTTGTTCAGCGTGTCTCTTGGTCAGACTCTCGGTCAGCGTGTCTCTTGGTCAGACTCTCGTTCAGCGTGACTCTTGTTCAGACTCTCGTTCAGCGTGTCTCTTGTTCAGACTCTTGTTCAGACTCTTGTTCAGCGTGTCTCTTGTTCAGACTCTTGTTCAGCATGTCTCTTGTTCAGACTCTCGTTCAGCGTGACTCTTGTTCAGACTCTCGTTCAGCGTGACTCTTGGTCAGACTCTCGTTCAGCGTGACTCTTGTTCAGACTCTTGTTCAGCGTGTCTCTTGGTCAGACTCTCGGTCAGCGTGTCTCTTGGTCAGACTCTCGTTCAGCGTGACTCTTGTTCAGACTCTCGTTCAGCGTGTCTCTTGTTCAGACTCTTGTTCAGACTCTTGTTCAGCGTGTCTCTTGTTCAGACTCTTGTTCAGCATGTCTCTTGTTCAGACTCTCGTTCAGCGTGACTCTTGTTCAGACTCTCGTTCAGCGTGACTCTTGGTCAGACTCTCGTTCAACGTAACTCTCTTGTTCAGACTCTCGTTCAGCGTGACTCTTGGTCAGACTCTCGTTCAGCGTGTCTCTCGGTCAGACTCTCGTTCAGCGTGTCTCTTGGTCAGACTCTCGTTCAGCGTGACTCTTGTTCAGACGCTTGTTCAGAATGTCTCTTGTTCAGACTCTTGTTCAGCGTGACTCTCTTGTTCAGACTCTCGTTCAGCGTGACTCTTGGTCAGACTCTCGTTCAGCATGACTCTTGTTCAGACTCTCGTTCAGCGTGACTCTTGTTCAGACTCTCGTTCAGCGTGTCTCTTGGTCAGACTCTTGTTCAGCGTGACTCTTGTTCAGACTCTCGTTCAGCGTGTCTCTTGGTCAGACTCTTGTTCAGCGTGTCTCTTGGTCAGACTCTTGTTCAGCGTGTCTCTTGTTCAGCATGTCTCTTGTTCAGACTCTCGTTCAGCGTGTCTCTTGTTCAGACTCTTGTTCAGCGTGACTCTTGTTCAGACACTCGTTCAGCGTGTCTCTTGTTCAGACTCTTGTTCAGACTCTTGTTCAGCATGTCTCTTGTTCAGACTCTCGTTCAGCGTGACTCTTGTTCAGACTCTTGTTCAGCGTGTCTCTTGTTCAGACTCTCGTTCATCGTGTCTCTTGTTCAGACTCTTGTTCAGCGTGTCTCTTGTTCAGCATGTCTCTTGTTCAGACTCTCATTCAGCATGTCTCTTGTTCAGACTCTCGTTCATCGTGTCTCTTGTTCAGACTCTCGTTCATCGTGTCTCTTGTTCAGACTCTCGTTCAGCGTGACTCTTGTTCAGACTCTCGTTCAGCGTGACTCTTGTTCAGACTCTCGTTCAGCGTGACTCTTGTTCAGACTCTTGTTCAGCATGTCTCTTGTTCAGACTCTCGTTCAGCGTGACTCTTGTTCAGACTCTTGTTCAGCGTGTCTCTTGTTCAGCATGTCTCTTGTTCAGACTCTCATTCAGCATGTCTCTTGTTCAGACTCTCGTTCATCGTGTCTCTTGTTCAGACTCTCGTTCATCGTGTCTCTTGTTCAGACTCTCGTTCAGCGTGACTCTTGTTCAGACTCTTGTTCAGCATGTCTCTTGTTCAGACTCTCGTTCAGCGTGACTCTTCTTCAGACTCTTGTTCAGCGTGTCTCTTGTTCAGACTCTCGTTCAGCGTGACTCTTGTTCAGACTCTCGTTCAGCGTGTCTCTTGGTCAGACTCTTGTTCAGCGTGACTCTTGTTCAGACTCTTGTTCAGCGTGACTCTCTTGTTCAGACTCTCGTTCAGCGTGTCTCTTGGTCGGACTCTTGTTCAGCGTGACTCTTGTTCAGACTCTTGTTCAGCGTGACTCTCTTGTTCAGACTCTTGTTCAGCGTGTCTCTTGGTCAGACTCTCGTTCAGCGTGACTCTTGTTCAGACTCTCGTTCAGCGTGTCTCTTGTTCAGACTCTTGTTCAGACTCTTGTTCAGCGTGTCTCTTGTTCAGACACTTGTTCAGCATGTCTCTTGTTCAGACTCTCGTTCAGCGTGACTCTTGTTCAGAATCTCTTTCAGCGTGACTCTTGGTCAGACTCTCGTTCAACGTAACTCTCTTGTTCAGACTCTCGTTCAGCGTGGCTCTTGTTCAGACTCTCGTTCAGCGTGACTCTTGTTCAGACTCTCGTTCAGCGTGTCTCTTGGTCAGACTCTCGGTCAGCGTGTCTCTTGGTCAGACTCTCATTCAGCGTGTCTCTTGTTCAGCATGTCTCTTGTTCAGACTCTCATTCAGCATGTCTCTTGTTCAGACTCTCGTTCAGCGTGACTCTTGTTCAGAATCTCGTTCAGCGTGACTCTTGTTCAGACTCTTGTTCAGCATGTCTCTTGTTCAGACTCTCGTTCAGCGTGACTCTTGTTCAGACTCTTGTTCAGCGTGTCTCTTGTTCAGACTCTCGTTCAGCGTGACTCTTGTTCAGACTCTCGTTCAGCGTGTCTCTTGGTCAGACTCTCGGTCAGCGTGTCTCTTGGTCAGACTCTCATTCAGCGTGTCTCTTGTTCAGACTCTCGTTCAGCGTGACTCTTGTTCAGACTCTTGTTCAGCTTGTCTCTTGGTCAGACTCTCGGTCAGCGTGTCTCTTGGTCAGACTCTCGTTCAGCGTAACTCTTGTTCAGACTCTCGTTCAGCGTGTCTCTTGTTCAGACTCTTGTTCAGACTCTTGTTCAGCGTGTCTCTTGTTCAGACTCTCGTTCAGCGTGACTCTTGTTCAGACTCTCGTTCAGCGTGTCTCTTGGTCAGACTCTCGTTCAGCGTGACTCTTGTTCAGACGCTTGTTCAGAATGTCTCTTGTTCAGACTCTTGTTCAGCGTGACTCTCTTGTTCAGACTCTCGTTCAGCGTGACTCTTGGTCAGACTCTCGTTCAGCATGACTCTTGTTCAGACTCTCGTTCAGCGTGACTCTTGTTCAGACTCTCGTTCAGCGTGTCTCTTGGTCAGACTCGTGTTCAGCGTGACTCTTGTTCAGACTCTTGTTCAGCATGTCTCTTGTTCAGACTCTCGTTCAGCGTGACTCTTGTTCAGACTCTTGTTCAGCGTGACTCTCTTGTTCAGACTCTCGTTCAGCGTGTCTCTTGGTCAGACTCTTGTTCAGCGTGTCTCTTGTTCGGACTCTTGTTCAGCATGTCTCTTGTTCAGACTCTCGTTCAGCGTGTCTCTTGGTCAGACTCTTGTTCAGCGTGACTCTTGTTCAGACTCTCGTTCAGCGTGTCTCTTGGTCAGACTCTTGTTCAGCGTGTCTCTTGGTCAGACTCTTGTTCAGCGTGTCTCTTGTTCAGCATGTCTCTTGTTCAGACTCTCGTTCAGCGTGTCTCTTGTTCAGACTCTTGTTCAGCGTGACTCTTGTTCAGACACTCGTTCAGCGTGTCTCTTGTTCAGACTCTTGTTCAGACTCTTGTTCAGCATGTCTCTTGTTCAGACTCTCGTTCATCGTGTCTCTTGTTCAGACTCTTGTTCAGCGTGTCTCTTGTTCAGCATGTCTCTTGTTCAGACTCTCATTCAGCATGTCTCTTGTTCAGACTCTCGTTCATCGTGTCTCTTGTTCAGACTCTCGTTCATCGTGTCTCTTGTTCAGACTCTCGTTCAGCGTGACTCTTGTTCAGACTCTTGTTCAGCATGTCTCTTGTTCAGACTCTCGTTCAGCGTGACTCTTCTTCAGACTCTTGTTCAGCGTGTCTCTTGTTCAGACTCTCGTTCAGCGTGACTCTTGTTCAGACTCTCGTTCAGCGTGTCTCTTGGTCAGACTCTCGGTCAGCGTGTCTCTTGGTCAGACTCTCATTCAGCGTGTCTCTTGTTCAGACTCTCGTTCAGCGTGACTCTTGTTCAGACTCGTTCAGCGTGTCTCTTGTTCAGACTCTTGTTCAGACTCTTGTTCAGCGTGTCTCTTGTTCAGACTCTCGTTCAGCGTGACTCTTGTTCAGACTCTCGTTCAGCGTGTCTCTTGGTCAGACTCTCGTTCAGCGTGACTCTTGTTCAGACGCTTGTTCAGAATGTCTCTTGTTCAGACTCTTGTTCAGCGTGACTCTCTTGTTCAGACTCTCGTTCAGCGTGACTCTTGGTCAGACTCTCGTTCAGCATGACTCTTGTTCAGACTCTCGTTCAGCGTGACTCTTGTTCAGACTCTCGTTCAGCGTGTCTCTTGGTCAGACTCGTGTTCAGCGTGACTCTTGTTCAGACTCTTGTTCAGCATGTCTCTTGTTCAGACTCTCGTTCAGCGTGACTCTTGTTCAGACTCTTGTTCAGCGTGACTCTCTTGTTCAGACTCTCGTTCAGCGTGTCTCTTGGTCAGACTCTTGTTCAGCGTGTCTCTTGTTCGGACTCTTGTTCAGCATGTCTCTTGTTCAGACTCTCGTTCAGCGTGTCTCTTGGTCAGACTCTTGTTCAGCGTGACTCTTGTTCAGACTCTCGTTCAGCGTGTCTCTTGGTCAGACTCTTGTTCAGCGTGTCTCTTGGTCAGACTCTTGTTCAGCGTGTCTCTTGTTCAGCATGTCTCTTGTTCAGACTCTCGTTCAGCGTGTCTCTTGTTCAGACTCTTGTTCAGCGTGACTCTTGTTCAGACACTCGTTCAGCGTGTCTCTTGTTCAGACTCTTGTTCAGACTCTTGTTCAGCATGTCTCTTGTTCAGACTCTCGTTCATCGTGTCTCTTGTTCAGACTCTTGTTCAGCGTGTCTCTTGTTCAGCATGTCTCTTGTTCAGACTCTCATTCAGCATGTCTCTTGTTCAGACTCTCGTTCATCGTGTCTCTTGTTCAGACTCTCGTTCATCGTGTCTCTTGTTCAGACTCTCGTTCAGCGTGACTCTTGTTCAGACTCTCGTTCAGCGTGTCTCTTGGTCAGACTCTCGGTCAGCGTGTCTCTTGGTCAGACTCTCATTCAGCGTGTCTCTTGTTCAGACTCTCGTTCAGCGTGACTCTTGTTCAGACTCTTGTTCAGCGTGTCTCTTGGTCAGACTCTCGGTCAGCGTGTCTCTTGGTCAGACTCTCGTTCAGCGTGACTCTTGTTCAGACTCTCGTTCAGCGTGTCTCTTGTTCAGACTCTTGTTCAGACTCTTGTTCAGCGTGTCTCTTGTTCAGACTCTTGTTCAGCATGTCTCTTGTTCAGACTCTCATTCAGCGTGACTCTTGTTCAGACTCTCGTTCAGCGTGACTCTTGGTCAGACTCTCGTTCAGCGTGTCTCTCGGTCAGACTCTCGTTCAGCGTGTCTCTTGGTCAGACTCTCGTTCAGCGTGACTCTTGTTCAGACGCTTGTTCAGAATGTCTCTTGTTCAGACTCTTGTTCAGCGTGTCTCTTGTTCAGACTCTTGTTCAGCGTGACTCTTGTTCAGACACTCGTTCAGCGTGTCTCTTGTTCAGACTCTTGTTCAGACTCTTGTTCAGCGTGTCTCTTGTTCAGACTCTTGTTCAGCATGTCTCTTGTTCAGACTCTCATTCAGCGTGACTCTTGTTCAGACTCTCGTTCAGCGTGTCTCTTGTTCAGACTCGTGTTCAGCGTGTCTCTTGTTCAGACTCTTGTTCAGCGTGACTCTTGTTCAGACTCTTGTTCAGCGTGACTCTTGTTCAGACTCTCGTTCAGCGTGTCTCTTGGTCAGACTCGTGTTCAGCGTGACTCTTGTTCAGACTCTTGTTCAGCATGTCTCTTGTTCAGACTCTCGTTCAGCGTGACTCTTGTTCAGACTCTTGTTCAGCGTGACTCTCTTGTTCAGACTCTTGTTCAGCGTGTCTCTTGGTCAGACTCTTGTTCAGCGTGTCTCTTGTTCAGACTCTTGTTCAGCATGTCTCTTGTTCAGACTCTCGTTCAGCGTGTCTCTTGGTCAGACTCTTGTTCAGCGTGTCTCTTGTTCAGCATGTCTCTTGTTCAGACTCTCGTTCAGCGTGTCTCTTGTTCAGACTCTTGTTCAGCGTGACCCTTGTTCAGACACTCGTTCAGCGTGTCTCTTGTTGAGACTCTTGTTCAGACTCTTGTTCAGCATGTCTCTTGTTCAGACTCTCGTTCAGCATGTCTCTTGTTCAGACTCTCGTTCAGCGTAACTCTTGTTCAGACTCTTGTTCAGCGTATCTCTTGTTCAGACTCTCGTTCATCGTGTCTCTTGTTCAGACTCTTGTTCAGCGTGTCTCTTGTTCAGCATGTCTCTTGTTCAGACTCTCATTCAGCATGTCTCTTGTTCAGACTCTCGTTCATCGTGTCTCTTGTTCAGACTCTCGTTCATCGTGTCTCTTGTTCAGACTCTCGTTCAGCGTGACTCTTGTTCAGACTCTCGTTCAGCATGTCTCTTGTTCAGACTCTCGTTCAGCGTGACTCTTGTTCAGACTCTTGTTCAGCGTGTCTCTTGGTCAGACTCTCGGTCAGCGTGTCTCTTGTTCAGACTCTTGTTCAGCGTGACTCTTGTTCAGACTCTTGTTCAGCGTGACTCTTGGTCAGACTCTCGGTCAGCGTGTCTCTTGGTCAGACTCTCGTTCAGCGTGACTCTTGTTCAGACTCTCATTCAGCGTGGCTCTTGTTCAGACTCTTGTTCAGCGTGTCTCTTGGTCAGACTCTTGTTCAGCGTGACTCTTGTTCAGACTCTTGTTCAGCGTGACTCTTGTTCAGACTCTTGTTCAGCGTGACTCTCTTTTTCAGACTCTTGTTCAGTGTGTCTCTTGTTCAGACTCTTGTTCAGCATGTCTCTTGTTCAGACTCTCGTTCAGCGTGACTCTTGTTCAGACTCTCGTTCAGCGTGTCTCTTGTTCAGACTCTCGTTCAGCGTGACTCTTGTTCAGACTCTCGTTCAACGTGTCTCTTGTTCAGACTCTCGTTCAGCGTGTCCCTTGTTCAGACTCTTGTTCAGCGTGACTCTTGATCAGACTCTCGTTCAGCGTGACTCTTGTTCAGACTCTTGTTCAGACTCTTGTTCAGCATGTCTCTTGGTCAGACTCTCGATCAGACTCTTGTTCAGACTCTTGTTCAGCATGACTCTCATGTTCAGACTCTCGTTCAGCGTGACTTGTTCAGACTCATGTTCAGCGTGTCTCTTGTTCAGACTCTCGTTCAGCGTGACTCATGTTCAGCGTGTCTCTTGTTCAGACTCTCGTTCAGCGTGTCTCTTGGTCAGACTTTTGTTCAGTGTGTCTCTTGTTCAGACTCTTGTTCAGCATGTCTCTTGTTCAGACTCTCGTTCAGCGTGACTCTTGTTCAGACTCTCGTTCAGCGTGTCTCTTGTTCAGACTCTCGTTCAGCGTGACTCTTGTTCAGACTCTCGTTCAGCGTGTCTCTTGTTCAGACTCTCGTTCAGCGTGTCCCTTGTTCAGACTCTCGTTCAGCGTGTCTCTTGTTCAGACTCTCGTTCAGCGTGACTCTTGTTCAGACTCTCGTTCAGCGTGACTCTTGATCAGACTCTCGTTCAGCGTGACTCTTGTTCAGACTCTTGTTCAGACTCTTGTTCAGCATGTCTCTTGGTCAGACTCTCGATCAGACTCTTGTTCAGACTCTCGTTCAGCGTGACTCTTGTTCAGACTCTCGTTCAGCGTGACTCTTGGTCAGACTCTCGTTCAGACTCTTGTTCAGACTCTCGTTCAGCATGTCTCTTGTTCAGACTCTTGTTCAGCGTGTCTCTTGGTCAGACTCTCGTTCAGACTCTTGTTCAGACTCTCGTTCAGCGTGTCTCTTGTTCAGACTCTTGTTCAGACTCTTGTTCAGCGTGTCTCTTGTTCAGACTCTCGTTCAGCGTGACTCTTGTTCAGAATCTCGTTCAACGTGACTCTTGGTCAGACTCTCGATCAGACTCTTGTTCAGACTCTCGTTCAGCGTGACTCTTGTTCAGACTCTCGTTCAGCGTGACTCTTGGTCAGACTCTCGTTCAGACTCTTGTTCAGACTCTCGTTCAGCATGTCTCTTGTTCAGACTCTTGTTCAGCGTGTCTCTTGGTCAGACTCTCGTTCAGACTCTTGTTCAGACTCTCGTTCAGCGTGTCTCTTGTTCAGACTCTTGTTCAGACTCTTGTTCAGCGTGTCTCTTGTTCAGACTCTCGTTCAGCGTGACTCTTGTTCAGAATCTCGTTCAACGTGACTCTTGGTCAGACTCTCGTTCAACGTAACTCTCTTGTTCAGACTCTTGTTCAACACGACTCGTGATCAGACTCACTTGTCGGCGTGAATCTCGTTCAGACTTGGTCAGCGTGACTCTTGTTTTGACTCACTCTTCGGCGTAACTATTCTTTAGACTCTCGTTCAGCGTGACTCTTGGTCAGACTCTCGTTCAGCGTGTCTCTTGGTCAGACTCTCGTTCAGCGTGTCTCTTGGTCAGACTCTCGTTCAGCGTGACTCTTGTTCAGACGCTTGTTCAGAATGTCTCTTGTTCAGACTCTTGTTCAGCGTGACTCTTGTTCAGACTCTTGTTCAGCGTGACTCTCTTGTTCAGACTCTCGTTCAGCGTGTCTCTTGGTCAGACTCTTGTTCAGCATGACTCTTGGTCAGACTCTCGTTCAGCGTGACTCTTGTTCAGACTCTCGTTCAGCGTGTCTCTTGGTCAGACTCGTGTTCAGCGTGACTCTTGTTCAGACTCTTGTTCAGCATGTCTCTTGTTCAGACTCTCGTTCAGCGTGACTCTTGTTCAGACTCTTGTTCAGCGTGACTCTCTTGTTCAGACTCTTGTTCAGCGTGTCTCTTGGTCAGACTCTTGTTCAGCGTGTCTCTTGTTCAGACTCTTGTTCAGCATGTCTCTTGTTCAGACTCTCGTTCAGCGTGTCTCTTGGTCAGACTCTCGTTCAGCGTGTCTCTTGTTCAGACTCTTGTTCAGACTCTTGTTCAGCATGTCTCTTGTTCAGACTCTCGTTCAGCGTGACTCTTGTTCAGACTCTTGTTCAGCGTGTCTCTTGTTCAGACTCTCGTTCAGCGTGACTCTTGTTCAGACTCTCGTTCAGCGTGACTCTTGTTCAGACTCTTGTTCAGCATGTCTCTTCTTCAGACTCTCGTTCAGCATGACTCTTGTTCAGACTCTTGTTCAGCGTGTCTCTTGTTCAGACTCCCGGTCAGCGTGTCTCTTGTTCAGACTCTTGTTCAGCATGACTCTTGGTCAGACTCTCGTTCAGCGTGACTCTTGTTCAGACTCTTGTTCAGCGTGACTCTTGTTCAGACTCTCGTTCAGCGTGTCTCTTGGTCAGACTCGTGTTCAGCGTGACTCTTGTTCAGACTCTTGTTCAGCATGTCTCTTGTTCAGACTCTCGTTCAGCGTGACTCTTATTCAGACTCTTGTTCAGCGTGACTCTCTTGTTCAGACTCTTGTTCAGCGTGTCTCTTGGTCAGACTCTTGTTCAGCGTGTCTCTTGTTCAGACTCTTGTTCAGCATGTCTCTTGTTCAGACTCTCGTTCAGCGTGTCTCTTGGTCAGACTCTTGTTCAGCGTGTCTCTTGTTCAGCATGTCTCTTGTTCAGACTCTCATTCAGCATGTCTCTTGTTCAGACTCTCGTTCATCGTGTCTCTTGTTCAGACTCTCGTTCATCGTGTCTCTTGTTCAGACTCTCGTTCAGCGTGACTCTTGTTCAGACTCTCGTTCAGCGTGTCTCTTGTTCAGACTCTTGTTCAGACTCTTGTTCAGCATGTCTCTTGTTCAGACTCTCGTTCAGCGTGACTCTTGTTCAGACTCTTGTTCAGCGTGTCTCTTGTTCAGACTCTCGTTCATCGTGTCTCTTGTTCAGACTCTTGTTCAGCGTGTCTCTTGTTCAGCATGTCTCTTGTTCAGACTCTCATTCAGCATGTCTCTTGTTCAGACTCTCGTTCATCGTGTCTCTTGTTCAGACTCTCGTTCATCGTGTCTCTTGTTCAGACTCTCGTTCAGCGTGACTCTTGTTCAGACTCTCGTTCAGCGTGACTCTTGTTCAGACTCTTGTTCAGCATGTCTCTTGTTCAGACTCTCGTTCAGCATGACTCTTGTTCAGACTCTTGTTCAGCGTGTCTCTTGTTCAGACTCCCGGTCAGCGTGTCTCTTGTTCAGACTCTTGTTCAGCATGACTCTTGGTCAGACTCTCGTTCAGCGTGACTCTTGTTCAGACTCTTGTTCAGCGTGACTCTTGTTCAGACTCTCGTTCAGCGTGTCTCTTGGTCAGACTCGTGTTCAGCGTGACTCTTGTTCAGACTCTTGTTCAGCATGTCTCTTGTTCAGACTCTCGTTCAGCGTGACTCTTGTTCAGACTCTTGTTCAGCGTGACTCTCTTGTTCAGACTCTTGTTCAGCGTGTCTCTTGGTCAGACTCTTGTTCAGCGTGTCTCTTGTTCAGACTCTTGTTCAGCATGTCTCTTGTTCAGACTCTCGTTCAGCGTGTCTCTTGGTCAGACTCTTGTTCAGCGTGTCTCTTGTTCAGCATGTCTCTTGTTCAGACTCTCGTTCAGCGTGTCTCTTGTTCAGACTCTTGTTCAGCGTGACCCTTGTTCAGACACTCGTTCAGCGTGTCTCTTGTTCAGACTCTTGTTCAGACTCTTGTTCAGCATGTCTCTTGTTCAGACTCTCGTTCAGCATGTCTCTTGTTCAGACTCTCGTTCAGCGTAACTCTTGTTCAGACTCTTGTTCAGCGTATCTCTTGTTCAGACTCTCGTTCATCGTGTCTCTTGTTCAGACTCTTGTTCAGCGTGTCTCTTGTTCAGCATGTCTCTTGTTCAGACTCTCATTCAGCATGTCTCTTGTTCAGACTCTCGTTCATCGTGTCTCTTGTTCAGACTCTCGTTCATCGTGTCTCTTGTTCAGACTCTCGTTCAGCGTGACTCTTGTTCAGACTCTCGTTCAGCATGTCTCTTGTTCAGACTCTCGTTCAGCGTGACTCTTGTTCAGACTCTTGTTCAGCGTGTCTCTTGGTCAGACTCTCGGTCAGCGTGTCTCTTGTTCAGACTCTTGTTCAGCGTGACTCTTGTTCAGACTCTTGTTCAGCGTGACTCTTGGTCAGACTCTCGGTCAGCGTGTCTCTTGGTCAGACTCTCGTTCAGCGTGACTCTTGTTCAGACTCTCATTCAGCGTGGCTCTTGTTCAGACTCTTGTTCAGCGTGTCTCTTGGTCAGACTCTTGTTCAGCGTGACTCTTGTTCAGACTCTTGTTCAGCGTGACTCTTGTTCAGACTCTTGTTCAGCGTGACTCTCTTTTTCAGACTCTTGTTCAGTGTGTCTCTTGTTCAGACTCTTGTTCAGCATGTCTCTTGTTCAGACTCTCGTTCAGCGTGACTCTTGTTCAGACTCTCGTTCAGCGTGTCTCTTGTTCAGACTCTCGTTCAGCGTGACTCTTGTTCAGACTCTCGTTCAACGTGTCTCTTGTTCAGACTCTCGTTCAGCGTGTCCCTTGTTCAGACTCTTGTTCAGCGTGACTCTTGATCAGACTCTCGTTCAGCGTGACTCTTGTTCAGACTCTTGTTCAGACTCTTGTTCAGCATGTCTCTTGGTCAGACTCTCGATCAGACTCTTGTTCAGACTCTTGTTCAGCATGACTCTCATGTTCAGACTCTCGTTCAGCGTGACTTGTTCAGACTCATGTTCAGCGTGTCTCTTGTTCAGACTCTCGTTCAGCGTGACTCATGTTCAGCGTGTCTCTTGTTCAGACTCTCGTTCAGCGTGTCTCTTGGTCAGACTTTTGTTCAGTGTGTCTCTTGTTCAGACTCTTGTTCAGCATGTCTCTTGTTCAGACTCTCGTTCAGCGTGACTCTTGTTCAGACTCTCGTTCAGCGTGTCTCTTGTTCAGACTCTCGTTCAGCGTGACTCTTGTTCAGACTCTCGTTCAGCGTGTCTCTTGTTCAGACTCTCGTTCAGCGTGTCCCTTGTTCAGACTCTCGTTCAGCGTGTCTCTTGTTCAGACTCTCGTTCAGCGTGACTCTTGTTCAGACTCTCGTTCAGCGTGACTCTTGATCAGACTCTCGTTCAGCGTGACTCTTGTTCAGACTCTTGTTCAGACTCTTGTTCAGCATGTCTCTTGGTCAGACTCTCGATCAGACTCTTGTTCAGACTCTCGTTCAGCGTGACTCTTGTTCAGACTCTCGTTCAGCGTGACTCTTGGTCAGACTCTCGTTCAGACTCTTGTTCAGACTCTCGTTCAGCATGTCTCTTGTTCAGACTCTTGTTCAGCGTGTCTCTTGGTCAGACTCTCGTTCAGACTCTTGTTCAGACTCTCGTTCAGCGTGTCTCTTGTTCAGACTCTTGTTCAGACTCTTGTTCAGCGTGTCTCTTGTTCAGACTCTTGTTCAGCATGTCTCTTGTTCAGACTCTCGTTCAGCGTGACTCTTGTTCAGAATCTCGTTCAACGTGACTCTTGGTCAGACTCTCGTTCAACGTAACTCTCTTGTTCAGACTCTTGTTCAACACGACTCGTGATCAGACTCACTTGTCGGCGTGAATCTCGTTCAGACTTGGTCAGCGTGACTCTTGTTTTGACTCACTCTTCGGCGTAACTATTCTTTAGACTCTCGTTCAGCGTGACTCTTGGTCAGACTCTCGTTCAGCGTGTCTCTTGGTCAGACTCTCGTTCAGCGTGTCTCTTGGTCAGACTCTCGTTCAGCGTGACTCTTGTTCAGACGCTTGTTCAGAATGTCTCTTGTTCAGACTCTTGTTCAGCGTGACTCTTGTTCAGACTCTTGTTCAGCGTGACTCTCTTGTTCAGACTCTCGTTCAGCGTGTCTCTTGGTCAGACTCTTGTTCAGCATGACTCTTGGTCAGACTCTCGTTCAGCGTGACTCTTGTTCAGACTCTCGTTCAGCGTGTCTCTTGGTCAGACTCGTGTTCAGCGTGACTCTTGTTCAGACTCTTGTTCAGCATGTCTCTTGTTCAGACTCTCGTTCAGCGTGACTCTTGTTCAGACTCTTGTTCAGCGTGACTCTCTTGTTCAGACTCTTGTTCAGCGTGTCTCTTGGTCAGACTCTTGTTCAGCGTGTCTCTTGTTCAGACTCTTGTTCAGCATGTCTCTTGTTCAGACTCTTGTTCAGCATGTCTCTTGTTCAGACTCTCGTTCAGCGTATCTCTTGTTCAGACTCTTGTTCAGCGTGACTCTTGTTCAGACACTCGTTCAGCGTGTCTCTTGTTCAGACTCTTGTTCAGACTCTTGTTCAGCATGTCTCTTGTTCAGACTCTCGTTCAGCGTGACTCTTGTTCAGACTCTTGTTCAGCGTGTCTCTTGTTCAGACTCTCGTTCAGCGTGACTCTTGTTCAGACTCTCGTTCAGCGTGACTCTTGTTCAGACTCTTGTTCAGCATGTCTCTTCTTCAGACTCTCGTTCAGCATGACTCTTGTTCAGACTCTTGTTCAGCGTGTCTCTTGTTCAGACTCCCGGTCAGCGTGTCTCTTGTTCAGACTCTTGTTCAGCATGACTCTTGGTCAGACTCTCGTTCAGCGTGACTCTTGTTCAGACTCTTGTTCAGCGTGACTCTTGTTCAGACTCTCGTTCAGCGTGTCTCTTGGTCAGACTCGTGTTCAGCGTGACTCTTGTTCAGACTCTTGTTCAGCATGTCTCTTGTTCAGACTCTCGTTCAGCGTGACTCTTATTCAGACTCTTGTTCAGCGTGACTCTCTTGTTCAGACTCTTGTTCAGCGTGTCTCTTGGTCAGACTCTTGTTCAGCGTGTCTCTTGTTCAGACTCTTGTTCAGCATGTCTCTTGTTCAGACTCTCGTTCAGCGTGTCTCTTGGTCAGACTCTTGTTCAGCGTGTCTCTTGTTCAGCATGTCTCTTGTTCAGACTCTCATTCAGCATGTCTCTTGTTCAGACTCTCGTTCATCGTGTCTCTTGTTCAGACTCTCGTTCATCGTGTCTCTTGTTCAGACTCTCGTTCAGCGTGACTCTTGTTCAGACTCTCGTTCAGCGTGACTCTTGTTCAGACTCTTGTTCAGCATGTCTCTTGTTCAGACTCTCGTTCAGCATGACTCTTGTTCAGACTCTTGTTCAGCGTGTCTCTTGTTCAGACTCCCGGTCAGCGTGTCTCTTGTTCAGACTCTTGTTCAGCATGACTCTTGGTCAGACTCTCGTTCAGCGTGACTCTTGTTCAGACTCTTGTTCAGCGTGACTCTTGTTCAGACTCTCGTTCAGCGTGTCTCTTGGTCAGACTCGTGTTCAGCGTGACTCTTGTTCAGACTCTTGTTCAGCATGTCTCTTGTTCAGACTCTCGTTCAGCGTGACTCTTGTTCAGACTCTTGTTCAGCGTGACTCTCTTGTTCAGACTCTTGTTCAGCGTGTCTCTTGGTCAGACTCTTGTTCAGCGTGTCTCTTGTTCAGACTCTTGTTCAGCATGTCTCTTGTTCAGACTCTCGTTCAGCGTGTCTCTTGGTCAGACTCTTGTTCAATGTGTCTCTTGTTCAGCATGTCTCTTGTTCAGACTCTCGTTCAGCGTGTCTCTTGTTCAGACTCTTGTTCAGCGTGACCCTTGTTCAGACACTCGTTCAGCGTGTCTCTTGTTCAGACTCTTGTTCAGACTCTTGTTCAGCGTATCTCTTGTTCAGACTCTCGTTCATCGTGTCTCTTGTTCAGACTCTTGTTCAGCGTGTCTCTTGTTCAGCATGTCTCTTGTTCAGACTCTCATTCAGCATGTCTCTTGTTCAGACTCTCGTTCATCGTGTCTCTTGTTCAGACTCTCGTTCATCGTGTCTCTTGTTCAGACTCTCGTTCAGCGTGACTCTTGTTCAGACTCTCGTTCAGCATGTCTCTTGTTCAGACTCTCGTTCAGCGTGACTCTTGTTCAGACTCTTGTTCAGCGTGTCTCTTGGTCAGACTCTCGGTCAGCGTGTCTCTTGTTCAGACTCTTGTTCAGCGTGACTCTTGTTCAGACTCTTGTTCAGCGTGACTCTTGGTCAGACTCTCGGTCAGCGTGTCTCTTGGTCAGACTCTCGTTCAGCGTGACTCTTGTTCAGACTCTCATTCAGCGTGGCTCTTGTTCAGACTCTTGTTCAGCGTGTCTCTTGGTCAGACTCTTGTTCAGCGTGACTCTTGTTCAGACTCTTGTTCAGCGTGACTCTTGTTCAGACTCTTGTTCAGCGTGACTCTCTTTTTCAGACTCTTGTTCAGTGTGTCTCTTGTTCAGACTCTTGTTCAGCATGTCTCTTGTTCAGACTCTCGTTCAGCGTGACTCTTGTTCAGACTCTCGTTCAGCGTGTCTCTTGTTCAGACTCTCGTTCAGCGTGACTCTTGTTCAGACTCTCGTTCAACGTGTCTCTTGTTCAGACTCTCGTTCAGCGTGTCCCTTGTTCAGACTCTTGTTCAGCGTGACTCTTGATCAGACTCTCGTTCAGCGTGACTCTTGTTCAGACTCTTGTTCAGACTCTTGTTCAGCATGTCTCTTGGTCAGACTCTCGATCAGACTCTTGTTCAGACTCTTGTTCAGCATGACTCTCATGTTCAGACTCTCGTTCAGCGTGACTTGTTCAGACTCATGTTCAGCGTGTCTCTTGTTCAGACTCTCGTTCAGCGTGACTCATGTTCAGCGTGTCTCTTGTTCAGACTCTCGTTCAGCGTGTCTCTTGGTCAGACTTTTGTTCAGTGTGTCTCTTGTTCAGACTCTTGTTCAGCATGTCTCTTGTTCAGACTCTCGTTCAGCGTGACTCTTGTTCAGACTCTCGTTCAGCGTGTCTCTTGTTCAGACTCTCGTTCAGCGTGACTCTTGTTCAGACTCTCGTTCAGCGTGTCTCTTGTTCAGACTCTCGTTCAGCGTGTCCCTTGTTCAGACTCTCGTTCAGCGTGTCTCTTGTTCAGACTCTCGTTCAGCGTGACTCTTGTTCAGACTCTCGTTCAGCGTGTCTCTTGGTCAGACTCGTGTTCAGCGTGACTCTTGTTCAGACTCTTGTTCAGCATGTCTCTTGTTCAGACTCTTGTTCAGCGTGACTCTTGTTCAGACTCTCGTTCAGCGTGTCTCTTGGTCAGACTCGTGTTCAGCGTGACTCTTGTTCAGACTCTCGTTCAGCGTGTCTCTTGTTCAGACTCTTGTTCAGCGTGACCCTTGTTCAGACACTCGTTCAGCGTGTCTCTTGTTCAGACTCTTGTTCAGCATGACTCTTGGTCAGACTCTTGTTCAGCATGTCTCTTGTTCAGACTCTCGTTCAGCATGTCTCTTGTTCAGACTCTCGTTCAGCGTAACTCTTGTTCAGACTCTTGTTCAGCGTAGCTCTTGTTCAGACTCTCGTTCATCGTGTCTCTTGTTCAGACTCTTGTTCAGCGTGTCTCTTGTTCAGCATGTCTCTTGTTCAGACTCTCATTCAGCATGTCTCTTGTTCAGACTCTCGTTCATCGTGTCTCTTGTTCAGACTCTCGTTCATCGTGTCTCTTGTTCAGACTCTCGTTCAGCGTGACTCTTGTTCAGACTCTCGTTCAGCGTGACTCTTGTTCAGACTCTTGTTCAGCATGTCTCTTGTTCAGACTCTCGTTCAGCGTGACTCTTGTTCAGACTCTTGTTCAGCGTGTCTCTTGGTCAGACTCTCGGTCAGCGTGTCTCTTGTTCAGACTCTTGTTCAGCGTGACTCTTGTTCAGACTCTTGTTCAGCGTGTCTCTTGGTCAGACTCTCGGTCAGCGTGTCTCTTGGTCAGACTCTCGTTCAGCGTGACTCTTGTTCAGACTCTCATTCAGCGTGGCTCTTGTTCAGACTCTTGTTCAGCATGTCTCTTGGTCAGACTCTCGATCAGACTCTTGTTCAGACTCTCGTTCAGCGTGACTCTTGTTCAGACTCTCGTTCAGCGTGACTCTTGGTCAGACTCTCGTTCAGACTCTTGTTCAGACTCTCGTTCAGCATGTCTCTTGTTCAGACTCTTGTTCAGCGTGTCTCTTGGTCAGACTCTCGTTCAGACTCTTGTTCAGACTCTCGTTCAGCGTGTCTCTTGTTCAGACTCTCGTTCAGCGTGACTCTCTTGTTCAGACCCTCGTTCAGCGTGACTCTCTTGTTCAGACTCTCGTTCAGCGTGACTTGTTTAGACTCTCGTTCAGCGTGTCTCTTGTTCAGACTCTCGTTCAGCGTGACTCTCTTGTTCAGACCCTCGTTCAGCGTGACTCTCTTGTTCAGACTCTCGTTCAGCGTGACTCTCTTGGTCAGACTTACTTTTCGGTGCGACTCTCGTTCTGATAATAAGTCATTCATGAGGACACACTAGTGAAGTCGAAGAAGAAGGAGACAGACACGGGCTCTGTTTAGCGACACAATACGCAAACACACTGAGCCGAAGAACAATAGCCGATTTGAACTGAATTTCTGCTCTTTTCATGTTTTTGTAGTGGGGGACAAATGCACATGTTTAAATATTTTCCCTGTGCCCTAACCTAAGCCTTTACTATTTAGTTTGAACAAAATTATTTGAGGTCGCCTCATTGCAGACACACTCAGGTCTGTACTCTATTGTTGCAGGATGAATGAAACATATTTGTCCACCAGGAAATGAAAAGGCATTCCAGGAGCTGCCATTGGCTCATTTCCACTGGGCTTTCTCAAGGGACTCTTTATCTTATTGCTCGGATCAGGAGACAAGCAGCTAGCAGGGGTCAGCTGTGTGACGTTTGGTCACCTTGTGCAGAACGCTGAGGAAACAAAGAGGCTCTTTCTGATGGCCTTCGTCCCCTGTTACCAAAAGCAGCTGTTAGCTGCACCATTTTATCAAGACTTAATTTTGTGGTGAAAGAACTTCACCTTCTTGCCAGATGTAAAAGGCCACTGAGGCAGAACAGAGTGACAAAGAGGCCAGTGCAGGAATGTTCTCATGCTGGCATCCCGATCTCTCTCTGTCCCACTGCAGCTTCACTCAAACACTATTGAATCACATACCTTGAATCTGCCTTTATTTCATGAACACTGTTGATCAATTGAATGTACAGCTGAGTGTTAAAACCACATGTCTCTGTTTTGTGGTATGCTTGCTGGGGTCCAAGGCTGAACACATGTATTGTTGGTACTCTACTATGGATGATTCCTCTAATTTGTATGAATAATCTTGTACGAATATTAAACTGAAGGTTAAAACTTAAAATGTAAGTACATTATAAATCGTTCCTGATATTTTTTTGCCTTATACACATATCAGGTGTTGAGTGGAAGTGGCCACCTGAAGAAATGGTGCTTTGGAGCACAGTATTCCAAGGATGGATGTGGAACTCGATGTTCTTTTGATGACACACACAAATGACTGAGACGCTGATTCACACTGTAGTCAGACAACCAAAATATCTTCAGCCACATTACACAAAAACATATTTATTTACTTACCTCTAGATAGTTTTGGTTTGATTTGTCAAGGTTCTGAGATATCTGTATCAGAGATTTCTGCCTTCACAATGCAATTCATGTGAAAATAATTAGTTTATGTTGCCCAAAGCAATGATGAACTGATTTTGAACACATTCTCACTCCCAACCCGCTGGTTTGCCCTGAAGTTAGTTGAAAGCCTGGTGTGTCTCATACAGACTCTAAAGCGTGCCTCGTGCGTAGATATCAGAAGAGGAGGAGTACTGATCAAGCGTCTTCACTTGACGAGTCGGAAGTGAGAACGGGTTGGATCTGTATCTGGATATCTTATTTGGATCAAAACACATTCTGGCAGCTTTAGTTTAGTTTTTTGTTTTGGTACAAATGGTTGGATTAGGGTTGGAACGTTCTGTATGTTTAGTTGTGTGTGTTTAGTTGTGTATGTTTAGTTGTGTGTGTTTAGTTGTGTATGTTTAGTTGTGTGTGTTTAGTTGTGTGTGTTTAGTTGTGTGTGTTTAGTTGTATATGTTTAGCTCTGTATGTTTAGTTGTGTGTGTTTAGTTGTGTGTGTGTTTAGTTGTGTATGTTTAGTTGTGTGTGTTTAGTTGTGTGTGTGTTTAGTTGTGTATGTTTAGTTGTGTGTGTTTAGTTGTGTGTGTGTTTAGTTGTGTGTGTTTAGTTGTGTGTGTTTAGTTGTATATGTTTAGCTCTGTATGTTTAGTTGTGTGTGTTTAGTTGTGTGTGTGTTTAGTTGTGTATGTTTAGTTGTGTGTGTTTAGTTGTGTGTGTGTTTAGTTGTGTATGTTTAGTTGTGTGTGTTTAGTTGTGTGTGTGTTTAGTTGTGTGTGTTTAGTTGTATATGTTTAGCTCTGTATGTTTAGTTGTGTATGTTTAGTTGTGTGTGTTTAGTTGTGTGTGTGTTTAGTTGTGTGTGTTTAGTTGTATATGTTTAGCTCTGTATGTTTAGTTGTGTATGTTTAGTTGTGTGTGTTTAGTTGTGTGTGTGTTTAGTTGTGTGTGTTTAGTTGTATATGTTTAGCTCTGTATGTTTAGTTGTGTATGTTTAGTTGTGTGTGTTTAGTTGTGTGTGTGTTTAGTTGTGTGTGTTTAGTTGTGTGTGTGTTTAGTTGTGTGTGTTTAGTTGTATATGTTTAGCTCTGTATGTTTAGTTGTGTATGTTTAGTTGTGTGTGTTTAGTTGTGTGTGTGTTTAGTTGTGTGTGTTTAGTTGTGTGTGTTTAGTTGTATATGTTTAGCTCTGTATGTTTAGTTGTGTATGTTTAGTTGTGTATGTTTAGCTCTGTATGTTTAGTTCTGTATTTCCATGGCTGGAGTTTTGTTTACAGTATGTTTGGATTTTCCAACCTGTTCTGCCATGGCACACTATTTTCCCCATGGCACTCCACTGTTTCATACCAAAACACTACACGTATTACACCCATCTCCAACTTTAGTATCACTCACTTACTGAAACCTGAGCTTGTTTTGATGAACATAAAGCTGGTATCCAGGCAGGAGCTGGAGCACAAACACACAGAAAAACACACACACATGTACACACACACACATGTACACACACACTGTCACCTGCTTTTTTTTTAATCTTAGAACAGTTTCACTGTTTTATGTGTCTCAGACTTGAAAAGCTGAAGTCAGTCAGTCAGTCAGTCTGTCTGTCTGTCTGTCTGTCTGTCTGTCTGTCTGTCTGTCTGTCTGTCTGTCTGTCTGTCTGTCTGTCTGTCTGTCTGTCTGTCTGTCTGTCTGTCTGTCTGTAACAAATTGATTTTCTGGCAACCAGCTGCTTTCAAAGACAATTAGCTGCCAGATTGTGTGTTTGATATCGCTAATGTTTACTTTTCTGCCTAAAGTTGGGAATAATATACAATTATGTTAAATTATATTTATATCATTTATAGGGTCTGAGATATCGTAGCCATCCCTCAGTTCAAATATGCATTCATAAATGCATATTAATGCTGGTTGTATACACAAAGTTTCCTTCCACTGTGGGAGAACAGACCAACATCAAAACACATCTGAAAATAAAAAGTGTGTATGTTAATCAAAAGCATTATCATTCCATACGACGGCCTGACTCAACATATGACTCTTATTCTGACATTAAGCAGAGTAGGGAACAGACTACAAGCAGGCACTGTGCAGGATGGGTGACTTCTTGCTAAGTTGATAGTCAGCTCAATATGAAAACCATTCAAGCCTGATATGTCTGAAATCTCAGTCACAACTTGCAGGTGACAGCTGCTGCCTGCTGAGGCCTGGCTCCTCTCCCCCTTTGCAAACCTGCAGAGAGCAGAGGAAAGGTAGCCTATAATGATGGTGAGCACTATCAGACTGCTGCCAAGCAGTGTTGGAACAGTGTAGGGATTTTAAAAATGCTATAATTGAACATTTGCAAAATTGTGTAATGTTGATGTTCTTGTCTGTGCCACTAGTGTGGTTTTAGAATGTAAGCCCTCGTATACTTTCCGGGAAATTGAAATAGCACTTTAGCATGCAGTTCAATAGTTTTGCTCTGTTGCCTTTCCCCAAATGCAATCTACAACAGCACTTAAGTAAACTACATTCACTGTAAAAGTTGTGATTTTGTTTTTGTTCAGAGGGCAGGGACACATTTCTATTATACTCACTGGTTTATAGATAGACTCCTACACAAACCTTCTGTAAAGGGGCCAACGCAGGCTGAATGACTCATATGCATGAAAGAAGAGTGAAAGAATACAATACAAGAAGTTGTTGTTTAACATTTCTGTTTAACATTTCTGTTCTCGTAAAGCCAATTTAAGCTTTGCCTCTGTTCATCCACATACTTCAAAAGCACTGAGCAACAGCCTTCTTTTGAAGGGAGACCAAACCCAGAAAACAGCTTTACAGTTTCAAGTGGCAGATGCAAATCTGACCGGGCTTCCTGATTCAAATGGGCTGAGTCACCAGCTATTTACAGTTCGTCTGAAGAGTTCATTTACAAACAGATAAAGACCATTCTTAAAATGAATGAACCCAACACCAGTTTGATTGAATCCCTGGGGTGCCAAAGAAACATGATTTGAGTATATGAATGAAAAGTTCTTCAAACTTCATTTGGAGCACCAATGCCTCACATGCAATTGTTGTTTTAAAATAGAAATGCTTCTTTCCTCTTTCATTCTCATCTTTGTCCACATTAAGAGCTCTCGATCCTTTCTTTCTCCTCTTTTTGTAAAGGCAAATTGCTCTCATTGCAGTTTTGATTAGCTCTTTTCTGTAGTTCTGTAGGACAAAAATCTGAAGGTTTGGTTAAAAAAACATGATGAAATCAATGAAAGGAATTTTATTTGTTCTCTCTCCATGCATTCCTTTCAATTTTTATCTTTCCATTGTCAAGAAAGCATTCAGACTCAATTAATTCAGCAATTGTTTCAGC
The DNA here is from genome assembly GCA_028022725.1 of Lycodopsis pacificus. Classification (NCBI taxonomy): domain Eukaryota; kingdom Metazoa; phylum Chordata; class Actinopteri; order Perciformes; family Zoarcidae; genus Lycodopsis; species Lycodopsis pacificus. The sequence continues at coordinate 2,016,839 of CM051690.1, forward strand.
CAAAGAACACGTAGGTCAAAGGGGAACGGGGGGGGGGTCAAAGAGGAAATTGATTCCAAAAGTGTGGGTGCAGTGTAGGAAAATGCCCATGCACCCATTGGGCTGGGTGATGAGGGAGATGAGCAGAGGAAAGATTATGAAGAACTTTAAATATTAGTAATATATCAGGATCCCTGTCTTACCCGTTGTGTGTTAACCTCTGTTTCCCCCGATCCCCGGAGCTCAGCGCCTTCTCCGACTGAGGCAGGGCCAATCGACTGTGGCGGAACACTCAGTGGACTTCCGCATTCTCGCCGCCGAGATAATTGGATGCGTGAGAGGCGACGTGAGAGGAACTACAGATCCGAAGGGGCATTGCCCGCGACATCATCCTCTTCAAGCTTCCGCTCCCAGGTCGAACGGAGGTGGAGCCAATGCAGGTCGGCCGCGCTCACCTTTCACCGCAGGAGAGAGATAGACGGTTCAGAGCGGGCGAGTGCCTGTACTGTGGCCGCCCGGGACATTCGAATCCCTCCTGTCCAAAAGGGGGCCAGTAATGGTGGCGATACTGGCGAGCGGACCCGATCACTCTCTCAACTCCCTACCGACACTATTGTTGCATTACCTCTCTCTCTGCACTCCTGCTCTTTCTCTCTGAAGGCATTGGTGGACTCTGGAGCGGAGCCAGATTTTGTGGACACAGAATTAGTAGCCAGAGCCCAGATTCCCTTAGAGACACTAGCATGCCCACTAATGGTCAACGCCCTGGACGGCAGCTCCATGGCCAGAATCACCCACCAGACCCAGCCGCTCCGGCTCATCCTGTCAGGAAATCACAGAAGAGACTTCAGTTTCATGTGTTTCCTTCTCCTAAAACCCCCTTAGTGCTGGGCCACCACTCACAACCCTCAGATTGACTGGACGGCGGGGAGGATTTCCGCATGGATCCCATACTGTCATGCAAACTGCCTAGAATCTGTGCTGCCCCATGGACGTTCCCCCCGGGGATTTACCGGTTCCTCCGCCAGATCTCGCCTCCATACCCACTGCCTACCACAGGGGTCGGCAACCTTTACTATCCAAAGAGCCACTTTGCCCTATTTACCACCAAATCAAATTTGTCTCGACCTGCAAAAGCTATTTTACATCACAGCTTATAAAGTTTTATATATAGTTATATTATACATACAAAAACTATAGTTGTATTTATAAATTATAGAACAAGAATAAAGACAATTCTTGACATTGTATTGCTATTTTAGCTGTTAGTACAATATAAAACTTCTTGCTTAACCAGTGCTGCTGTCCGGTGTCGGTCCACGGGAAACTACACTGTCGATCCTGCCTGCCATCCGGTGTCGGACCAATGGAACCACGCAGTCGATCCTGCCTGCCATCCGGTGTCGGACCAATGGAACCACGCAGTCGATCCTGCCTGCCATCCGGTGTCGGACCAATGGAACCACGCAGTCGATCCTGCCTGCCAATCCGGTGTCGGACCAATGGAACCACGCAGTCGATCCTGCCTGCCATCCGGTGTCGGTCCACAGAAAACCAAACCGTCGATCCTGCCATCTGTCCGGTGTCGGTCCACGGGGCTACACTGCCAACAGACACCTCGACCGGTCCTCCGCCATGCGGTTCAGTCCGAACCCACGCAACCTGGTGTCGAGGGCGGGGACGCACACACCTTCCAGCTTGGATGAGCCTACCCGAACTTGTCCACTGTCCTAAATAAAGTCTGTCTGTACCTGATTCCTGTCTTGTGGTTGCTATTGGGTCCTGTCCTGAACTTCCTTGACATATTATGATTTTTAAGTTAATCCGTTGTGACACAGGGAGCCAGTGTAATTGAGTCAGTCAGGGTATGACATGTTCAGAGGACTTGAGTATTTAATAATCTGTCCTGCAGAGATCTGGATGAGTGGAACTTGGTGAATATGTTTTTTGTGGATGCCTGCCAGAATCGCATTGCAGTAGTCAATGCCTGATGGGACCAAAGCATTAACCAGGACCTCCGTGGAGTGTTAGTGAGTAAGAGCAGGGAATAATCTAGAGATGTTTCGCAGATGGAAAGGGTCTATCCAAGAGACATTGTATATGTGACTGGTGAAAGAAAAGGTAGTGTCCAAGATAACAGCAAACGCAGCCTTGGGTTATAATCTAACGTCAGTCAGTAGCATGGCGTCTCTCAGCTCCTGTTGCTCAGCACCACTCTGATCCACACCCCCACAGCAATGTGATGTTTCTAGTACTCAAGAAACTTGGTCTCAACAAATAGATTATATATTCATTACGGCATCTATACTGAGTCATCTTGTACATACAGCATTGTTTTGTGTCTTCTTCTACTAAAGCTGACTGCCCTGTCAAGATAATGTGTGCAAAAGTGCACCTTACAGGTAGGAACACCAGTCGTTGCTGCCTTCTTGCAGTCGGAAATAATACCAACTATCTATCACAACAAGAAAGAGAGGAACGACGTTGCTGCTGTTGATATCTTAATATCACTATAGACTGAGTATTACGTCACTTGGGAATTTACAGTGACATGGGTATGTGATTTCTTTCTTTTTTCAGTAGTATAGAGTAGTTTATTCAGAAGCAGATCAGAATCAGAAACCATTTATTGCCATTGTATGTTGAACATACAAGGAATTTGACATGACGGGAGGTGCGTAACATTTAACAACAATCAACAACAAGTGTTCAACTAGGTTTGGGCCACCCTGCTGCTTCCTCGTCGTAATACAACTGCATCCACAACTCTTTTCCCTGGTTCTGCTCCACCGTGGAGACAAAGGCGATGGAGATATTCACCAATGACCAGTGGCGGCTGGTCAAGAGAGGGCAATGGGGCATTGCCCCACCATGAGCCACACGAAAAAAAAAAAAAAATAATAATTATAATAATCATAAATTATACAAACTGTCAATATTTGTGTTTTTTAACAATGGAATGTACCCAGTAATGTGTGTACAATATGATATCTGCGCAAAATATATGCTTTTCCTGCTCGTCCTCTCCCCCTGTGTGCTCGTCTGCTCGTGCTCTCTGCCTGTGTGGACGACACTCTGAGAACGCGCAGCTAGGGGGGCTTGATCGTTTTTGCCCAAAAAAGACGGGTCTATGAAGCAGTTTAGCCAATTGCTGATTCAAGATATAAATGAGTGACATACAATTTAGCCAATCAGCGCCCTCAAATAGATTCAGCTGTGGGCCAGAACGATCAAGCCCCGGAGCTGCGCGTTCTCGTCAGGAGAAGTCTCGACAGGAGCCCGCGCCAGCGCGAGCTCTCCTCCTCCGAGACCCGTTTGAGAGGAGAACTTTGGCGGCGATTCTGCAGCCAAAGAGCTGATATCAGATCAGCCTGACCTCACAATCAGACAGCAGACTACATGCGAAGCGTCACTACTTCGTACAAGTCAGTCAATCAACTTCCTTTCTTCCTAAAAGTACGCTGATTACTTCGACATACCATACGTATCCACAGGCAGGGGCGGACTGGCCATCGGGGATACCGGGGGAATCCCCGGTAGGCCGACGGGACTATATTATATGCTTCACAGAACACGTTCAATTTACTCTAATACCGAAAGTCAATAATCAGTGAAAACTGTATCAACAGTATAAACTGACATTATACTACTCCTCGCGATCCGAGGACGCCATAGCACAGCTGGACACTACGGTGCTTTTAAAAACGTTTCTCCATAACCGCGGTCTGCGCCGTGCGGTCGTGCGCCGTGTGGTCGACGCCGGCGGAGGTGCGAATGGCCGCCGTAGACCGGCGAAATACATGCCGTGTATTGAGTGGGCAGCGCGCCGTGTATTGAGTGGGCCGGTCTGACAGTAACTCCCGGGCCACTTTTTCCCCCTAAATTAACAGTGAAAACTCATCATAGCTTAATTTAACATCAGTATTCATAATTACACTTCATGTTTACTTCTCCTGATCTTTACCTCCTATAACAAGGTCCATACGGGCATCTCAATAAATAAACATGTTATATTATATTGTATTATATTATATAAGTGTTATTTACTGCTTTTTTTCATGTTGGAATAAATGTTAAATATTTAACTGCCAAGTAATAATGTGTGTTTGATGCTAAATTTTTTTTGCATGAAATCATACTGGGATGTTTGCTGAAATTGATAGGATGGCCCTCCCTCGAAAATTTTCCACCAGCCGCCACTGCCAATGACCAATGATTATCTGGCTGCAGGCATCTATCAACTCTCTTTGTCTCCCGCTGGAGCATGCTTCTTGTTCATGGAAAAGAAGGACAAGACTCTCCGGCCATGTATCTATCGAGGACTCAACGATATCACTATCAAAGACGGGTACCTTCTTCAACTCGTCTTTTGTGCTTTGGAGCTTTTGCAAAGACCCATTTTTTCCAAACTTGAAAGACACATCGCTGTGTGGTCATCAGCGAGAGGAATAAACAGAAGTTACTGCTTCAACACTGCTAGTGGACACTGGGAATACCTGGTCATGCCTTTTGGTTTAACCAGTGTTCCTACTGTTTTGTAGGTGTTCCAGGGAACTACTGAATACCTGTGTTGTTGTGTACCTTTAGGACATTCTCATCATCTCCAAGTCTGAACAGGAACGTGTGCTTTGGGCTTTGTTGTCAAAGCTGGTAGCATACCAATGGAGTTGACCAACTGTCAAGGCAGTGATGGATGGGCCCAGCAGATGAGGCTTATTGTGTCTTAAACCTATATCTCATCTCAACAGATGGTGGTAAAGTTGGACGCCTCGGACTGCCAGAAGTCTGTGGAGGACCACAAACTTCACCCCCTCAGTCCAACGGCTAATCTGAACGCATGGACCAGGAGATGCAAACCATTCTCTGCTGCCTCTCCTCCCACAACGTATGCTCCTGATTAAGGCAGCTCCTGGGGGTTGAATATGACCAGAATGCTCCCCTCAGCTCTGCCATTATCTGTACCAGTTCTCCTGGGGTTACCAACAGCCTCTCTTCCCAGGGCAAGAACAAGAGGCCTTTGTTTGCTGCTGCCGATGCACCTGGATCCCTCTTCCCTTCTTCAAACCTCTGATCAATACCAGAATAGCACCAACTGATGCTGCATTCCTGCTCCCCGCTACAGCCCGAGTGGAGTCTAGTAAGCTGGCCCCATGGTTCGTGGGTCCATTTCCCGTCTCTAAGATCATCAAACCACCAGAGGTCCATCTTCTATGAGGTCCAACCCCAACTTCCACTTCTCCTGGCTGAAACCTGTTAGGGAGAGTCAGCCATCACTAGTACAAGTATTCTTTCAGTTGTCTGATCTGTTTTCTTTTACTAACTCTCATATCAGATCCAGCCTGTCCACCCTGCCCTTCTCCAGTCATTCCATACTGTATTGTCCACCTTGCATCCATCTTGCTTTCCAGCCTTTGTTGTAGTCAGACGGACTCTGCCTACTGACCCATTGCCTGACACTTGAGGTGATGATTTCCTGCCTGACACCCATCTGTATAAGCTGGCCTGATTTTGACTGCCTACCTGGTTTTGACCCTTGCCTACTTTTGACCTCACTAAACATGAAGTTTCATCATACTCTGACTTTCTTTGTGACTTGTCTTTCATATTTGTCTAATAAAGCACTGATCATTTCTACTAATGCTCTCAGATCAACCTCCCTTGTAATAACTAATGGGATACTACAAGGTTCCGTCCTTGTTCTGTTCCTTATGGTCTTTACCAGTGTATGCTAATTATATTATTTCATGGATACTTATATTATTTCATGGATACACCAAGATGTGTATTTACTTCATTAAAGTTGTATAATATATGTTCTTTTCAAAATACCCCATATTTCCATTGTAAGCTTTCACACTTAATGGTACTAACTATTGCATCCATTACTGTGCAGATAGATAGATAGATAGATAGATAGATAGATAGATAGATAGATAGATAGATAGATAGATGTAAACTTTATTTATCCCCAGGGGGAAATTAATTTGTAGCAGCAGCAATTTACAGAGTAAAATATAACGTATGGAATGCACAATATATACAGTACAATAAAATAACAGAGCAGATATTGAATTGAAGGAATAGATTAATAAAAAATAAGCTAGAATATAAAATAGAAATACAGTATATACCATGAATAGAGTGGTATTAATTAAATTAACAACTAGTAAACTAAACTAAACAACCTGGACAGTAGAGCCAGGATCACCAACAACAAGCAACAACCGTGTAGCGTTGTTGTAGTCATGTGAAGGATGATGATCAGGCCCGAGGTGTTTTATTATAAAGTCTAATAGCAGAGGGCAGGAATATTTTTCTGAATCTGTCCTTGTGACAGCGGAGCTGGATCAGTCTGTTGGAGAAAGTGCTCCACTGTCCCTGCAGGAGGTGGTGGAGAGGGTGGTCCGGGTTATCCAGTATGGATAATAGTTTCTTCAGTGTCCTCCTCTCCACCACCTCTTCCAGACTGTCTTGTTTGCAGCCAATGATGGAGCCGGCCTTCTTAACTAGTTTGTTAAGTCTGTTGGTGTCTCTGGCTCCAATGCTGCTCCCCCAGCAGACCACGGCGAACATACAAAACAACAACAAAAACAAGCATACTTTAACAAACAAAAGGACAATACATTAACAACATTAAAACTACTATTGACAATAATAACAACAAATAAGTCAAACTTTTAACAAAAAAGTCTCTTAAAGTCTAACGTTCCTGCCACTCGTCGCCAGATTGTTCCGTCTACCTCTGTGGTACCGTGACTCTTGGTCTCTCAAGTATCTCCAGTGAGTTTTGTGTTGCTACATTTTTCCAGTGCTTTTTCCCAACGTCTGCTTCCTGTGCCTAGGATCTCCTATCTGTCTTCAATCATTCTCAGTTCCCGTCATCCTCAAGGTACATCATTGCCATCCTGTCTGCCTGCCACCTCCCTTCCCCACCCTGATCTTCATTCAAGACTCTTCTGAACGTTACAACAGAACTCTTCTTCAACACGTGCATATAGCAAACTGGAAGTGTATTTAGACGTGATACTAAATTACACTAATAACAATGTTACTGCAAGCAAAATGCCTACACTAATTAAATCCATGCTCTACTAGCCGCAGTGGTTATGTTGAGGTAAGTGATTAATATGGCTATTTTGAAAATACCTCAGCTAAGTGTATTTCACCGATGTTTCTGTAGAAACCCTGACATAAGTGCATTTTTCAGGGACAGATTTAGTGGTTTCCACTTACTTGGAATGTTGGTATTAGCAGTGGTGGAAAGAGTACTTAAAACCTTTTCTGAAGTACAACTGTTAAATATTAATAGTAGAACCGTTGCTGCCGCACAGTAAAAGTCCTGCATTCAAGAGAAGAGTGAAAGAGTCATTATCAGCACAATGTGCTTCAATTTACTTGTCTGTTCAAGGTGGAGTTTTCAATTCTAATATGATGCTTGATTGTTTAATGAATAATAAGTCATACTTTTTTGTTTGTTATATTTTGTGAGTCAAATCTGAATCTGCACTGTAGCCAGTAACATTTCTTTGTCAGGTAAATGTAGCACTACAATGTTTTCCTCTGGATTAGAAGAAACTCAGAGTTGAGCTGCATTATTGAGTACATTGAGAATATTAAATATCATAATACATCTATAGCTGTTTGGGGCCCTTTTAGTTGGCCCAGGCCTTGGTAGAGTCTGCCGCTGATGTTTTTTAGACTCTAGACCTATTTTGATGCTGTTTCTGTCCGTGAGCGACGCAGCGTCGGTTTGTGAGTCAACTGGTTCATGGCAGGTGGATTGCTGAGGACCAAAGGGAGTGTAATGTTGTTTGTATGAGCGGTTTTCTAGAAATCTGCAAGCAGCAAACATTTTCAGCAGGTACTGCTCTAGTCTTGGAAATGCTAAACCTAGCTTACATTCATCACCTAACTGTGATGGACATGAGCAGGGATCGTGTGTACTGACTGAAGAGTTTTCATCTCTGATCTTAAACATTTGAGGATGAGAACCATATAAATGTTCTCAAAATGAATGAAGTACCTGTGTTAGTAATACAGGTGAACTGACTGGTGGATAGTGGACTGCGCTGATGGCTCCAAAACAGACTTTAAAGCAGGGGTATTTAATTCAAATTCAACGAGGTCCATTTAGAGAGAATTTCCTCATACAAAGGTCCGGAGCATCACTAATGTCTAACTGGTGCTGTGACTTAGTCCCATATATTGAAGTAGCCAACAGTTGTATTAACATCTGTACGTAGTCAACAACTGACTGTCAAAACAAATAAAGAGTTAAACTGAATATCTCAATGTATTGTCAGATTTCAAATTGAGCTGGATGAAATATAAATAATACATAGTCTAATCATAAATAAACAAGGATGCATGTAAGAATAAATTAAATAACAAAAAGCTTTTGAAAAACTAAGTAAAATAAATTTCACTGAATTGTCCTGCAGCTTTAAATTCAGTTCATTCATAACAGAAGTGATGTCAACCAAGAAAACCACGATATTATCCGTTATTGTTAACGGATAATGTCCGTTCTATGTTAAAGACTCTGATCTCACTGTCCACATGTCTCTTTTTGGAGAACGTCATGTGAAATAACTTCTCTGACTCACGTATTATTCTTAGACAACTCGGTCTGTCGTCCGTCTCCCCGTGTGTGTAAATCTCACTCGAGTCGGAAGTTTACAATACACATATTTGATTGGCTGAGCAGCATCACGTGATGTGATTTACAACGCATGTAATTGGTCGGTGTGTTTCCTGGACCACTGAACGAGTCCCGTAAAGGCTAGAAAAGCTGCGCCGGTTGAAATAAAAGCGCTCCATAAAAGTTTAATAACTCTCAATTATTTATCGGTTGTAGGTCCAGGGTCCAGAAACAAAGGCGTCTGGGTCCGGATCCGGACCGCAGTCCACCTATTAGTGACCCCTGCTTTAAGTCTTTACTAACCCCTTGGTAGAGATGATGATGGATGATGTGATGTGTGTCCAGACAGAACAAACTGTGTGCACCAATCCAAGATCCACTCATGCTTACTTGAACAGCAGAGGAGAGTAGGCCAGCTGTATCCTAAAAGCTGTGGGAGTCTCTCACAGAACTGCTCCAACCCTTCCACACAATAGAGCGTATTGATTCGACATGTATCCAAAAGAGTTCCGCTGTAGCTGTGTACTGTGTACAAGTAGCCTCTTCGAATTTCTCTGCAACAGGAGAACAGTAATTGCATTTATCTGCAGAGAAATACGGGCCAAGGTGTGTGTGTGTGTGTGTGTGTGTGTGTGTGTGTGTGTGTGTGTGTGCGTGCGTGCGTGCACTGAGTTTATGTTGCATGTTTTACGTTTGTGTATTTATGCTGCCTTGATGCAAAATGAAATGTCCTCTTGTGGGGCAAAAAACTGAACTGAACTATATGATCAGATTTAGGGTGGTGTATATACAGTATGTGAGGTACTATGTGATCAGATTTAGGGTGGTGTATATACAGTATGTGAGGTACTATGTGATCAGATTTAGGGTGGTGTATATACAGTATGTGAGGTACTATGTGATCAGATTTAGGGTGGTGTATATACAGTATGTGAGGTACTATGTGATCAGATTTAGGGTGCTGTATATACAGTATGTGAGGTACTATGTGATCAGATTTAGGGTGCTGTATATACAGTATGTGAGATACATATGTGAGATATGTCCTGCATTCAATATTTGACTAAAATGTAGCTTAATGCCTTCACTTTCAAACTTCAGAGGTTGACTCATATCTTACTGAGCTTGTGATGATTTTACAGATGATCTATACTTCATATTATGTCCTTAAACGGACCAACCGGAGCTCAGGTAGACAGGGTGTGAACCTGAAATATCACTTTAAGTCCGGTAACGTTACAAACGTTGAGATTAATTACACGGTTAAACTGAATTTGAGTATTTTGCTGATTCTGTTTTGTGGTGTGAAATAAAACTAACTCTACATTTAGATTTGTTCCAGGGAGCCGGGAGCTGAGAGGGGAGAACGACGGGGACAAACATTCAGCAACCGTAGCTTAAGACATTAGTCCATTTGTAATATCTGTACCTAAGGTTACAGCTAAATTATCTCTCATCCGATATGAAGCCTTCACTAATAGGACAACCAGTAGAGAGGACAATACACTTCTGATGTGTTATTGTTGCTGTCACAGAGATGACCGTTGTGACTGTCACCATTTTCTTTTATTTGTTTAAACCCACAATAACACATCCATGTAAATGATTTCTATGTGTATTTGTGTATATTCTGCTGTGTAAAATGTGTCACTCTTCTAAGTTTGCATCCTTGTGTTAACATTGTTGATAAATCTTTTTCTCAATGTGATTTGGACAATTTTGGAGAAAATAATCCTGCAGGGGAGGGTGACTGCCTTGCAAGCAAAAACAGGGACAATTTATAGATAAAATATAAAGTATGTGCATATGTGTTACTGCAAGTTAATAAACACGTTTTCTGACATTTGTTTTGCTGCTGTTGTTTTTGTTAACTGTCCTGTCTTAGGATTGCAAGTATCCAGAAGTATCCAGGCTCTGTTCTCTACTAGAAAGATTCATTGAGAAATAAATAAATATATATGTATATGTGTATAAATATATAGTGTGAATGAAATACAAAAATATTTACAAGAACTATAAATGATTGAAAATGAGTTATTTAACATAGCAACTGATTAATTTCTGAACTGATTATTAATTTAGAAAAACTATATTATGAAAAATAACTATGAATGAATTATTGAATATATGATTGAAAAACTGATTAAGACTAAAACCTTTAATCCTTCTGAGCAGGCATTCTAGGCACGGGAGCAGCAAGGGGGTGGGGGGGGGCATCTGGCGGCGCAAAAAGGAAGTCCTCTGTAGCATAGGCCGTCTCATTTCGGAGACCGCACGGTCCAGCCTTCGTCGTCCTTAAAGGATGAGGCCAACGTGGACCGCGAAGGCTGGGTCCATGTAGGAGCGGTTGGTCGATTAACTCGCATTCTCTCGTAGTGTCACTTCAAAACTTTATTTTATTCCAGATCAGCATCAAAGCAGTGGCGGCTGGTCAAGAGAGGGCAATGGGGCATTGCCCCACCATGAGCCACACGGAAAAAAAAAAAAATAATTATAATAATCATAAATTATACAAATTGTCAATATTTGTGTTTTTTAACTATGGAATGTACCCAGTAATGTGTGTACAATATGATATCTGCGCAAAATATATGCTTTTCCTGCTCGTCCTCTCCCCCTGTGTGCTCGTCTGCTCGTGCTCTCTGCCTGTGTGCACGACACGTCTGAGAACGCGCAGCGAGGGGGGCTTGATCGTTTTTGCCCAAAAGAGACGGGTCTATGAAGCCGTTTAGCCAATTGCTGATTCAAGATATAAATGAGTGACATACAATTTAGCCAATCAGCGCCCTCAAATAGATTCAGCTGTGGGCAAGAACGATCAAGCCCCGGAGCTGCGCGTTCTCGTCAGGAGAAGTCTCTACAGGAGCCCGCGCCAGCGCGACCACTCCTCCTCCGAGACCCGTTTGAGAGGAGAACTTTGGCGGCGATTCTGCAGCCAAAGAGCTGATATCAGATCAGCCTGACCTCACAATCAGACAGCAGACTACATGCGAAGCTTCACTACTTCGTACAAGTCAGTCAATCAACTTCCTTTCTTCCTAAAAGTACGCTGATTACTTCGACATACCATACGTATCCACAGGCAGGGGCGGACTGGCCATCGGGGATACCGGGGGAATCCCCGGTAGGCCGATGGGACTATATTATATGCTTCACAGAACACGTTCAATTTACTCTAATACCGAAAGTCAATAATCAGTGAAAACTGTATCAACAGTATAAACTGACATTATACTACTCCTCGCGATCCGAGGACGCGATAGCACTGCTGGACACTACGGGCCTTTAAAAAAACGTTTCTCCATAACCGCGGTCTGCGCCGTGCGGTCGTGCCGGGCGTCTGTCGGGGCCGACGGCGGTGCGAATGGCCACCGTAGACCGGCGAAATACATGCCGTGTATTGAGTGGGCAGCGCGCCGTGTATTGAGTGGGCAGCGCGCCGTGTATTGAGTGGGCCGGTCTGACAGTAACTCCCGGGCCACTTTTTCCCCCCTAAATTAACAGTGAAAACTCATCATAGCTTAATTTAACATCAGTATTCATAATTACACTTCATGTTTACTTCTCCCGATCTTTACCTCCTATAACAAGGTCCATAGGGGCATCTCAATAAATAAACATGTTATATTATATTGTATTATATTATATAAGTGTTATTTACTGCTTTTTTTCATGTTGGAATAAATGTTAAATATTTAACTGCCAAGTAACAATGCGTGTTTGATGCTACATTTTTTTTGCATGAAATCATACTGGGATGTTTGCTGAAATTGATAGGATGGCCCTCCCTAGAAAATTTTCCACCAGCCGCCACTGATCAAAAGCATACATGGAAGTCATCTTAAACAGAAAAACCCGCTTTGTCTCATAATGCGGTTTCGTAATGCTTAATGCGGTTGAAAAATAATTAGCCATTCCGCTCTCTAGTCGAAAAAACACACCTGCATGTCCTCAGGTGAGGTCTACATAAAGAGTTAACGCCCCCTGACGTCATCATTGCGTCATAATCATTTCGGCAGTAACATCTTAACAGGTTCAACAGTAAATCATAATTAGCATGGTTTGATGTACAAGCGGTAGCATGATTATAATTTTCCTTAAAAGTATAGAATGTACAGGTAAAACACAAATCAGAGTAATGGCTTCTACACTCCGGCCCCTAATTGACCGGTATAGGGCAATTCATACATTTATACATAGGAAGCTTCTTAAGAGTCCTTTGTGACAGCATTTCCCTTGAGTAGATCGAGTCGACAGGGTTGCCCTCTGTCTCCAGGACTCTTTGTCCTGGCTATTGAACCACTTGCTGAAGCAATTAGACGGGATCCAGATATAAAGGGGTTCAGAGTGGACCAAATAAATTATAAAATTAATCTCCTGGCAGATGATGTAATTTTGTATCTAACAGACCCGGTTAATTCTCTCACTAAATTACAGGCGCTACTAAACACCTATGGTGCTATTTCAGGATATAAGGTCAATCTGGAAAAAAGTGAAATTATTCCACTCACGAACTTCGATCACACTGAATACCAACAAACAACCCCATTTAAGTGGCTCCCGAATATTAAATATCTAGGAATAATTATAGATAATGATCTTAAAAATGTGTACAAACTTAATTGCCTCCCATTGCTGAGTAAAATCGAGGATGACCTACGCAGATGGATGAATCTACCCATTACTTTAATTGGTCGAATAAACTGTGTGAAAATGAATATTCTCCCAAGGTTGCAGTATCTTTTCCAGTCCTTACCCATTCCATTACCTCAAACCTTTTTTAAAACCCTCAACAAACACATTAGGCAGTTTTTATGGAACTGTAAAATGCCAAGGGTGTCAATGGAAAAATGAACATGGGATTATAGTCTTGGAGGTTTTCGACGACCTAATTTGAAGAAATATTATTTAGCAGCCCAGATGCGAAATATTTTGTCATTTTTTGACGGTGATGCTGCCCCCTCCTGGATACAAATTGCACTTCATCCTCTGAAAGAAGAAACCTCCAGTGATTTTATTTATAAATGGAACTCCAAAACCATATCCAAGAGGACAGACAATCCTATTTTGAAAGATTTTATTAAAATATGGTATGAAGTTCACAAAACTCTTGGACTAAATATGAGACTATCACCAAAAACACCTCTAAGACAAAATTAACTTGTGCCCATGTTCTTGTGACTCTAAGTAACAAGATTCTGGAGACTTGGCATGACAGAGGAATCCAGTATCTGGAAGACTGCTTTGATAAAGGACTCCTCATGCCTTTTGAAGAACTGAAGAGAAAATATGATTTGCCCAGTAGAACTTTCTTTTGTTACCTCCAGTTAAGATCCTTTTTCAGAACCAACCTGGGCCCTGGAATGACTATCTGTGTTAACTAACGTGGAAACATTGCTTCACCAGGGAAATGTGTACACATTTATTTCTAAAATGTTGCTGAATGAGGGCCCAAAACCAGGATTACACAGATCAAGGATGAGATGGGAATCAGACTTGAATATAACAATTGATGAAGAACTCTGGTCAGATTTGTGCCAGAACAGTTTGTCAGCAACAGTTAATGCCCGGTACAGACTTGTTCATTATAACTTTCTTCATCAGCTGTACCTCACCCCACAGAAGCTACATAAATCCAAACCTGAATTGTCAGAAATGTGTTTCAGATGTGGTATAGAGGTCGGCTCCTTCCTACACTGTACCTGGCTTTGCACAAAGGTGAGGTCCTTCTGGTATGACTTTTGTAATACAATAACTAAGATCACAGGGGTTACCTTTCCATTAGATCCTGAGCTATGTTTACTGGGAAACTTCACAACTCTCAACAGTTCTTTAACGAAGCCCCAAATTAAACTTGTAGAAATTGCTTTATGTGTGGCCAGGAAATGTGTCGCGATGACGTGGAAGTCTGATTCCCCCACTCTCATCGACAAATGGTCTGTGGAAATGAACAATTGTATTCCTCTTGAAAAAATTACATGTAGTCTCAGAAAAAGATATAATTTATTTTTGAAAATCTGGCAGCCTTATTTGGAGTATATGTGTATAACACTAACAGCACCATAGGACTGTAATTATTTAGAGCTCCGATTTACAATATAGTCATTGCATTCTCCTTTGTGTTGTGTTACTTTATGCATCGACTTTTTTTTTTTTTTTGTTTGGGTGGGGGGAATTATTTAATTATTTATTTACTTAATTTTATTTCATTTATTTGTGTTTCGTTTTTTTGTTTAAAAAACTCTCTTAACTTGTTATGTAGTTGTTTGTAATGTTTAATGTTCTGTGTTTTATATGCGCTCTTGCATTGTTAAAATAAAATATTCAAAAAAATATTTCCATATCCATTTTGCGAAACAAGTTCATAAGATTTCGGCAAACGGTTTAACGAAAAAATTCTTGAGAAAAAGAGAAGAAAAAGAGAAAAGGTTCAACTAAAGTCTCTTCAGGTGTCAAATACGAAAAAAAAGCCAAAAGGGACCTGTCTCATCAAGTCATGTTCTGTAGAAGGCACAGCTTTGTGATGGGCCTTTCCAAGGTGCCATTTTGTGTCCAGATCTTGACTCGACGTACATGTCCTTTTTTGTCGGGGAAGATTTCCGTGATTCTGCCCATGGGCCAGGAGTTGCGTGGTGAGCTCTCATCAATGATCAGCACTATGTCTCCATGCTTTAGATTCCTTTTAGTTTTATTCCATTTCTGTCTCTCCTGTAGCAATGGGAGGTACTCTCGTGTCCAGCGTTTCCAGAAGAGATCAGCTATATATTGGGTCTGTTTCCATCTTCTTCTGGAATAGGTGTCACTTTTGCCAAAGAGTCCAGGTGGAAGAGTCTGCATTCGCTTCATTTGAAGCAGGTGGTTGGGTGTCAGGGCTTCTAGATCTTTCACATCCTGAGATAGGACTGTGATGGGCCGGTCATTCATGATTGCCTCTACTTCGCATAGAGCTGTTTGGAGACTCTCATCATCCAGGGTCTGTTCCCTTGTGACAGAGTAGAGAATCTTTTTGATTATCCGGATGAGCAGCTCCCATACGCCTCCATGATGAGGACCATAGGGTGGATTGAATGTCCATTTGATACCTACAGCGTGCATCGAATGCTGGATCTTGCTGAGGTCAAGGTGGGTAAATGCTTCTCGAAGCTCTCGTTCTGTCCCAACGAAATTTGTACCGTTGTCAGAAACAATCTCCTTCACTTGGCCTCGTCTGCAGATAAAACGTCAGAGTGCAGAAATGCAGGAGTCTGTGTCAATTGAGTAGGCCATCTCCAGGTGTACGGCTCTGCATGCGAGGCACGTAAACAAGGCTCCATATATTTTGACTTTGCTGCGGCCACGCTTGACTTCTATGGGGCCAAAGTAGTCCAGTCCAGTATGGGTAAAGGGTGGCAAATCAGGTGTTATCCTGTGAAGAGGTAGGTCGGACATTTTTTGTGTCATTGCTGTGCCATGCCATCTCCTGCAGAGTACACAATCCCGTGTTATCCTTCTCGCAGCGGAATTTGCTCTAACGATCCAGTATTTTGTTCTGAGTTTTGCGATCATTTGATTTCTTCCACAATGACCCATTGAGGCGTGTGTGTGGTGTAGCAGTATCTTTGACAGGTGATTGTCCTTGGGCAGAATGGCAGGATGTTTGGTTTCCTCTGGCATTGCCAGCTTGCTTAGTCTGCCTCCAACTCTCAGGATTCCCTGTTGGAGGATGGGATCTAGTCTGTAGATCCTACTGTTTTTCTTTATGGGTAGGCCCTTTTGTAGAGAGGTCACCTCATCTTGGAAGGATTGTTGTTGAACGTAAGACACAAGTGATTGTTCAGCCTTGCCTAAATCCTCCACAGACAGCCGTGACCTAGTTGGGTCCAAGTCACAAATTTTTTTCTTTTTTAGGTTCAATTGTCTCAGACGTTCTTTGAATTTTAAGAGCCAGGCTGATGATTGAATAAATTTGTCCCATGATGAGAAGTGCTCAATAAGACGAGTCAGTGGACTTTGAGTCTGCAGTGCACTTGTAGTGAAAGCTCCAGCCACCTTCCTGACCTCCGGGTCACCGTCGGACAGTGCGGGTGGTACCTGGATCACTGGCCAGTCTGTTTCTGGTTGCATCAGAAAATTTGGACCCCTCAGCCAGTGTCCTTCTTGAAGGAAGTTCTCAGCTTTCATGCCTCTTGATGCATTGTCTGCAGGGTTGAGTCCAGTCTTTATGTGGCGCCATTGGGCTTTGTGTGTCAGATCCCGAATAGTGGTCACTCTGTTAGCCACGTAGGTCTGAAACCTTCTGGCGTCATTTTGGATATATTTTAATACGGCGGTGCTGTCGGTCCAAAAAACTGAGTCTCCGAGGGTTGACTCGAGCTCTCTCCTTAACAACCTGTCCATCCTAGCAGCGAGGACTGCACTGGCAAGCTCCAGTCTTGGGATTGTCACCACCTTTAAAGGTGCAACTCTTGCCTTGGCTCTCGCTTCGGACAGATTTGAGGCAGTCGTCTACATAGAAGTTGTGACGAATGGTGTTGAGAACTTCAGCACTATACTTTCCTTCATTATCATCGGCTGTCCGCTTCAGTGCGAAATTGGCGCAGCACGGGGATGAGACCGCTCCAAAGAGATGCACCGTCATCCGGTACTCTGCTAGCGGTTGGTTGGTGTCGCCGTCTGGCCACCACAGGAATCTGAGGAAGTCAACATCATGTTTAGGTATCCTTACTTGATGGAATATTCCTTCGATGTCCCCCATCACTGCTACTGGTTCCTGTCGGAATCTGAGGAGTACACCCAGCAAGGTGTTCGTAAGGTCAGGACCCTGTAGCAGCTCATGATTCAGCGAAGTTCCTTGGAATGAGGAGGTACAATCGAACACCACCCGGATTGTCTTTTCCTTTTGTGGTAGACACCATGGTGAGGGATGTACCACAGTCTTCCATCTTTCCGATGGAGCTGTTCCTCTGGCACTCTTTCTGCATGTCCTTTCCTCAAGACATCACTCATGAAGCCATTATAGCCTTTCCGAAAGGCTTCATCTTTCTGGAATCTGCGGGCAAGATTTAATACTCTTTGTTCCGCCACTTTCCTGTTGTTTGGCAGGCTGGTGTTATCCTGGCGGAACGAAAGTCGTATTTCGTAGTGGCCTTCTTTCCTTTTGACCGAGTTGTTCATCACTTGCAGGAATTTCTTATCTTCAAATGAGTGTTCTTGTTTTTCATTGTAGGCCAACTCTGAGAAGTCCTGGTTGTATTGGTGTATCAGGAGCTCTTCCAGCTTGGCCACTGATATTCTATTGGACGTTATCTGTGGTCGACCATGCTCATCCATAGGTGCAGTACTGCAGAGTGGTCCATTTATAGTCCAACCTAGGCTTGTTAGGACTGCGTAGGGCCCCTCCCCTTGGCTATTGATCACTCTCAGTGGCTCCATAGCCTTTGGGACATTTGCACCGAACAATAGGCCTACCTCTGCCTTGATGGTTCTTAGTTGGACCTCCTTTAGATAAGAGCATTCTTTTATGTCCATTTCTGTAGGAATGTTCTCTTGACTGACAGGAATGGCATCTTGTGTGAAGACTTCAGGAAGCTCTATGAAGCTGTTGCCCTCCAGGCAGCATACTTCCAGTCCTCTTATTGCTTGGGTTTTCACAGGCTTTTCATGACCCATTGTTCGGAGTAAGATCTCTGTTTTCTCTCCTCTGACGGACAACTGTTCCATCAGGTTTTCCGTGACAAAGGTAGCAGTGCTTCCAGGGTCTAGAAACGCATAGGTTTCTATCAAACAGCTGCATTTATGTGCCTTTATCTTTACAGGTACCACTGCTAACTTGTAGTCTGTGGTTCTGTCCACTGTTTGTGCTGTACTCTAGCAATGTAATTGCTCCTGGTGTCTGAATCGTTCTTAGCTGCTGGCTTGGTCCTTCCTGGAGTAAAGTTCTCTATATGCAGGACCGTGGGGTGTTTCTTCTCACAGGAACGACACACGAGACGTTTCTTGCATTCTTTACTCATATGACCTTTGACCAAGCAGGCAAAACACAGTCCATTTTCCTTTAGCAGCTCAGGGCTTGACGAAAGCATCCATGGCTGTACGACTGCCCTCTGGTCTGTCTGCCCCTTCCCGTGCATTAGGGTTCTTGTTGGTTTCTGTCTTGGGCAAAAAAGTCGTAGCAAAGCTTTTCTTGCTGCTAGGTCTCATATACGGCAACTCTCTTTTGGATATTCTCTCATTCGTGCTTCCGGCAGGGTCCTGGATATCCCCGAAGACGGGATCTTGAATGATTCTGACCTGTTTTTCCATAAACAGAACAAGGTCATGGAATGTAGGTCTCTGCTGTGTTCTTTCAGTGATGTCACATACAGCGGACCGCCATTTCTCTCGAAGTTTAAATGGGAGTTTGAAAACAAGTCTTTTCATGTTAGATGGCGAGTCCAGCTCTGACCTGTATGGGAGGTCCTGAACTGCATTACCACAGCCTCTTAGATAGAGGGCGTAGCTATGAAGTGCCTTTCCATCATCTGTTCGTATTTGGTTCCAGTTCAAAGCCTTTTCAACGTATGCAGATATGACTTTGAAATCATCACCAAAGTGATATTTAAGCAGGCGCTTTGCTTCATCGTAACCAGTCGTGGCGTTCATGTGAAAGCAGCTTTGAACTACTTCCTTTGGCTGTCCAGCAGTATACTGTTCCAGGAAGTACAGTCGATCCTCGTCACTGTTGGTTTTGTCCTCGATGTTGTGCTTAAAAGCCTTTATAAATGGCCTGAAAGAGAGAGGATCGCCGTCAAACACCGGAACCTCCCTTCTTGGGAGTTTAGATTCTTTCTGCTGTATCACTAGCAGGTCCGTCAAGTCTGTCTGTCTTTGTATAATGTTTGTGAGATCGATGCTCTGAGCTATTTCACTTCTGGGAGTGGATTCGCCCCGTCTGCGTGGTCCATCAGAAACCACAGCTCTGCTTGTGTGAGGGTTTGTTGCTCTTGGTTGTTGCTCAGACGTTTTTGTGATTCCAGTTAGTGGTCGGTACTGAACGTGCATCAATCTTTGTAAGGGTGTTTTAGGTATGGTTCCCATCCGTGCATACTCCAGCTGTGCTAGGCTTTCTTCTAGTGGTGTCACGAATCACGGATCGATCCGTGCTCCGTTCGGATCAGCCCTCACGGTTCGGGTCACTTGTGAACCGCGGATCAATCGAGTATTTATTTTTTTTTTTTTACAGCGTAATCATCATAGTGTGTAATAAAGTTCTACTGCTGCTGTTCCTTTTCAAGTAACAAGTCCCCGAATATCAATGCAGAGGGTCAGTGAACAGATATAAAGCAGGAGTGTGTTCACGTGAACAGAGCAGGTCAGAAGCATTTAACGGTGAAGTCATGGTGAGCGGAGGAACATGAGAAGCCGCGGCGTCATTTAAGTCGCAAGTTTGGGGACATTTTGTCTTCCCTGTAACGTATAATGACGGATGAGGGTGGTGGACAAAGCGTTACGGTATGTAGGCGTTATTTAAAGAGAAAGACACACGACAACGGCAAAGCATCGGCATGTCCACACATATGAAGACACACCATCCCGTCTGTCAGCGACGGGGACACTCCGGTGTAGAAAACAAAGGATTTCTAAATCTGGTTAAAATGCTTGAGCCACGCTACGAAATCCACTCACGCACCCACTTCAATGTGAAGCTGTTCAAGACCTCTACGAGAAGGAAAAGACTGTGACCGCTTTCACCACGGCGGAGTGATTGTTAGTCCGGCGCTGTAGACACGCCCCCTCTGTGAGAGTCACACACACACTCACCTGGTTCAGGTGCTGACAGAAGTATCAGAGTGAAGCTAGACAGGCCCAATAATATTCCAGTCACCACAGAAAGGTCGACCCTCTCCCCAGACAATGGAGATATTCTCATCTTTTTGAAAATAATGTCACAGTAATGGTAAACATTATTGTGTAATTGAATGGCATCACCTGACAGGAAGTAAACATAGACCCAAGTTGTTGCTGAGCAGTTCAGTTCAGTGTAAACAGTGGAAGCTAGCTCACTGGCTGTTTCTTTCTTTCAGTATTGATGAAAGGACGAGGATATCAGAATTGAGTATTCTTGAATGTTTTATTTTTATTTATTTATTTCATTTTGTTTCAAATTGGACATCTTCAATATTTGTGTTTTCATGTAAGACTATAGGCCAAAGTTCTTTGCTTTAAGTGTTCTTGAGGTTCTTTAATTAATAAATGGAAAGCAAAGTTATATTTGTCTCTTCCCCTTTTCTTTGTTGATCCGAAAAATGATCCGTGATCCGTGACTCCTGAACCGTGATCCGAACCGAACCGTGAAGTTTGTGATCCGTGACACCCCTACTTTCTTCCATTTCGTCCGATGCATTTATCCGTTCTTCCCTTTCTTTTCCAGGTTCTGATGCTTCATCATTTTCAAATTCCTCCAGAGCCTTTAGCCTCGCATCAGCTGCAGCAATATTTGCTTCCAAGTCTAGGGATTCCATTCTTAAAATTAGTTGATGCTTCTCCGTTTCCATTTTTAAACCCAGCTGATGCATCTCCGTTTCCAGCTCATGTTTCTTTTTAAGAGCTTCAGCTCTGGCCTGCAGAGCCGCTTTGTCTGCAGCTACCTTCATGCATGCTGAAACCACAGATGAAGGTTTGGAACTTTTGGAACCTTTAGAACTCCTTGAGCCAGTCTGTGAGGCACTGTCCCCAGCCTGCACAAGAGTCTGTGGGTCAGGCTGAGGTGTTAACCATTGATCCACCTTAGCCATAGAAGCTTCGTAATCAGCCATTTTTGGCTCATACCAGTCCAAAGTTTCATTCATTCTCACATCCTCAGGCAGCAATAACTGAACAGATTCATGAGACATTTTGAATTCATCCAACAGTCTTAGAAATTCATTTGCAGCTTCGTTAACATCATCAACATCAGCACCCTCTTTCATCATTGTTTTTATTTCATTCATTTTCCGTGTACAGTGTGAGAGTTTCCCTCTACGTGTTGCGCTGAGTGATTTAAACGCTTTCCTTTGTTGTGCGGCGTCCATCTCCGTAACACCGGCTTCAGTGACTGCCCGTTCACTTCCTTCTGCCATTATTTTGTTCTTAGCCTTTAATATTCGTTTGTAGGTTTTTTTCCAAGTAATTCCGACACCTTTTGTTTGAATATTCGTTAGTTTTTCGGTTACTTCTTTATTTATTTATTTTTCATGTGCACGGCCGTGCTTTGTTTCCGTCTCCGTGCAGCGATATTGATCAGCGTCCTGCCGTTTATAGTTTCAGTGGTTCCGTAATTTAGAGGCAGTTTATGGATTTATTTGTCTGCTCATCAAACATTTCCTTCGTTTCCTTTGTCAGTTTTAATGTTTGATCGTAACCAGGTTCAGAAAACAGCGCATCCACTCGTTTACTCACGGTACCGGTGAAATGACATTCTGGCCGCAGTCCAGATCAATCCAAACGACAGTGACTCCGGGCCACCTTCTCTCATGTCCACGTTGACTGGCGTTCTGATGGGCTATTTTTCAACTTATTGTAGGAGCGGTCGGTCGATTAACGCGCATTCTCTCGTAGTGTCACTTCAAAACTTTCTTTTATTCCAGAACAGCATCAAAAGCATACATGGAAGTCATCTTAAACAGAAAAACCCGCTTTGTCTCATAGTGCGGTTTCGTAATGCGTAATGCTTAATGCGGTTGAAAAATAGTTAGCCCTTCCGCTCTCTAGTCGAAAAAACACACCTGCACGTCCTCAGGTGAGGTCTACATCAAGAGTTAACGCCCCCTGACGTCATCATTGCGTCATAATCATTTCGGCAGTAACATCTTAACAGGTTCAACAGTAAATCATAATGAGCATGGTTTGATGTACAAGCGGTAGCATGATTATAATTTCCTTAAAAGTATAGAATGTACAGGTAAAACACAAATCAGAGTAATGGCTTCTACAGTCCATGTTGGCCTCGGTCCACAGTGTTGACAGTGGAAGCAGGTACCGGGATCCAAGTGAACCCACCAATATAAACTCCTGGCTCATTCAGGAGCATATGCCCCGCCCACTACATCCAAACTCAACTCATAGGTTTTCGTTTTGAAAGCATAGTTGTTTTTTAAAGCATAGGGTTTTTTTAAAGTGTAGTTTTTTTTTGAAAGCGTAGTTTTATTTTGAAAGCAAAGGGTTTTTTTTAAAGCAAAGGTTTTTGATTTGCAGCCAAAATTTTAGTTTCATAAGCAAAACTAACAAATAATTTATTCTCATTTTTGCTTACAAACTTGTAGTGTGAGAAATTTGCTCTCAAAACATTTTTTTTGTTTGCATAATAAAGACACAAATATGCCTTCATACCTTCCTGTTGCTTTGTTATAAAAGTCAGAAGTCTTTCCAGTGTGATGTGTGAGGATTAATCTTACAGCTTATCAGTATGCAGTGCAGTAAAATAGACCTTTCACTTTAACTTAATAACCACCAGTTTCCTAAAAAAGCATGTTTAACTTTCTTCCCCAACTGTGCAGTTAAATAAGTGAGATGTCATCAGGTAGGAAAGTTAATCCACTGCCCATGAGAAACAGTGATGAGAGATTCTATATCTAAGCTCCTTTTGTTTACCGCTGTTCTCGAATGAATTTGCAAATTGCTCTGATCTGAAAACACAAAGCCCTCTCTCACTCCGTATGACAGACTGGGTAAGAGGCTGGCCTGATATGAAGTGGTGAGAAACAGCCAGGAGTAAAAATATCTTCCTGACATCAAAAGACGGCCGTCTCACTTCTGTCAGCTTAGGGAGGGAGGGATGACAGAGGGCCGCCGGGCAGACACATATCCCTCTGCAAGATGAGCCCACAGAGCGCTCTGCATGAATGGATGTTGATGTCAAGCGAGGCCTGAGATGAAACCCACGGGTAATGTTGCCAAGAAGAAAGCTGAGACAATGTCCATCCCAGCAATATGCAACATTTTGTTTAATTATGACCAAAATCTTCTTGATATTAATTTAAATCAACCTGTAAAACTGTTTTAATATCGGTGTTTTCATTATGTGACACTTGGTGCTTGTATGTTTCTGTGCATCACTGTGCAAGGTGCATGTCTTATGCTCTGACCTTACTTTACATGATACATTTCTCCAAATGTGTTGATGTTGAATGTCTGTGATAACTGAACTGAAGGATGAAGAGTTCCTTTATGTGTTGAGAAAGCCTCGTACTTCTTCAGCTCAATAAGCTCTTTAAAAAGCCTCTTGGATCCGCTTTAAAATGCATCGTCACAAAGCTGCAAACTAGATGATTGTTCTGTTTAGAGATATGTGGTTCTCACAGGACAGCGCCGCTACAAACATATGATGATCTTATAGAATATGATGCATTGATG
The DNA here is from genome assembly GCA_028022725.1 of Lycodopsis pacificus. NCBI lineage: Eukaryota > Metazoa > Chordata > Actinopteri > Perciformes > Zoarcidae > Lycodopsis > Lycodopsis pacificus. The sequence continues at coordinate 2,040,807 of CM051690.1, forward strand.
TAGATCAAAGCAGCCAACATGATATAAAGGAGTTACAATGCAACGTACACATTAATGCAGCAGGAATATTAATCCAAACACATCATAAATATTAGTAAAACTCTGACATGGAACATTTCACTGCACTATAATACTTTAACTTTCAGTTTGCTGATAAGACTTACATATTTTTACTTATAGCTACTGTGAGAAACTTTCATGTTTTCTTGATTTTGGCGGTTCCTATGGACAAAAGCAGTAAACAGATAAACTAGATTCCCTTTGGTCCACGGTGGACCGGTCTCTGCTGGAGGATCTGGGTCTGTTCACGGTGGACCAGTCTCTGCTGGAGTCTGAGCTGAAGGAGGTTCTGGTGAACCTGCTTGAGTTCATCTGGTTTCACCAGAATCCGACCCGGTGGCTCCGATGACGATCTTTAAGAATAACTCTATAGAAACAGATCATCTTCTCTCTGATGGTCTCTTCACTGATGGAGGTCTGATAGAGGACCTGGACTACACTGAGACTGGTTCACAACCAGGTAAACGTTCCTCACAGTAACTTTAAGTAAGCTTTGGAATGCGAGGTGTTATTAATAGCTTAGGCTACTTTTACTGCAGTAAAGGATCTGAATACTTCTTGTCCCACTGTCTGCACTCTCTCCATCCTCTCTGCTGTTTGGTGGATGGTGCGGTGAGATGTGGGATGTGGGCCTTTGTATCCCTGGTTAACCTCTCATCGTACTACAAGATTCTGTTTCTGATCTGAAGTAACAGTGACTTTTAGTTTGTCCGCCCAGTTGTTAAATGGACAGATCAAGTGAGTAAAACGATTGATGATATTAATAAAGTGTAACAGAGGAGTGTTCAGTCAGTTAGTGTTGATGGAACAATAAGAGCTCTGGTGTGGACCTCTGACCTTCAAGATATAACTTGATGTGCTTTAACAATCAATGGTACAATGTATAATATTACAATGTTTACAGTAGTGTCTGACTCTGAGTAGTCTGCAATTTTATTTAGCTGGTATGTATTCAGTATCAACATTGAATGACTTGCCAGATATGTTCAAAAGCAGCATTTAGGAGCTAATTGCTGCTGATGTATATTAGTGTAACTACTAGGAGGGAAGGTGTACTGTCCTGTAGCTGTATTTACCTCTCTCCTCTTATCATCATACACTTTGATCCTGAGAACCCTCAAACACATGATACTTACTGCAACTGCACACAATTCCCTTATTGTCAGTGTTCACAGTTGGGACCTCAGCCCTTTACTCTTCTTCACTGGCAGCAATGAGGCTCGTGTCATTGGGCAGGCTTTCCCCTGGTCCAAACGTTGGTGTAAGCTCCGTCCTGTTCTGTCCTCTTTCATCTCTCCTGTATATTTTGCAACAAGTGGAGAAGCAGTGCGTTGTGAAAAGAGCCTTTGTTTGGCTCTGAACACCTGGACAGTTATCTCAGTGCTTCAGACTCTCCCTCCTTCCCTCTCTCCTTCTCTTCCTCTCCCTCTTTTCTCTATCTGTCCATCTTTTCCCATCTGAATTGCTCTCTCTTTCTTCACCTCCCCCTCTCTCTTCTGCTTTCTGTCTGTCTGCAGCAGAGTGACTGAAAGTCCAGACCAATTATAGACAGAAAGAGAAAGCAGCTCAAGATAAGAATGATATTTATGGTTCAGATCTATGAGATTCTCAAATCGGGCATTTGGGAGTATTCCAGAATGTTACTGGTGCTTCTTGTTTGCCATGAAGTCATTCCTTCCCTAACCAAGTTCTTCTTTCAGTCATTGGGACCCTAAAATGACATATTTTCTGTGCTACATGTCTTGTTCCCATATTATAATAATTAGTTTCCTTATAATAAATCATTTGTGCCGTAATGGAACAGCTTAATACATATCTCAAATTCGACTTCGATCTTTTATTATTATTTCCTGTAGTATTGATACTTCAGTGGTTCAATTCAACTCAATTTTGAGGTTGTCCTTTTTTGGTACTGTACCTGTGTATTATTATATTGTTATGAAATATTGTTATCATATCATGTCTTTTCATATTCAACTCCTGCATGGTCAATGTACACTTTTTCCAATTGATACACTATGTCATAGAATCTGATATATCTTATTGTATGTTTTGTGAAATATTATTTCTCCACAACCTGTATGTTGTTTTTATTATACTTTAGTATTGTGAAGGTTGAATTGTATTTATTTAGATATTATTTTCTATTGTTTCTCCATAAAGCTTCGTTACATCACAATGGACGGACGTGCATGTGCAGAAATGCAGCGTTGTACTTCATACACTTCTCTAGTTCTGAGACATGGAATATGAGGTAAATTGCTGTTATGTTTCCCTGTGTTTGCTCTGCTGTATTACTCCAGTTTGCACACATGTTATCTCTGGTTTCATCACATTCTCCTAATTTGAGTGTCGCAGCTGAAATGAATGATAAACGACAAGTTCTCCACACAACACATACTGCTGCTGTTAGCTATCTGTCGGGATGGTGATTGGCCTTGAAGCTCGCTGACCGTCGTTAGAAGGTGTGCAGTGCCAATTAGCCTGAGCAGCCGGGCCTGGAAGAAGAGGTCACCCGGCTCCACTTTCCCACGACAGGACGCTCTCCCGACAGTCAGTCAGCTGGTCCATTGAATATTCCCTGTGTGCTGTAGAACTTCATGATCACAGAGGGACCACACCTCGCTGCAGTGTTCCCGGTGGCCCATGTCACGAGAGCTACAGAAGCAGACTTTATAAAGGTCTGTTTCAGTCAAATTCACATTCGATTTAAACTAAAGTATCATACAAAATATCACATTTCCACTCTTCACATGTTGTCTACCAAAACAATCAAACAATCAATCTGGGACATTGTTATGGATTTAACAGCTTGGGATGGAATCATTCCTCTCCAGATCCTGTCTAAATCATTTACTCATAGTAATCAAATAGTCTGCTTACAGTGTTCATTTTGGTTTCTTCATACACGACAACGATTTCTTTTCTTACTCCTGTGATGCTTTGCCTCTTGGTAACCGTCTGCTTTACACTGACGACCTGAGGCTGGTGCTGCATGTGCACTCAAGTCCTGACGGGAAAAAGAGAAAAGTAATTTTCTCTCACTGAAAAACATGCCAAACCAACAACACTATAGTGACTCTAGTAGTGATTAGCAACTGTGTAATGGATTTTCACACTACACAAACAAGACAAAACAAGGCACAACAAAAAGGCACTTCGAGAAATTTCAAATAAAGATAAAAAAGGCTTGTGTTGTTGGACGTTACTGACAGTTTCTCAGCAGAAACAAAAATTTAAAATAACAGTAGAGGGTGACAGATATGTACATGCACAGGTAGATACATATTATACCCCACAAATAGAATGCTCCCACATTCCCTAATGTGACCAGTCAAAGAAGAAAAAAAAAAAGAGAAAAAAAGGGGAGGGAAACAGAAACAAAAAGGAAAACGGTAGACTATATGGTTACAACAAAGTCTTCCCCCTCCAGAAACTCCATAAATGAGCCCCAAATCTTTGCAAAGATGTTATATTTCCCTTTAACTGCATATGTAAGTTTCTCTAGAGCGAGGCACTGTATCAGTCCCTCTATCCAATTTCGTTTGCTTGGCCTGTGAACCGATTTCCAAGCCATTGCAATTTTATGTTTAGCTTCAAGAAGACAAAATATGACCATCTTCTTTTTGCTACTGTTAAGTGTACAGTTTACTGGGAAACACCCAAAAAGGCAGAGTTTTGGACATAATGGAAGTTGTTCGTTAATACAGTTGGATACAATTGTAAGAATCTCTTTCCAGAAATCCTGAATGAGGGTGCATTCCCAAAGGCAATGAGACAAGCTACCTTTATGTATACCACATTTAACACAAGCATCCGGTGTATTGGGGTACATGCGATGCAGTAACTCTGGAGTAATGTATGTTCTCATCACCCATTTATACTGGAGAAGTTTGAACCTTGAGTTTATTGTTTGGACTTGACTCTGTAGACATATGTCCTGCCACTCTTCTACAGTGATTTCTTCATTTAGGTCTGAACACCATGCTAGCCTTCTGTCATCGGAGGATTCTTTTGCTGCAGCCATGATAGTCTGATAAAACTTTGAGATCAGTCCATCTGATCCATAATGGTTTAAAGCTATCTTTTCTAAAGAATTTAGAAAAGGGAGATTTACAGAGTTCTGTGTCTTTGTTATGAAGCTTCTTATCTGGAGATACTTGAAAAAATGTTTTGTAGCTATGCTAAACTTTTGCTTGGTGTCATTAAAACTTAAAAGAGTAAGAGTATCACAATCATATAAATCTGAAATCTTTCCGATACCTCTGTCTGCCCATAACTTAAAACCGGAGTCGTTAGTACCTGGCGTAAAGTTTCTGTTCCCCCAAATAGGGGAGTATTGGGATAGAGGAGTATTTTCCCCAAGATAGCTTAACACCTCATGCCATCAACTGTGTAATGATGCTGCCCACCAAGACAACATTGGCAAAAATATGAACAAATGTTTTAGTGATTTTTACCTCCCTCATTGATAGCTCACAATTGTTAGTCTACAGTTAGGGTAATAATTTAGTTTCAGTGGGCTCAGCTCTTTACATTTAATGGCTTACATGTTGATGCTCCACTGTGGAAACTGAACCAAAGCAACAGTAAAATGTGCTAAAACAATGTATAAAAAACATACCTTTTAGATGTATTGTTTGTTCTAATTTGCAAACCAATGTAAGCACAGTGGTGGGAAACAGGGTTGCAGTATTAGTGTAACCCTTTGTAAAGGATAGTCAATCCCACACGTACAGCTAAACCAGCAATGACGGTAACAAGTGGTGTGTGTTTCAAAGACAGATACCTCTTCTTCCTCTTTGCCATAGAGCTCAATTGTTGTTAAAATGTCAACGAGACACTGTTGCACTGGGTGACAGAAACATAACTATAGCACCTAATGTTAATTAATCCACTGCTGAAAATAGTCCCAGACCAGCGCAGCATTTCCTTCTGTTTCACCATTTGATAAAAAAACTACAATGGCTTTGTTCCATACTCTAATAAATACTTGTTTGCGAGCCTCGTCTAAAGAATATGTACGGTGGCCCTGTTGATCTCTCGTTTGCCGTTAATCCCTCAACCTGTTTAGCAATGAATCCAGTGCAGGTTGCTGCTTATTTGCATGGTTCTGGGCCCATGCTTTGCATTTCATATTGTTTCCCGGCTTAACCATCCTGCCAAGTCCCCCCTCCCCCTTCATGAAATCCCTTTGAGTCTCTCTCTCTCATTATGAAGTGTTAGAAAGTTGCTGAAGTGAGAAATGAGCCTGCGAAAGCCCGTTGTCCTAATTAAACTTTGACATAAAGAGTGACAAGAAGCAATGAAGGGGAAACAACAGCAGACTGTGTATGAGTGCAAGCCCGGAGCAAGCAAGCAGCTTTGTCCTCATGAACAAAAGCATTTCTTTGCATGTGTTCAACTCCATTCAACTTGGCCAGGCCCAGGTGCGAAAACCAAATGTGCAAAGGACATCACAACTCATAACACCTTTGCACGGTTGATGAACAGTCCGTCCAAATAGGTCAACAGAAGCTGATCAAAGCTGTTGCGATGTAAATATTGTTCAGCAGAATGAATTCAGTCTCATTACTTTCATTGCTTGGACTGAAAGACAGAGCCAAATAATTCAGGTGTGAAATTGTACTCTTGACTCTCGCTTTGCTATAGATTATCGACAGATATTCAGAGCATTGATGTAGCGACACCTTTCTATGTAAAGATGTGTGGAGTAACGTTAACCTGAGCAGGAAAAGAAGTCTAATCTCTGTGTGTGTAATCCGAGCTTCTCTGTGCTTTGTTGACATGGCCGAGCAGGACGCACGTGCATGTTAGTGCACGTGAGCGTGCTCCACTTAGCTCACGACCGGCCTGCACTTCTCTCATACAGTGGTTACAGCCGATAACGCCGTCATGGAAGCGTAGCTCCCACCTTCCCATTACCGCTCAGGTAAACAGCGTTAGCTCTATCAGCACTGTTACTGTTCTTTACACCGTTAGCTTCTAGCTGTTGGCTCAGCCATCCCCATGTTGAGAGCAGTGAGGCAATGATATGCTCTGAATCAAGTGCTGCAGGAATGAGTCCTGAAGGGCCTTTCGCACAGGACGCAGGTTGTGCTGCACATTGTGTCCAAGGGGCAAAGAAACATTGTGGCGCCGGGCAAGCGATTGGTAATAATGGGAAAGGCCCATGAAACCTGGAAATGAGTCAGCATTTTTGCACTTTGTACTGACCTTTGAAGCTTTTATGTGTCTTAAAAAAGGCGGTCTAAGTGAGATGCCTAAACGACACCTCCGCCTTCACAGCCTCGTTGTGTATGCTCACGTTGATGTGAGTGTGATGTAGTGAAGTTATAGCCTCGTGTTGTTTTTACTTCTCCCGATCCCCTTCACACTTCAGAGTCATACAAATGTTGTTCATTGTGAAGATGATCTTGCTGAGCGAAACGTATACATAACATTTGCAATGTTTGTTTGCAAATGCCGAGTTTAAATGCCGAGTTTATTTTCTGCAATAATCCAAAATCCAGTGGAATAATCCCAGCTGTTTTTTTGACAAGGGAACCAGTGCGATGCTAACTTCCTATATAGCCTAAAAAAAGCAGCACTTTATCTGGAATGTAGCGGTCTCTCACACACAGCTCGTGAATGCTCATCCAACCAGTTCAAATGAAAAGTGTTTGTTCACCCTCGTCATGACTGGAAATAGTTGCTGCCTCACCGCCTTGCTTATATACAAGTATGAAGGTAACAGCAGGTAAACAGTATCACATGACCACCATCTTCCACACTTTCCACACACTAAAAGGAATACGTGTTGCATAATGTTTCTACGGTTCTGTAAGAACACATATCCCCACAGATAAGGGCCCTTCATCTGAGCTGAGGGGCGGAGTTGGGCTCTGCTCGACTGCTGTGTGAGGAGGGAGGAACTCTACATTCTTATAAAAAGCCAGTGGATGGTCTGACATTGTTGAGTAGACGGAGCAGACAGACTGGCCCTGGACTGTACTGCTGACCCACAATGGCACAGAACGGAACAACAGAGAACGGAGTGGCCGAAGGGATCCCAGCTTTGCCTCTTCCTCAGCCTGTCAAAGTCCAGGAGGTCAGACACACCAAGGTAAGGGGCTCTACACACAAACCAGGTTCAACTGCCGCAGCTATGGTTGAAGCATTTTACTCGATTTGTTGAACTTTGATGGTGGGTTAAATCAGGTATCAGTTGAGGCACAAACCAAAGTCATTACAAACACTCTCTGCTGTCCACAGATTTTTATTGACAATGAATGGCACACATCCAGCAGTGGAAGGACTTTTCCTACTTTCAACCCAGCCACGGGTGTCAAAATCTGTGATGTGGAGGAAGCAGACAAGGTAAGAAGCCATTCATTTATTTTATTGTATAATAATAACGAATGGTCTACATACATACCTCACAAAATGAATAGGGAAAAACAGCTTCAAGCCAAACTTAATTTTATTATCTGTTAATTTAATTAATAATTTAAATTAACTTAATTTAATGTTTTGTGTTCTTCAAAAAAATGTCTAAAAACTCCAGCATATTAAAAATAAATTCGGTATACAATGTATCTTGTAAGTAGCGTTTACGATGAACAGCTTTAGTTATAGTTTTAGGTATAGTTTCACGCTGCTGTTCAACGCGCGCCGCGGGACGTCTCTCATCAAGGAAGTTAACGTGGGAAGTTGGCAACCGAAAGATTTCAAAACTTAATATTACTTAATATTAAGAAACCCACATTACTCTATCAAAGATCAAACTATTAAAGAACATATCAAAGACAAATATCATCAAACACAAGTTATTACAATAACTTTGTTCAAAGCTGTTTGTGTCACCTCTCTGCATCACTAATGTTCCTCCCTGTCGTCGTTCTGTGCATGGCAGCTACATCCAAGAGCTGCTCACTGAGAGTCAGGTCTGATAAACATGGATAGATGGTCTGTATCCGTGTTGTCTGTGCTTTCATCAACAGTTCATTAAAAACGTTTTATCTCCAATTAAAAACACAAGTACCTGCTCGTCTCTTAGCTAGCTGTGTTGTTAGATTGCTGCTAGTTCATGAACTCGGTCTGCGATGGTGTTTCTTCACAAACTGACATTTGTAAAAGTCTGTATCTGCTCGGAGCACTGCTCACATACCTTTAGCATGCACTGGGCTGTAGCTGTGTAAATATATTCTGCTGTGATTGCATTCTGCCTTTTAATTCTTGGACAATTTGATGTTTTTCTTGGAGGCTAAATTTAGCTCCGTGTTTGGTGTCAAAATGCCGACGTGAATTGTATCCTTCATCACCGACACTGCCTCATAACACAGAAGACAGACCCGTTTTTCTCCTTGAAGCACAGACATGTATTCGCTTTCCCATCTTTCATTACATTTTCTTCCCCTTTGCATCAATTTTTCTCTTCGTGGACATTTTGGGATTATTTGTCGATCTTTTTCAATCGTTGGAAAACCGCTTTCCTCTGTTTCCTCTCCTGTCCACCTGTTGTGATAGTTTTAATGTCGGCACACAGACAACATGCTATCTCATAATTCCAACTTTCTATCTCATAATTTCGACCATGGGGATACTTTTATTTTCAAGTCGAACTTTTAAATTGTTTTCCAAAATTAAAAAAAAACAAAAATCTTTTTTATTTCTTCCGTCCCCCTTTTTGAAACTCTTCTTCTCCTTCATATTTTAAGCTACAGAAACCGTTCAACTATCAAAATGTTCAGCTCTTTCAGCAGAGGGGTGCTATATCTCTTCATATTTCTAACCTTTAAACATTTTGAATTATTAAGCTTTTAGCAACCTTTTTTTTAATGGGTTTCTATGGAGAAGATTTTCAAATCCTCTTAAACTTCTTCAACTTTCAAATCCTTCAACTTCCTCATACTTTCAGCTAAAGACACCATTTCAACTTTCAAATGTTGAGAAAACCCTGAACTATTGCCGCATAATTCATAATTAAACTTTTTGAACTGCAGCAATTTAACTTTTATGATTTTTCAGCCCTTTTCTGACTTTATAATGGGTGTGTATTGCGCAGCTTAGAGTGCGTGATGTCACCACTAGAGTGAAGAGCAGCTTGAGATTCTTGTGAAAAAAACATTTGTGTTTTGCCACTGTGTCCACAATCTTCACTCTTCATGCATAATTTCTGGATGTAAAAGTAGCTAATATTGTCCTTGTCGTAGAAAAATTACTGTGGAATCCCACAGATTTACACATTTGACACAGAAGCCGTTAATTGAGAGGAAAACCAACTTTCTGCTCCATAGAGACCAATGTTAAATTTTGCTTCAAAAACATCTTCCACAGAACACGGTACCCCATTTCTAGATCGGCAGTTAAGCCACATTTTTTACACTACAGACACAATTTTTACAGGATTGAGAGGTGTTTCCCTGTTTTTTCTCCATGAAATGGCTTCAGGCACACAGGTGTTTGCGATTGAACCAATTAGTGATGTTGGTAAACATCCAGTCTCACAGACACACATGCACTCCTCTCTCTCTCTCTCTCTCTCTCTCTCTCTCTCTCTCTCTCTCTCTCTCTCTCTCTCTCTCTCTCTCTCTCTCTCTCTCTCTCTCTCTCTCTCTCTCTCTCTCTGTGTGTGTGTCTCTCATACAGTCATTCAGGTCTTGGAGACTTTTAGAGGATCCCCCCCACACACACCCACCCCATTTTAAAATAAAAGCTGCACACACATGATTTGTTGCAGCTGTTACGTGTTCAGCTCAGCCAATCAAATATGGGTATTCTGATAAGTTTCCTGATTCGAGTGACATTTACACACACCGCGACACAAGAGGGAGAGACGAGGAAAGACATGGCAGAGCAGGACAATAGTCATGTAAGCTGTAAAAGATAAAACATAGTACAATCTCCAAATGAGAAAGTTTGCCAGAGATATCAGAGTCAGAGATATCAGAGTCTCTCTCTCTCTCTCTCTCTCTTGCTCTCTCATTCAGGTCTTAGAGACTTTTAGAGGACCCCCCACACACACACACACACACACCCCATTTCAAAATAAAAGCCCCAAAGAGTGAATTCTAATTGAAATGCTTGCGATGAAGCCAGGCATTTAATAACCTCTGTTTATGTGTGTCAGACATTATGATTATGTCTCCTCTCCCCCCACCCAGCACCACCCTTTCAAAATAAAAGCCCCATGAATTAACTGTATTTAAACAAGCTCAAAATTAGGCTTTTTTGTTAAAAAAATGAATGCTCTTACTAATACTGCGACAACTACTACTGCTGCTAATATAGTATTACTACTACTGCTACTACTACTTCTACTATAACTTTTGCTGTTGCTACTATTACTACTACTGCTACTGCTATTACTGCTACCATCAATATTACTACTACCACTACTGCTATTACTACCACTACTGCTATTACTTATACGACAACTGCTACTACTACTACTGCTATTCATGCTACTAAAAGTAGTAATACTACTACAGCTATTAGTACGACTGCTACTAGTACTACTACTACTGCTACATCTTCTACTGCCATTACTATTACTATTACTACTACTACTACTACTGTGATATTAAATACTACGACCAATACTACAGCTATTACTATGACTACTGATACTACGTCTTCTACTACTTCTTCTAATTACTAATACTTCTACTACTAATAATACTTCTACTACAACTACAACTTCTACTACTACTACAAATATCACCACTACTACTACTAGTACTTATTCTAATGCTACTAATACTTTTACTGATAATACTTCTACTGCAACTTATACTACTACAAATATCACCACTGATGAATTTTTTTAAGCCACAGAAACTGTTCAAATATCAAAATGTTCAGCTCTTTCAGGAGAGGTGTGATATGACTTTTCATATTTGTAATCTTTAAACTTTTTGAATTATTAAGCTTTTTGCAATTTGTTTTTGAATTGGATAACTATTTTCAGCAATGTTTTTGCAATTAATTTCAATTTTCAGCATTCCAACGCATTTTCAGCAGGAAATGCTTTTTCTAGTTTGAATTGAGAGACAACTGCTCAATGTAAATGTTGCTTCTTGCTCCATGGCTCCTTCTAACTGCCAAATTCTCCGAATGATTCCACCATGTTAATGTAAACTTCAACACACAACTGTAAAAACAACTGCAACAGAAAACTTTCTATGAACGGGTTCTATATCGTGGACTACAGTTCAATGAATGTGCGGTTGACTGACCTGGTGAATGATGGCTACTTTATGCTGCTTGCCCAGGTCTTCATTCACCATGTCCACTTTTGGAGGACGTACCACTGTTTCTCTGAATGGAATGATGGGCTTGGACGCGCTGATCTCAATTTTAGCAAACCTTCAAAAAGACAAGTGCAAATCCTGTTATTGACACTAATGATAGTTTGATCTCCATTGTCTACCATCGGCTTCATGGCACTTTGATATTGTCATGTATTACCTTTATAAAAACTTAAGTTACTATATAATATATGTTGGGACCAATAGAGGGCGTGTTTGAGTTATCAGCTTTTAAGAGAGGTGTGATATGACTTTTCATATTTGTAATCTTTAAACTTTTTGAATTATTAAGCTTTTTGCAATTTGTTTTTGAATTGGATATCTATTTTCAGCAATGTTTTTGCGATTAATTTCAGTTTTCAGCATTCCAACGCATTTTCAGCAGGAAATGATTTTTCTAGTTTCTGCTTGTTGTTTTCTGTGTAGGAAGATGTGGACAAAGCGGTGGAGGCAGCCAAGGCGGCCAAGCAGAGAGGCTCTCCGTGGCGGCGGATGGATGCGTCCAGCCGCGGAAGGCTGCTGCACAAACTGGCCGACCTGATGGAGAGGGACCGGCTGCTGCTGGCGGTGGGCTCCTTGTACTTCTCTGTGCTCCCCGCCTATAGGCCAGAGAGTCGTGTTCTCCACAGATAGCTGTTGTATACGCTGCGTGGCTTCGCTCAATTGGTCGTAACTTTACATAAACTCTAGTAGCCTCCATATATTTTACTTCACAATTTTAAATATTTGTTTTGAACTTGAAAACATGATGGACTTGTACAGTTCAAGAGTTACAGATGCATTCTTGGGTTTTTTAAAGATGCAATGCCAAGTGTGTTATCCTGTCAAATGATCTAGAAGACAAATAACTTGATGAAAAAAATCTTAATTATGGGGAGCGATATATTTACATGACTGGTCAATGTCATAGTGGCAACCTTTGATTGCGCACCATTGACAGAGGATTACATACATAGTACATTAAAGCTCTCTGAGGCAAATTTATCATTTTAGATTTTAGGCTCTACAAATAAAATTGAACTGAGGTGAAAACTGAAAAATAAAATCAACAGGTAAACGTCTTGCATCATCTTCCATCGGAATGTCACGACTGTAAAAGTAGCAACAGTAAAACTAATTTCAAGTATCAAAAGGATATATTTGTTATGCAATAATATTATTACTGATGCATTAACGTGTAATAATAGTAATGTTGTTTCTGTTTTCGGTGGAGGCGGTTGAAAGTATTTTATTGCTGTTGGGTTTATTCTACTGTATAAAAAGCAAGATATTTGATGGTCATTAAAGATAGATTTCTATCTGCCAAATGACTAGCTGTCAGATAAGAAGTTTCCCTCTGAAATAGAGTAGCATAAACAAAGCAAGAACATCAGAACTGTAGTTAGCAGTACTTCAGTAAATGTGTTAACTTGCTTTCCACCACTTCTGATTTATTTCTTCTGACAAGCAGATTTCCTCTTTGCTGAATATTTTCTAATGTTTACAACTCAGTGTCAGATCTGGAAAAACACATATTCCCTAATGACCACGAGTCCCTGCATTACACAACTAACTCATGCTAAACGACTGCTGGTTGTGTTTCAGATATTATTCATAACTATGGATGTCAATTATAGAAGCGAGTGCTATTTCATGAGCAGCAAACATATCCTGCAGCTGAAAACTGTCCATGTGCTCTCATGATGTTGACTTATTCATATCAGGGATTGGCCTATATTATTGCATGACATCATGACCCCACCCAGTCTCTTTTCACTCACTGTAATGATTGCTGCATGTTTCTTTCCCTCTCTGTGTTTAATCACTCTGTTTAGCTGCCATCTTGCATTGAGACGTAGATCTATAAATGAGCCCTTACAGATGTGAGTGAAGTAATAATATCAGATTGCATGTGACTGCTAATTGCAAACATGTTCTGCAGAGGTAGTGCAGGGTATGGCTAATTACGCTAAATTGCAAGCTATGTTTGGGGAAATAAGGACCAGATTTGGACCATTTAAAGGTACAGTAAAGTAGTACAGTGGTTCCAGTATCTGTCGGGCTGCGGAGACTCACTTCTTATTTTTCCTTTGACAATGACATAAAAGTAAGTACACTAAACATGGAATAGATGTTGGTACACACTGCCATGTACATCATGTCTGACTCATTCTAACATAATCATTCATGCGTGTCAAATATGCAAATGAGATATTATCTAATGGTGAACATCAAAATGTGTATTTGGGACGTTTTCTTCCTACCAGTCTGAAAGAAGAAAAATCTCAAGGCTTCAGGTGTGAAACAAGGTTTATCCAGATTCTCTTTGTAAATTACTTCAATTGGATTTCAAACTGAAATAGAGTAAAATGCTCCTAATAATCTCTGATTGCACAGGAAACTACAGTAAGTACAGGAGGTCAAAGTGGAGGCAGAAAGTGGGATGGAAGTGTAAAACGGACAGTTCGGAGATCATTTTACCGTCAGCCTTCATTTTGTTTTCCAAATAAGTTTTGACTAACCAGGAGGGCCATTTGCAACAATGGTTAAGTCAAAGCTGCATAATCATTTACAGTTACAGTTACAATGACAAATCACATTTCTTAAGAACAGTTATGGCTTTGCACATATTTCATATCAATGTGCAACATGATTGAACAGTGATGCTCGTCTTCCTGCTTCTTTAGACCCTGGAGACTCTGGACACCGGGAAGCCCTTCCTGCAGTCCTTCTTCATCGACTTGGACGGCAGCATCAAAACCCTCCGGTACTATGCAGGCTGGGCCGACAAGATCCACGGCAAGAGTCTACCTGTAGGTGAGTGTGTGTGTCATCGCATTCTCACTGCCCTTTGGGTCACAGTTACGTGTACACAGTGGGTGAAGTGTGAGTCGATATGTGGCCTCAGACGCCCTGACATGGACAACAGAAACACACTCAACACTCAGCTAAAGTGCCTCTCGTGTGTCCAGTGCACAACATCGTTTGTGATACACAAGTTTTAAAGAGGTTTTTGCTGTCACAAAGGAATTGATTTGCATTGTTCTTTAAGTTGATGTAACAGCAGCAACTAAAGTTAAAAGTCGTGTCTGATCCTGTAGGATCGGAAAGAGCGTTTTAGATTTGCGGTGCCTAGAATTACTCAATTCAATTTAGTCAATTATTTACTCAATCATACATTTGAGAGCATCAATTAATACTTTTTGCTGAGTTTGTATGAACAAATCCGTTTTTCTTCCCTTTCTTTATGAGCTCCATAAAGAAATATGCAAAATGAGTATACATGAATAAATAAATGAAGATGGGTAAAAGTGCGCACATGATAATTAATAGGGCTCCATAACCAGTGCAGCACTGGGAAACAAGTTAGTTACTATGGTGCAAGTGACCTGGTCTGGCTGGTACCTCATCCAGCCTCAACACTTCCCCCTCTTGTCAGATCCTACTTTGCGTCTTCTTTGCAGGACAGCGGATAGACAAAACACGCTTGACTTTCCTCCTGATTACATCCCAATAGAGTGGTGAGAGATGTAGAGTGGTGAGAGATGTAAGGCACGGCAGCACAGAAGGAAGAGGAAGAGGCTGAGATAGTAATCGGTCTGTGAGGATTAACAGTCAGCATTGGTCAATGCCTCGCCGAGCCGGCAGCCTCTCAGCCAGTAATCCCACCTTCATCCTGGAGCAGTTTCACTACCAGTCATCAAGACGAGACACAGAGCAGAGTTGAAGTTTGATATGAAGACTGCAGTGGTAGCTGGCGACAGACACCCTGTGAAATCCTTTCGAGGTCGAGTTGCTGCAGAGACTGGTTTCACCGGATGGGATGCAAAGTACGATTTGTGTGGATGAGTCGGGGCCTCAGGATAGACAGCACTGGTGTGTCCTGGAAACCCTCTCGTCAGTCTAGATGTGCCGATTGCTGACTAGTGCATTGTATTTGAAAACTGGTATAGCTTCTACAACAGTATAAATAAAGAGAGGAGAAGTTTAATGCAGTCAAATGTAACACAGCATCAACGTTATTAACGATGACTCAGTCAGATTCAGAAAGAAACAGAAAGTATCTGCATTTCTAGATACCACTAATAGCGAACAAATATTTTCACTTTTCATTTCATTAATTTTCAGAAGTGGAATTGTTGTACTACTGCAGACACAATAAGTTGCTTTTTAATTTTAGTTTGACAGCAGAAGAAATATTCACATGAAGCTAAGCTGAGCCCGCTCGCCCATCATCAGACATGTCACCGGCAGGAATAAGTGCACAAGACTCGTCTAGTGTATTTGACTTTATGGAAAGTGGGAGATTAAATGACACAAGACAGAGCAGAGCTGCAGGAGTCCAGGTAACATTAAACTAGCAATACATCAATACAACATGTAGCAACATTATCAACAATAACAGCAAGAAGTAAATCACCATAAATCAAACATATTGTGATGGTAACTTATTATTATCAAATAGCCATTATATGTAATATAATAGTCTTCATCCAACATGTTGATCCAAGTAGTGTTTCTGAATAGACAACTTAATGCTAAATGACCTTTATGCTGTTCTCATACTTATGTAAAGCCAAGTTATTCATATCTGAAATATAGATATATCATAAATATACAATATAACAAAAGTGGTAGAGGGACAAAGGCAGCGAGATAAATGACCACGAACCTCAACTCACTAAATCGATCTGATGGTGTCATTGACAGAGTGATTTTGCTGTCAGTCCATCGGTGCAGAGGATGCTGCTGCCTCTCATCATAGTATAATGGATGTGTCAGTGCAGAATGTGGAGTGTTGGAGCTACTGTAGGCCTGAGGCTGTCTCTCTGAATCTTGTGTTACACACTGACAGCACATTGTGTATGAGGATGTTCCCAACTGACTAACCTTCAGTAAGCTGTGGTTGAACATGGACTCACAGTGACTCAGAGATAAAGGCAGCTGTAAGGGAGTCTCCCAGTCTGGGATCAGCCACACAGGAAACTGGAGAAGGTCAGGGTGCAGACTGGGAGGCAGGTTGGACCAGTTATCGGCTGAACCACTGACATGTTTTACGAACAGTCCAGCTTCAGGTAAATGAGTGTTGGGCTCACTGTTAAAACTGGTGTTACATTCTAAAAGCATTCACTTAAAGACAGCTTAACAATACAACAAGCCAATGAGCTGCTTGTCCCTAATCACACGGAGAAGTGCTACGTGATGGTCTTATCAGCAGGATACCTTCAAACTGCTACCGATCAAGAGATGATGATGTAACAACGCTACGGGTTTGGAAACGTCTTGGTCTGGGTCAAAGTGACGACTTAGTCAGGTTCATAGGGACCTTTTTGTTGTCCTGGATGAACAAGCCTTCTGTGTGGAGTTTGCATGTTCTCCCAGTGTCAGTGTGGGTTCTCTCCGGGTTCTCCGGCTTCCTCCCACTGTCCAAGACATACAGCTTAGGTTGATTGAGGACTCTAGGTGAGTGTGAGTGTGAATGGTTGTCTGTCTCTATGTGTCAGCCCTGTGATAGTCTGCCGACCTGTCCTGCCTTCGCCCAATGTCAGCTGGGATCCGCTCCAGCCCCCCCGCAACCCTGAACAGGATAAGCGGTTAGGGATTATGGATGGTTGGTTATGGTTCAGATACGAACATGGTCATAGTTTCAAAAACACAGGAAGAGAACAGCTGTCAGCCGGGTTGAAGTGGAATATTTGTCTGTTGTCCCTCAGTCTCCTGAGGTATGAAACTTCAGTTATGTGAAAGCCGATGGTTGTTTCATCTGGAAACTAACTGAACAACCTTCTTGTGAAAACATCTACTTGACTTTTTAATGGTAGTTTAATAAAGTCAAGATGAAATGGAAATTGTCCTTTAAGATCACATCCCCGGTCATAATGTGCACCTATTTAACAACATATGCAGAAAAAATGACAAAAGAACACATTTCTTCATATTCATTTTAAAATCTAAATCAAATCATCTTTTCTTCCTGTAAAACTAAATCTGACGTGTTCTTACGTTAGCTAGTTCAACCAGATACGTATCGCGCTACATTCTGAGCCCGCCCACTTGTTAGCGATCCAATCGATGCGAAGGATTTGAGCTAAATGCCTCTTGTAACTGAACACAGCCCACATGTTGCGTTACACTAGGAATACGTCGCAGTAAAGATAAAGACGCTCTAACTTCCGTTTCACTGGGATTTTAGAGACACAAGGAGTAGGAACTTCCTAAACAAAATGTATAGTCTGATAGAAAAAGAATAGTCCCTGTCCATCAACTCTTCTGACCCACATAGGTGTGTGGTGTCTCTATCTGCAGAGACCCTGCCCTCTGCCTTCAGCTTCTTATTTTGTTGTGTTTGTAAGAGTGCATCCGAAACAAGAGTGAATCTGAGCTTTGGCCCGCTGGCGACCAGTATAACCTTTGTGGAGCTGGGGAGGAGGGGCCTGTAAAGCAGAAATAGAATAATAATAATAGAAAGAGAAATAGAAATAAAATGTTGGCAGTGCCTACTTAATAACCTCCATCTAGTATACAGTAGTTTTAAGTGTGTGTACTGTGTCTGCTTTCCTTACAGATGAAAGCTTCATGTGTTTTACCAAACACGAGCCTGTTGGTGTATGTGGAGCCATCATTCCAGTAAGTGCAGAGATCTGGTTTTAATTTATGAGCAATAACGTATAAAAATAATTCTTATTACTGTGCACATTAAATTGTCTTGTTGAGAAAAATAAACACACCCATACACACTGTAAATAACACAAGACAACACATAGCATTGTTGTGTGCGTGTGTGTGTGTTATGCGTGTGTGTTATGCGTGTGTGTGTGTGTGTGTGTGTGTGTTATGCGTGTGTGTGTGTGTGTGTTATGCGTGTGTGTGTGTGTGTATGTGTGTGTGTGCGTGGGTGTGTGCATGTGTGTGTGTATGCGTGTGTGTGTGTGTATGTATGTGTGTGTGTGTGTGTGTCTGCATGTGTGCGTGTGTGTGTATGCGTGTGTGTGTGTGTGTGTGCGTGCGTGTGTGTGTGTGCGTGTGTGTGTGTGTGTGTGTGTGTGTGTGTGTGTGTATGCGTGTGTGTGTGTGTGTGTGTGTGTGTGTGTGTGTGTGTGTGTGTGAGTGTGAGTGTCTGCGTGTATGGAGATCCAGTAAAGGGTTCCTCATGATCTCTGACCATTCTGCTGTAATACAATCTGTTCTTAATAAGCATTTAGCAAATCAGAACATTGCACAATATCTCATTTATAACTTGAGTCCAACACGCTGCTGTGATGCCAGCTTTTGACAGGCCTATGTTCTGTGCTCAGGCACACTGTATAGCCACATCACCATATATGTGTTAAAGCATGTGTTACACAGCTAAAGCTTCGACTGGTTGGGAAGAATTGTAACCGAGTCACAGTTGCATCTCTGTGGATGGTCAAATGACACACTGGCACCCAGAAAGACCTCCATTCTGAACAAAGCAGCTTTAAAAGTATGAAGAAACAAATCCTGATCATGACATGATTCTCTTCATTTATTATTTTTAACAAAGAAATGTTTCTCTCGTCCTCGTGTGTTCCAGCTCTGTGCGTATGCTTACGAAGGGCTCTTTCCCTGGTCACACCTATAGAATTAACTTTTCTTGCCTTCGGAAAATGTGCATCCTAATTGTTTGCAGTTTTAGGTAAACACAGTTTTTGTACCAAAGTTGGCCACTCGGGCAAATTAGACTGACTTGCTGCACAAGCTCTATTAAATCCTTCACATTCTGGGCACGCTGAGATAACAGTCATATCAATCTGCTCCTGACTTATACAGGCACAAGTGTCACGGAGTTGCTTTAACAGCAGGCCCTTTAAACGTCAGCAGGTTACAGCAGTGAATGGCTCCATCAGTAACACTGCTAATACAAGATCTCTGGAACTAGAGTCAGGCTTAATTGGAACCACTAAAGACTGAGCTTAACTTTCCAGAGAAGCACTGATCATGAATGTGTAGCTCTAGTGAGACAACTGCACTAAATTTAAAAGCACTGTGTGGACGTGAGGATGGAATGAAACCCTGGTAAGTGGACCAGAAACCTTATCTTAATCCTTGCTGTCCCTAAACAAGAGCTGCTCTCTGCTCCTCCCTTCAGGGCTATTGTTACAGGAACACACAGCTCAGTCCTGTGCTGCTGCCACTTACTTTCACACATTGGAATACATGTGTTTGGTTGGTGTTGCACTGTGTGATAGATCCAGACAGACACATGTATAATTTCAACATCATGACAGAATTCAGCCATTCAGTTGTATCTCTTAGCAGAGGCCCATAACCTCTAATGGTGCTTTGGCAACAAAGGAACCAAACGGCTTTTGTTTGACATGGAGATTATATCATAAAAGTGAAATTCATACTGAAGGACGTTGTGTAATTACTGAAAGTAGTGCTGGCACACACACAGCATGAGTCATTGTCAGAGGAAAACAGGGAACCTTTCTCCTCACTTGAGATCCCGAGATCCCTTAATGGCTCTGAGTGTTTCCAAAGTGCTGTACAAGATAACAATGCCTAATCAATGAACATGCAGCTCTCTCATGTGTTGCTGTCTAATCTGGGTTTGGTGCTCAATTCTTTTCCATTGGTTTCCAACATAGAAATGAGCAACTGGAAAATAAGTGACTTCTTTTCTGAATTAGTTTACTTTGAATGATCCTAAAGATTTATTTATTTGTTTGTTATCTTGTTCTCTAAGTGATGAAGGGGACCAAAATACTGATGCTGATGTGTGTTGCTTAGATTATAGGCCCAGGTTAGTGCCTCTCACGTACTTATATTTACAGAAATCAGCGACTGTTTACATCAAAAGTATTTAACATATCAGGTAATTTAAGAAAGAAAGTACTCATATTTAGTATGATTTGGCTGTTTTACTGTCAGACAAAAATAGCAGCAGAAAAGGACACCTGCTTATTGTTTAGGTCAGGGGTCGGCTCGCTCAGGCTCTGACAAAAAATAACATGGAAATAAATAACGGTTATTCTTGTTTTATTTTTTGTCCAGTGGACAATCTTTCAAAGGGAACACCTCTTATCTTGGAGTTTGAGGTGATACTGTGTCACTGAAAATAAAACATGCGTCAAATATGCGTCACATCCTATTACGTCTGTCAAGCGCCTTTCCCTGCAGCTGGCTAATCATGATCTGCAGGAAATAGAGCAAAATGGCTCTTTGGATAGTAAAGGTTGCCGACCCCTGGGTTAGGTATTCTTTATCCCAAGTAGCAGCGCCCAACTCTGTCTCCTAATACATGAAATTTGAATGAATGAAATTTATTTATAGAGCGCTTTTCACAGACATAACATCACAAAGTGCTTAACAGAACAGAAATTTAAAAGCATAAAAAAACACAATGTGACCCTAGGGTCAATAAATTACATACATACAGTTAACAGGATCTTAATTATGTTCCAAACAGTTTTAAACACATAGTTAACATTGTAAATGAAAGCAAAACCAAAACACAACATAACTACTTGGTTTGGTTTAGTAAAAACACTTTTGCTCGGTTATTTAAGCGACAGATGTTTATTAGAATAACTCAACATTGACTTTGTTTTACAAGGGACACAAACAGCGTTCTCCTGGGTCAAAGTCCTGTGTTTGACCCATCCTCCACCACCCCGACCGCGGTCTTTCATTAGAAAGCGATCCGCGACAACATAGATTTCCCTCGAAACGTAGTTCACAATGCAGTTTTGTTGTGTGAGGCAGCAGGCTAGGTGTCCTTCCCAAGATGTTCCAGTCCAGATTGGTCATGTAGTCCCTTCAGTATATTAGACATGTCCAGAAAACCTCTAAAGCAAGCCGTTCGGTTGGTATCGTTCTCAGCAGTGAGGCAGCCACTCTGAAAAGCAGTTTTCGGCCACTTGTATCCATGACCTCATATCTTCACCACACCAAAGGTGAGCCTTCAGGCTCAGCTCCCTTTTCACCACCACAGTCCGGCACAATGCCTGCATCACTCAATCCTCAGGACCAGGGTGTGTTGAAACAAACTACTTGATACAACCACAGTTCAAATCTCAATTGGTACTCGCTGTTCCAGACAGTCACACGAGGAGGCAGGAGGAAAAGCACACAGTCAAAGAGAGAAGTGAGATGCAATCATTGTTGAAATGATGGCGCACACTTTGAAACAGTCTGCTCAAACACCTTCACCGTGTTGCACTTGGACATACACATCAAATGTAACAGAAGTATTTGTGTGACGAATGAAAAAAATGGAAACTTGCATTATGTTACGTCTCTGGCCAATTGCTGCATTGGTCTTCAATGGAACTGTTTTGAGTGCCCATACAGCTTTCAATACAAGTGTTTCAATGGCAATGTTTCCTTTTTCACTTCAGGTTTTCTTTTTTAAAAGTTTGACTGGGTTTGATAAGTTCAACTAGAATTACAAGGCTTTTGCACATATTCAATGTCAATGTAGTATTTGTTCTGAGTTGTTGGCTGACTTCCTTGAATAAGGGGCAGTGGTGGCCTAAAGGTCAGAGGTCAGCTTGTGAAGAAGCCTCTCTGGCATTGCCACCACTGAGGTGCCCTTGATCAAGTCCAGAACACATGCTGCTACACGATGGAGTTGAATCAAAGCGAAGCCCAAAATATGACCGCGGCCTGCAGAGTTTCCATACATTTGAAATAGTTTGCCTCTTCTACTGAAGGAGAGGAGTTCAAAGGCCACCCAGCGGCTCATTTTACCTCATGTTTACCCCTTGTAGCAGATTAAGATGTGTAATGTGTATGACCTGTATAACAGTGAAAAGCAATATATTATGGTATAAACTATGACTTCAGAAATAACTACTAACATCAGCCTAGAGGGGGTCAATCCAGTAAAATGAAAGTTACGAATGTAACTACGGTTCTATGAATCCTGGATGACCGCCAGAGGCAGTGCTTCACACTGGATATCTTCCGTCTCGCGCATGCGCAGGTCGAATATTTATATCAACAAAGTCACGTGTGACCTCGGATGACCCCTGTCGTCTATAAGTTCCGGTGTCATCCTGAGCTCAGTCCTATGGAATCTTCTCGCGAGTTCACGGGATTCCGAGTGACCAAGAACTCTGGCGGGCATCCAGGATTCATAGAACCGTAGTTACATTCAGAACTTTCGTTCTATTTCATCCTTACTGACCGCCAGAGGCAGTGCTTCACACTGGATGACTTATACCAAAAGAGTCACGAGGAAGCACAGTAACTACCTCGTATAGCTCCGGCAGAGAAAATTGGCCAAAGAACCCTCCCCAGTGGATGAGGGGTGGCAACGTTAACTCTGTAGTGTTGGTGAATGTTGGTGAATGATGCCCATGAGGCCGCAGCACATATATCCTCCACAGGCACACCTCTCAGGCCTGCCCTTGGTGTGGAGACACTCTTGGTAGTGACCCTTCACTGGCCGAGGCAAGGAGAAAACCGTTTTGCCGATAGCCATCTCGGCTCCGCCTGTGCCAGGGGTTCACAAGGAGACAAGCATAAGGTGTCCAGTACCAAGGGTAGGTCCCATGCAGGGGAGACCGGCCCTTATCTAGGAGGGACTGTAGAAACTCAGTACAGCAGGCACGGGGCGCTGTACTGGGACCTTGTTCTGAAACGCACACCAGTCAGAGAACAGCTTCCACCTGTTTTTTGTACTGCAGGCAGGTAGACCGCACACTGGCATTCAGAACAGTCAGTCAGACTGGTTCTATGCAGCCACTCAGCATCCGGTCGGGCCCTCCCGTGATCCATAGTTGAAAGCGGCAGGGATTGGAATGCCAAATCCGACCTTTTAGTTGCGACAGGAGATCCCTCCTGTCGGGGAAGAACTCTGACAAGCTAACAGCAAAATCAGAGGGAATGGTGGAAAGGCATAAGAAGATCCTCTGGCCACGTGTGAGCCAGAGCATCTTGACCCAGAGGGCTGGTCCTCCCCGTCAGGGAGACCCAGTGGGGGCAGTGGGTCGACACGTCTGGATGCAGCCGCCACTCTCACGGTGGAGGCTTGTGACGGAACAGGAAAACCACAACCTGGTTCCGTTCTCCTGGTGGGTACATTGCCCACAGGCTGCGAGGGGCCTCCCAATTCAGAAGGGCACGGTGATCCCCGTAGCAACTTCTGCAGATCTGGTGCCCCATTGACAGTTTATGGGAAATCACAGCAGAGGTGTTGTCCAACCAGACAAGCATATGCTTTCCCTTCAAATATGGAAGGAAGTGCTTGAGCGCTAGCTCTAGAACCTGGACCTGTGGTCTTTCAGCAGACAACTGCCCCCAGGTTGTCCTGTTCTGTCACACCGCACCCCGCCTTGAGAGGCAGGTATCTATTGTGACAATCTCCTGGTGGAACGTAACTGAGCCCCTGGGGCTCGGTTCCTGGGACACTGTTTGCCAGATATGCACTCCCTCCATGGGGATAGTGAATAGGCACTGTTTTGATAATATTATTGCAGTTATATTATTACAGTTGAGGCAGCTGTGAGTTTACCCAATAGTCGGAGAAAAGGATGTAGGGCAACCGTCTGCCCCCTCGGAAGGGGGAGAGGTTGTGGGGGTTGTTGTCCACATGCTGGGGCGACAGACAGGCCCTCATAGGGCCACACTAATGAAGGTTATGCTCTGAGAAGGGCTCAGGTAGCTCCTCTCCATGATCACCTTGAGGCCCACCGGGCCACGTGAGAGAAGACGAGCAGTGTCCTGTGGCGCCTGAAGCCGGGATGGCGCCTAGGTCAGCCAGTCATCCAAGTACGGCAGTATGTTCAAGCCCTGTGATTGCAGGGGGAAAGGACAGCAGTAACACACCTTGTGAACACCCATGGGGAGATGGGAGAGTCCAAATGGAAGCACCCAGGACTGAAAGTGGCGGCCTTAAAAGGCGAAATGTAGAAACAGCCTGTGGTGAAGCACCATGGGAACATGGGAATAGGCGTCGATAGACGTGAACCACTCTCCCTTGGAAATCTGCTGCTGGGAGAAAGAACCCCGACAGCCGGCCCGGAGACATCTCCTGGCCCCCATGCCGGGGGGACGGGGACGTAGATAGGGTTGTATAGGTAGCGGTCCGGCCTCTAAGCAGGACGCCGAGGCCTGCGGCGGCTACTAGGGTAAGCTGGAGGCTGAGAAAACGGCCTTGTGGGGCCAAAGTGGGACCCCTAGGTCTGGGGGTGCAGGCATGTCCCTGCAAAGACCAGAGAACTGCTGCTTGGTCTGGCTAGCTCTAACAGTTCGCTGAAGCGCCTGTATAGCAGCTGACTCGAACAGCGCACCAAGTTCCACTGGGACAGTACGGAGGGTCCTCCTGCATGTCTCAGATAGGGGTGACTGTGCCAGCCAAACCTGGCGGCGAGTCTGAACCAGGGTGGACATCATACGTCCAAGTTCCCTCGACATGAGCGCAAACGCCTGCAATGAAGCATCACTGAGCGGAAGCGACGAAGTAGCCTGCTGCAGAGAATCTGCGAGGGAAAGCATGAGGTGGGAGAGGGAGTTGTGGATACGGTGCACAGCGCTGCTGTGTCATAAGCCCTGGATAGCAGGTCATCTTTGACCCGACATTGGGTCGAGGGCACCTGGCATCGGGCCTCAGAGTCTCCTCAGGGGAAACTATGATGGACGCAATAGTCGTCTAACTGGCTGGCATACGTGCAAGGCCAGATTTGCCACCTCCTGCATGGTCTGATGTAAGGCGGGAGAGAGCCCTGGTGTCTCCAGCATGCATGCAACTCCCTCAGATATTCCTCGGAGGGAGGAACAGAAAAGGTGGTGAGGGCAGGAAGGCGCCTGAAGAAGGCACTCACAGGTGGATGTCCCAGCTGCTGTGTATGCCAGGCGTGCCAGCGCCATACAAATCACCAGGATAGGTTGGGCTGGATTCAGCTGCCCTGACAGGGGGAGGTAGACCTCACGCATCAGGTGTTCCACTTCGGCCAGCCTAGCAGACCTTACTGCTCAAGGCGTGATGCCGCAGGTCCTGCCTGGGTTCTCCGAGAGGCCCTGCCTCAGAAGCTCGACGCTAAGGCAAGAGGTCAGGGCCGTCCTCAGGCTGAAGAGGAGCTATACAGGTCCTACAGCCGGGAGAGTTTAACATGGCCGCGATTCTGGTGGAACCCTTGTCCCACTAGCTGATGCGGAATTCCAAATCAGTCTGAGCGGGAGCGCTCTGCTGAATGTTGAGAGAACAGGCAGGGGGCAGTCAGAGGAGAGTGATCCTTCGGACACTCTTCACCTGGACAGCCGCTGCGGATATTTATTGGTGACCCACCAGTTAGTCTGAGCGAGAGCACTCTGCTACTGTGGAAACAGACCCAAAGAAAACAGTCCTTACAGTGAGAGGGGAGCGAGGACACTCTTCACTAAGATAGTTGCTGCAGATATTGGTGTCCCACCAGTTAGCTTGAGCGAGAGCACTCTGCTACTGTGAAAAACGGACAAAAAAGAACACAGTCCTTACAGTGAGAGGGGAGCGAGGACACTCTCTTCACTAAGATAGTTGCTGCAGATATTGGTGTCCCACCAGTTAGCTTGAGCGAGAGCACTCTGCTACTGTGAAAAACGGACAAAAAAGAACACAGTCCTTACAGTGAGAGGGGAGCGAGGACACTCTTCACTTGGACAGTTGCTGTAACTCTTGGTGTGCTACCAGTTAGCCTGAGCGAGGGCACTCTGCTAACTGATATCCGCTACTGATATGGCCATAATGTTTACAACAATCAATGGACACAAGCAGAGTATTAGCTTAGTCTAGTTAGCCGGAGCGAAACGCTCTGCTAACTGATATGGCGTAATGTTTACAGCAATCAATGGACACAATCCAGCATTAACTTCGTCTAGCTAGTGTCCCACCAGGTTAGCCTGAGTGAGGCCACTGCCAGCTGCGACAGCCGTAATGCGTAAAAACATCAATGGGCACAACATCAATGTTGATTTAGTATAACTAGCATTCACCGAGTTAGCCTGAGTGAGAACACTCTGCTAACTGTGATAGTTGTAATGCTACAAAGTTGATGGCCACAGCCCCAGTATCAGCTTTATTTAGCTAGTTTCCCACTGAGTTAACCTGAGCGGGGACGCTCTGTTAACCGTGACAGCCGTAAGGCTACAAGGTTGATGGGCACAGCCACAGTATCAGCTTTGTTTAGCTAGTTTCCCACTGAGTTAACCTGAGCGGGGACGCTCTGTTAACTGTGACGGCCGTAAGGTTTACAAAGTTGATGGACGCAGTCCCAGCTAGCATCTCACCAAGTTAGCCTGAGTGAAGACACTGCTAACTGCGAATTACGTCAGATGTAAAGATTAAATCTCAATGGACACAACGCCAATGCCGATCTAGTCGAACTAGTGTCTCACCAAGTTTGCCTGAGCAGGAACACTCTGCTAACTGTGATAGCCGTAACACTGTGAAGGGCGGGCCGACAGCATATTTCTACGCTCTCGTTAGTGCGCCACTCGATTAACTAGAGCGGAAGCGCTCTGCCAACCGTGGAAAACAACAACGGTTTATAGAAAACAATGTTAATCGATCTTACCGATTGCTGTTATCACGACTTAGGTGGCCCTTATCAGACTGGTGACGACCGATGATAGGGGCATCCACCAGTCCGGGGCTCGATGTCCGAACGGCGAACACACCGTTCCCTCCGAAGAGGGACAGCTCGTCGCAGCCTTTGGAGGGCGAGAGAACCGCAACTCCGACCGGTGGTCACAAGGCTACAGCGACAAGCTCTAATACGTCTTGATCGTAGACACATCTTTGTTTATGCTACCATGGTAGCTAACCTGCGTAGCGAGAAGATGAAAAAGGACTGAGCTCAGGATGACACCGGAACTTATAGACGACGGGGGTCATCCGAGGTCACACGTGACTTTGTTGATATAAATATTCGACCTGCGCATGCGCGAGACGGAAGATATCCAGTGTGAAGCACTGCCTCTGGCGGTCAGTAAGGATGAAATAGAACTTAAATTGTTTGTGACAGTGTGCTTTCGTCTAACTGGTGCTGGTACACATGGACAGCAGTCAGCTAACATGCCTTCTTCTGTCTGTGCTAGTGGAACTTTCCTCTGCTGATGTTCATGTGGAAGATGGCTCCGGCCCTGAGCTGTGGGAACACTATGGTCATCAAGCCAGCAGAGCAGACCCCCCTCACGGCCCTGCACGTTGGAGCGCTCATCAAAGAGGTCTGAGGTTTAGACATTAAACTCTGACAGTCTTCTTCTTGAACCTATTCTGGCCTGAGATCAGACTGCTCTGCCTCTCTCATGTTTAGATAGTGACTGTTCCCAGCAGGGGAGACTATCTTGACCTGAACACCTCAACTATGTCTGGTTCGGACTCCCTAAGGTCCTCGTCCTCCACTCAACATAATCACAGTTTAGGAAACTACAGAAGTAGTGACGTCTATGAGTTACCGTAAATGAAATATGTTTGTGTCTGCAGTTTATAGAACAACTGTTTTAAGGTGAGTTTCCAAGCTCACATTCCCAAGGCTTTATTTAAATACTGTGTGGAGAACAGATCATATGCTGTGAAAAGATCAAAGAAATGTGGATACTCTTTTAGTCTGCGCCTGACTCGTCATAGTATACAGTTTGATGGACTGAATTGACCTAAAGTTTGCTATATTTTTTTAAATCTGATTTCTTATTTGGAGGTAATAGAAGATGTGAAACCATGTAAATGTTTTAGTTGTAGAATATTTAATTCCACCCATAAATCCATTTCAATTCTTTGAAGAAAGTACAGAGGACATGACCTGAATGGAGCTGGAAGCCTGTACATTTGTTGTTGAAGAGAAAAATACCAATATGTTATAATATTTAAACTGTCAAGAATGTCATAATGCTGAGATAGAAAGATGATAAAATAAGTACTGAACCCACCCTGAACTAGGCAGACGGATCAAACATCTCTGAGCTCATGAGGGCCCTCTTGCTGTCACCCCCAGCACTAACATGCTCTCTGGGTTACCATTTCAGGCGGGCTTACCTCCTGGAGTTGTGAACATTGTTCCTGGGTTTGGTCCTACAGCAGGAGCAGCCATCGCCAGACACATGGACATCGACAAAGTAGCCTTCACTGGCTCTACAGAGGTGTGTGAGTGTATGACGATATTTATATTGGGCCAGTACTATGTGATGCAACTCTTTTTTTAATCCTTATACTCAAAGTTTGTTGTGTTGGTGATTCATAACTTAAACAATCTCAATCAGCGATGGGCAGCGTGCCTCGATACTCATCCTTCAGAAAGTCCTGCCCTTGGAACGATTGTACGTGAACTGAATTAAGTCCCTGAAACACCAGCAACTTTTCTGAGTTCTTTCAAAGTGTCTTGGTCCCCTGGCAAAGTTTCAACAGCGGAACAGCCCCAATGCATGCAAACCACAATCAAAAGCACATGCTGCAGCATGTTCCCTCCATGTTAGATCACAGAAAAGACTCATTTATTGAGCTGTCATTTCTTACTCCTTCATCAAGATGAAATGTCTTCATATGAAACTAAGTGTTGTTGTATTGTTTTCATCTTGAAAAATCTGTTTTGTAATGCAAAGACAATGATCAGTGATTGTATTAGCATGACTTGTGTGAGTTAAAAGGCCAGCCCTAACACGCACATCTAAAGTCTAAGGTATGACTCAGTATACCCTCATGTGTGCAGGTCGGTCAGCTAATCAAAGAAGCGTCAGCCAAAAGTAATCTGAAGAGGGTGACTCTGGAGCTGGGAGGGAAGAACCCCTGCATTGTGTTTGCTGACTGTGACTGTAAGTAAACATGGACTGACTCTCTCTCTGAAAGGCAACATCAAGAATCTGTTTTGGGTGCATCGGCATTCACTGGTGTGACCTGTGACACGATTACTCCACACCAACGAGCCGCAGGGGTTTCATTACATCACTTTACTACTCAGAAATATTGAAATATGAGGCATGTCAAGTGTCATCTTTCCTCTGTACAGCCTCCTCTGTCATCCCATAACTATAAGGGGAAGATGTCACAGACTGTCACACTATCAAAAACGATGATGTAGCTCAGGGGGCTGCAGAGAACCCTGGCTTCAGTTGCTGTGCTGCAGACAGTGCTGGCTAGGAATCAGTATCGGTATGCGATACCTTTAATGTAACAATATACCAGTACCAAGTAGTATCAAGTATTCACCTTCCCCTTCACCTTAATCTTCACCTTCATATTCTCCTTCACCTTTATCTTCACCTTCATCTTCATCTTCCCCTTCTCCTTCCCCTTCTCATTCTCCTTCTCCTTCCCCTTCTCCTTCCCCTTCACATTCACCTTCACCTTCACCTTCCCCTTTACCTTCACCTTCTCCTTCACCTTCTCCTCCACCTTCTCCTTCACCTTCCCCTTCACCTTCCCCTTCTCCTTCCCCTTCCCCTTTTCCTTCACCTTCTCCTTCCCCTTCTCCTTCTCCTTCTCCTTCTCCTTCACCTTCTCCTTCCCCTTCTCCTTCCCCTTCTCCTTCACCTTCCCCTTCTCCTTCTCCTTCACCTTCCCCTTCACCTTCCCCTTCCTCTTCACCTTCTCCTTCCCCTTCACCTTCACCTTCACCTTCTCCTTCCCCTTTTCCTTCTTCTTCACCTTCTCATTCTCCTTCCCCTTCTCCTTCACCTTCCCCTTCTCCTTCTCCTTCACGTTCCCCTTCCCCTTCACCTTCACCTTCCCCTTCACCTTCCCCTTCTCCTTCTCCTTCACCTTCCCCTTCACCTTCCCCTTCACCTTCTCCTTCACCTTCTCCTTCTCCTTCACCTTCTCCTTCCCCTTCACCTTCTCCTTCCCCTTCACCTTCCCCTTCTCCTTCCCCTTCACCTTCTCCTTCACCTTCACCTTCTCCTTCACCTTCTCCTTCCCCTTCTCCTTCACCTTCACCTTCTCATTCTCCTTCCCCTTCTCCTTCACCTTCTCTTTCCCCTTCTCCTTCTCCTTCCCTTCACCTTCTCCTTCCCCTTCACATTCACCTTCTCCTTCCCCTTCTCCTTCTCCTCCCCCTTCTCCTTCACCTTCCCCTTGACCTTCTCCTTCCCCTTCCCCTTCACCTTCCCCTTCACCTTCTCCTTCACCTTCCCCTTCACCTTCCCCTTCCCCTGCCCCTTCCCCTTCCCCTTCACCTTCTCTTTCCCCTTCACCTTCTCCTTCCCCTTCACCTTCTCCTTCCCCTTTACCTTCACCTTCTCCTTCACCTTCCCCTTCACCTTCCCCTTCACCTTCCCCTTCCCCTTCCCATTCTCCTTCCCCTTTTCCTTCACCTTCTCCTTCCTCTTCTCCTTCTCCTTCTCCTTCCCCTTCTCCTTCCCCTTCTCGTTCACCTTCCCCTTCACCTTCTCCTTCCCCTTCTCCTTCACCTTCTCATTCTCCTTCCCCTTCTCCTTCCCCTTCTCCTTCACCTTCCCCTTCTCCTTCACGTTCCCCTTCACCTTCACCTTCCCCTTCCCCTTCACCTTCACCTTCTCCTTCACCTTCTCCTTCCCCTTCTCCTTCACCTTCTCATTCTCCTTCCCCTTCTCCTTCACCTTCCCCTTCTCCTTCACGTTCCCCTTCCCCTTCCTCTTCACCTTCTCCTTCCCCTTCACCTTCACCTTCTCCTTCACCTTCTCCTTCCCCTTTTCCTTCTTCTTCACCTTCTCATTCTCCTTCCCCTTCACCTTCTCATTCCCCTTCTCCTTCTCCTCCCCCTTCTCCTTCACCTTCTCCTTCCCCTTCTCCTTCACCTTCCCCTTCCCCTTCTCCTTCACGTTCCACTTCACCTTCACCTTCACCTTCACCTTCTCCTTCCCCTTCCCCTTCCCCTTCACCTTCTCCTTCACCTTCTCCTTCCCCTTCCCCTTCCCCTTCACCATCTCCTTCACCTTCCCCTTCCCCTTCACCTTCTCCTTCCCCTTCACTTTCTCCTTCCCCTTCACCTTCCCCTTCTCCTTCTCCTTTTCCTTCCCCTTCTCCTTCTCCTTCACCTTCTCCTTCCCCTTCACCTTCTCCTTCCCCTTGACTATCTCCTTCCCCTTCACCTTCCCCTGTTCCTTCTCCTTCCCCTTCACCTTCTCCTTCCCCTTCTCCTTCACCTTCTATTCCCCTTCACCTTCTCCTTCACCTTCTCCTTCCCCTTCCCCTTCATCTTCATCTTCATCTTCCCCTTCTCCTTGCCCTTCACCTTCTCCTTCCCCTTCCCCTTCATCTTGATCTTGATCTTCTCCTTCACCTTCCCCTTCCCCTTCCCCTTCACCTTCTCCTTCACCTTCCCCTTCACCTTCTCCTTCCCCTTCACCTTCACCTTCACCTTCTCCTTCACCTTCTCATTCTCCTTCCCCTTCCCCTTTTCCTTCACCTTCTCCTTCCTCTTCTCCTTCTCCTTCACCTTCTCCTTCTCCTTCCCCTTCTCCTTCCCCTTCTCCTTCACCTTCCCCTTCTCCTTCTCCTTCACCTTCCCCTTCACCTTCTCCTTCCCCTTCACCTTCACCTTCTCCTTCCCCTTCTCCTTCACCTTCTCATTCTCCTTCCCCTTCTCCTTCACCTTCCCCTTCTCCTTCACGTTCCCCTTCCCCTTCACCTTCCCCTTCTCCTTCACCTTCTCCTTCCCCTTCACTTTCTCCTTCCCCTTCACCTTCTCCTTCTCCTTCTCCTTCTCCTTCTCCTTCCCCTTCCCCTTCACCTTCTCCTTCCCCTTCTCCTTCACCTTCTATTCCCATTCACCTTCTCCTTCACCTTCTCCTTCCCCTTCCCCTTCATCTTCATCTTCATCTTCCCCTTCTCCTTGCCCTTCACCTTCTCCTTCCCCTTCCCCTTCATCTTCATCTTGATCTTCTCCTTCACCTTCACATTCCCCTTCACCTTCTCCTTCACCTTCCCCTTCACCTTCTCCTTCCCCTTCACCTTCCTCTTCCCCTTCCCCTTCCCCTTGCCCTTCACCTTCTCCTTCCCCTTCACCTTCTCCTTCCCCTTCACCTTCTCCTTCCCCTTTACCTTCACCTTCTCCTTCACCATCTCCTTCCCCTTCCCCTTCCCCTTCCCCTTTTCCTTCCCCTTCCCCTTCCCCTTTTCCTTCACCTTCTCCTTCCTCTTCTCCTTCCCCTTCCCCTTCCCCTTCACCTTCTCCTTCCCCTTTACCTTCACCTTCTCCTTCACCTTCTCCTTCAACTTCCCCTTCACCTTCACCTTCCCCTTCCCCTTCCCCTTACCCTTACCCTTCACCTTCTCCGTCCCCTTCTCCTTCTCCTTCTCCTTCTCCTTCACCTTACCCTTCCCCTTCCCCTTCTCCTTCTCCTTCACCTTCTCCTTCCCCTTCACCTTCCCCTTCACCTTCTCCTTCTCCTTCCCCTTCTCCTTCACCTTCTCCTTCTCCTTCATCTTCATCTTGATCTTCCCCTTCTCCTTCACCTTCACCTTCCCCTTCACCTTCTCCTTCACCTTCCCCTTCTCCTTCTCCTTCTCCTTCCCCTTCCCCTTCACCTTCTCCTTCCCCTTCTCCTTCACCTTCTATTCCCCTTCACCTTCTCCTTCACCTTCTCCTTCCCCTTCACCTTCACCTTCTCCTTCCCCTTCTCCTTCACCTTCTCATTCTCCTTCCCCTTCTCCTTCACCTTCCCCTTCTCCTTCATGTTCCCCTTCCCCTTCACCTTCCCCTTCTCCTTCACCTTCCCCTTCACCTTCTCCTTCCCCTTCCCCGTCACCTTCTCCTTCACCTTCTCCTTCACCTTCCCCTTCCCCTTCACCATCTCCTTCACCTTCTCCTTCCCCTTCTCCTTCCCCTTCACCTTCTCCTTCCCCTTCACTTTCTCCTTCCCCTTCACCTTCCCCTTCTCCTTCTCCTTCCCCTTCTCCTTCTCCTTCACCTTCACCTTCCCCTTCACCTTCTCCTTCCCCTTCACTTTCTCCTTCCCCTTCACCTTCCCCTTCTCCTTCTCCTTCTCCTTCTCCTTCTCCTTCTCCTTCCCCTTCCCCTTCACCTTCTCCTTCCCCTTCTCCTTCACCTTCTATTCCCATTCACCTTCTCCTTCACCTTCTCCTTCCCCTTCCCCTTCATCTTCATCTTCATCTTCCCCTTCTCCTTGCCCTTCACCTTCTCCTTCCCCTTCCCCTTCATCTTCATCTTGATCTTCTCCTTCACCTTCACCTTCCCCTTCACCTTCTCCTTCACCTTCCCCTTCACCTTCTCCTTCCCCTTCACCTTCCTCTTCCCCTTCCCCTTCCCCTTCACCTTCTCCTTCCCCTTCACCTTCTCCTTCCCCTTCACCTTCTCCTTCCCCTTTACCTTCACCTTCTCCTTCACCATCTCCTTCCCCTTCCCCTTCCCCTTCCCCTTTTCCTTCCCCTTCCCCTTCCCCTTCCCCTTCCCCTTCCCCTTCACCTTCTCCTTCCCCTTTACCTTCACCTTCTCCTTCACCTTCTCCTTCAACTTCCCCTTCACCTTCCCCTTCCCCTTCCCCTTCCCCTTCCCCTTACCCTTACCCTTCACCTTCTCCGTCCCCTTCTCCTTCTCCTTCACCTTCCCCTTCCCCTTCCCCTTCTCCTTCTCCTTCACCTTCTCCTTCCCCTTCACCTTCCCCTTCACCTTCTCCTTCTCCTTCCCCTTCTCCTTCACCTTCTCCTTCCCCTTCATCTTCATCTTGATCTTCCCCTTCTCCTTCACCTTCACCTTCCCCTTCACCTTCTCCTTCACCTTCCCCTTCTCCTTCTCCTTCTCCTTCCCCTTCCCCTTCACCTTCTCCTTCCCCTTCTCCTTCACCTTCTATTCCCCTTCACCTTCTCCTTCACCTTCTCCTTCCCCTTCCCCTTCCCCTTCATCTTCATCTTCATCTTCATCTTCCCCTTCTCCTTCCCCTTCACCTTCTCCTTCCCCTTCCCCTTCATCTTCATCTTGATCTTCTCCTTCACCTTCACCTTCCCCTTCACCTTCTCCTTCCCTTTCACCTTCCCCTTCCCCTTCACCTTCTCCTTCCCCTTCACCTTCTCCTTCCCCTTTACCTTCACCTTCTCCTTCACCTTCTCCTTCACCTTCCCCTTCACCTTCCCCTTCCCCTTCCCCTTCCCATTCTCCTTCCCCTTCCCCTTTTCCTTCACCTTCTCCTTCCTCTTCTCCTTCCCCTTCCCCTTCCCCTTCACCTTCTCCTTCCCCTTCACCTTCTCCTTCCCCTTTACCTTCACCTTCTCCTTCACCTTCTCCTTCAACTTCCCCTTCACCTTCCCCTTCACCTTCCCCTTCCCCTTCCCCTTACCCTTACCCTTCACCTTCTCCTTCCCCTTCTCCTTCTCCTTCTCCTTCACCTTCCCCTTCCCCTTCCCCTTCCCCTTCCCCTTCCCCTTCTCCTTCTCCTTCACCTTCTCCTTCTCCTTCCCCTTCACCTTCCCCTTCTCCTTCACCTTCTCCTTCCCCTTCTCCTTCACCTTCTCCTTCCCCTTCATCTTCATCTTGATCTTCCCCTTCTCCTTCACCTTCACCTTCTCCTTCACCTTCCCCTTCACCTTCCCCTTCTCCTTCCCCTTCCCCTTTTCCTTCACCTTCTCCTTCCCCTTCTCCTTCTCCTTCACCTTCTCCTTCTCCTTCTCCTTCCCCTTCTCCTTC
This sequence comes from Lycodopsis pacificus, assembly GCA_028022725.1. Lineage (NCBI taxonomy): Eukaryota > Metazoa > Chordata > Actinopteri > Perciformes > Zoarcidae > Lycodopsis > Lycodopsis pacificus. Next base: position 2,075,695 of record CM051690.1, read on the forward strand.
TCCTTCTCCTTCTCCTTCTCCTTCTCCTTCACCTTCTCCTTCCCCTTCACCTTCCCCTTCTCCTTCACCTTCTCCTTCACCTTCTCCTTCCCCTTCTCCTTCACCTTCTCCTTCTTCACCTTCTCCTTCTCCTTCACCTTCCCCTCCTCCTTCCCCTTACCCTTCACCTTCTCCTTCTCCTTCTCCTTCTCCTTCCCCTTCACCTTCACCTTCTCCTTCACCTTCCCCTTCCCCTTCCCCTTCACCTTCTCCTTCCCCTTCTCCTTCTCCTTCTCCTTTTCCTTCACCTTCTCCTTCACCTTCACCTTCACCTTCACCTTCTCCTTCCCCTTCACCTTCTCCTTCTCCTTCACCTTCTCCTTCCCCTTCCCCTTCTCCTTCCCCTTCTCCTTCATCTTCACCTTAATCTTGACATTCATCTTCCCCTTCCCTTGAAAACCCTCCCAAACAAGCTGATCAGAGTTGTGAAGGTGACGTCATCCCCCTGTGCCAGAAGGAGAAAACTAGCAACATAAAATTTTAGCCATAACATCCAGTATTTCTAAAATCCCTGGTTAATTTATAGTGATGGGATTAATTCAGGTTGGTTATGAAGACAACTACAACCAACAGGTAGTGACTGTTGGGATGACAAAGCAGGCAGAGGTAAAGTGGCTACATCGAAAATGTAACTTATGAACTCACCATCATCTGCACTGAACATGCCAGACTGATGATGCATGGTCGAGTAGAGAAGGATGTGTTAGAGTGGTTCTTGTGTATTCCTCAATTGTATCTGTGTGTGTGTGTCTACAGTGCAGCTGGCTGTGGAGGAGACCCAGAAAGGAGCTTTCTATAACCAGGGTCAGTGCTGCACGGCTGCATCACGTATATTTGTGGAAGAAAGTATTTATGAGGAGTTTGTGCATCGCAGTATAGAAAACGCAAAGAAGATTGTCATAGGAGACCCGCTGGACCCTCAGACATCACACGGGCCGCAGGTAGGAACACACAGTCAACATAGAGCACTTCTAGACCAGCAGTGACTAAACGTATGTGTCTTTATTTGAACAGGAACAATGCACAAAGAGCATTAACCTTATATAAAGCAAGGGGAGATTACCAGGTTTTAGGAAATGGCTGTTTTCCAACCATAGTCCGTGGGCAAGTAAGTCAATTCATAGCAAATAAAAAATGTTTTCAAGAATATTAGATATTAAAACAAACAAGTTGTTATTGATACGGTGTTACCTTATAAATTGAGATGTCAAACCTTAGTTTTTTCATTTGTTTAAAGCTCGGGTTGGTAATGTTGTTTAGACAGTAGCTGGTGGAAGGTTCTGTGACGCACAATGAGTGAAAGAGTTCACACAGATAGACGGGCAGGTATTACAGGATTATTACAGGATTATTACAGGATTATTACAGGATTATTACACGATTATTACACGATTATTACACGATTATTACAGTTCTACCACAGATACAGGATATATTTCCTTTCTTTTATCAGAGCATGTCATTTATTGATTGCTGACGGGATGTAATGAGAATTTCATCAAATACAACAAAAACATTTTTTGAAGAAGATTACCAACCCCAGCTTTAACTTCCCCTCCTCTGCTGAAGAGCAGCGCACAGCCCTCCCCCTTAGCTGTGCGTATTGGACAGTGTGGGACTGCACGCAGTCCTGAACAGGGCTATATGTTTACCAGCAGCTCGTCTCTGTGTCTGTCTGCTGTTGCTGCTGAGCAGGTTGGACAGTGGCTTTAGGATCTGCTTCACCGAGAACATCTGCTGCTGTGGAAGAAAACAACACCATGAGAGCTGAGTGAACCAAAACACTTCCGTCCTGTTGTTACAGCCCACTCTGGGACCATCGTGAAGTGTGACCACAGGGGGCACTGTAACATGGATGAGACTTTGTACAAGTGGTTGTTGTAACGTCAGACAGAATAACACAGAAAAGCCTACCAGGAGTCAACAGACTCACAGCAGATTAAAGGACATCATTTATGACACAGGCCATCAGAAAATATATTTCTTTATTAACGTTGTATTTGTGACAGCAGTGATGTGGTGCAGGGGGGCGGACTGGGTCTGCTGGGGGGTGTTGGAGTGCGGTCCCCTGGACCTCCTGCGGCACGGTGGGGGCTCCGGTGTGGGCGGGTTGGGACGCAAATAACGAATCAAAGAAACTACACAAGACCTGCAACGGGCCCCTGGGTCAACAAACTAAGATCTGCCACAGAAAAAAATAAAATAAAAAAAGCTTGACTAAAAAAAGAATAACATGAAGTCCGTTGCCCGCTCGACCTATCTCCTTCTGAGGCTTCTGGTTGTGCTGCCCTGGGGCATGATTATTGTGATTATGATTATTGTTATTATTATTATATGACCATTATATGATAACATTACATTATATAGTTACTATTATTGTTAAATATTGCTGTTGAAGCATATATTTATTTATTACCAATGCAACAATTCCACCTGCTGTGACACTTGCTATGAAGCTCTGTAAAGGGGATAGTTCTCATACGGGTCAGCACTATGATATTGTCATTTCATACATATAAGAATATTGAGCCGCTTTAAGTCCAATATTAACATACCTTCCTATACTACTGAAGGCAGTCAGGCTCGTTTCCTTTCCCATTAATTGTTGGAATGCTGTTAAGCATTCCAACAATTGTTCTTCGAATCTTTATTCAACTTCTATTTCTTCCGTTGCACCTCTTCTTGTCCTTCATTTTTTAAGCTACAGAAACCGTTCAACTATTAAAATGTTCAGCTCTTTCACCAGAGGTCTGCTATGACTTTTCATATTTCTAACCTTTAAACTTTTTGAATGATTAATGATCTCTCTCTCTCTCTCTCTCTCTCTCTCTCTCATACAGTCATTCAGGTCTTGGAGACTTTTAGAGGATCCCCCCCCCACCCCCACACACACACACCCACCCCATTTTAAAATAAAAGCCGCACACACATGATTTGTTGCAGCTGTTACGTGTTGCAGCTCGGCCAATCAGATATGAGGATTCTGATAAGTTTCCTGATTCGAGTGACATTTACACAAACCGCGACACAAGAGGGAGAGACGAGGAAAGACATGGCAGAGCAGGACAATAGTCATGTAAGCTGTAAAAGATAAAACATAGTACAATCTCCAAATGAGAAAGTTTGCCAGAGATATCAGAGTCTCTCTCTCTCTGCCTCTCTCTCTGCCTCTCTCTCTGCCTCACTTTTCATATTTCTAACCAGTGGCGGCTGGTGGAAAATTTTCTAGGTAGGGCCATCCTATCAATTTCAGCAAACATCCCAGTATGATTTCATGCAAAAAAAATTTAGCATCAAACACGCATTATTACTTGGCAGTTAAATATTTAACATTTATTCCAACATGAAAAAAAGCAGTAAATAACACTTATATAATATAAAATAACATGTTTATTTATTGAGATGTCCTATGGACCTTGTTATAGGAGGAAAAGATCAGGAGAAGTAAACATGAAGTGTAATTATGAATACTGATGTTAAATTAAGCTATGATGAGTTTTCACTGTTAATTTAGGGGGAAAAAAGTGGCCCGGGAGTTACTGTCAGACCGGCCCACTCAATACACGGCGCACTGCCCACTCAATACACGGCATGTATTTCGCCGGTCTACGGCGGCCATTCGCACCTCCGCCGGCCCCGCCCCGACAGACGCCCGGCACGACCGCACGGACTGCGGTTATGGAGAAAAGTTTTTAAAAGCACCGTAGTGTCCAGCCGTGCTATGGCGTCCTCGGATCGCGAGGAGTAGTATAATGTCATCTTCACATGCCCCTGCCTGTGGATACGTATGGTATGTCGAAGTAATCAGCGTACTTTTCGGAAGAAAGGAAGTTGATTGATTGACTTGTACGAAGTAGTGAAGCTTCGCATGTAGTCTGCTGTCTGATTGTGAGGTCAGGCTGATCTGATATCAGCTCTTTGGCTGCAGAATCTCCTCAAAGTTCTCCTCTCAAATGGGTCTTGGAGGAGGAGCGCTCGCGCTGGCGCCTGTAGAGACTTCTCCTGACGAGAACGCGCAGCTAGGGGGGCCTGATCGTTCTGGCCCATAGCTGAATCAATTTGAGGGCGCTGATTGGCTAAATTGTATGTCACTCATTTATATCTTGAATCAGCAATTGGCTAAACTGCTTCATAGACCCGTCTTTTTTGGGCCAAAACGATTAGGCCCCCCTAGCTGCGCGTTCTCAGACGTGTTGTGCACACAGGCAGAGAGCACGAGCAGACGAGCACACAGGCAGAGAGGACGAGCAGGAAAAGCATATATTTTGCGCAGATATCATATTGTACACATATCTGGATATATTCCATAGTTAAAAAACACAAATATTGACAATTTGTATAATTTGATTATTATAATTATTATTTTTTTTTTTCGTGTGGCTCATGGTGGGGCCATGCCCCATGGCCCTCTCTTGACCAGCCGCCACTGTTTCTAACCTTTAAACTTTTTGAATGATTAAGCTTTTTATTTTCAATGGGATCTCTATGGAGAATATTTTCAAATGGCTTCAGGCACACAGGTGTTCGCGATTGAGCCAATTGGTGATGTTGACAAACACACAGACTCACAGACACACGCGCACATACACTTCTCTCCCTCTGTCTCTCTGTGTGTCTCTCTCTATCCCTCTCTCTCTCTGTGTGTCTCTCTCTCTCCCTCTCTCTCTCTGTGTGTCTCTCTGTCATACAGTCATTCAGGTCTTAGGGATCTTTAGAGGTCTTTCCCCCCCCCCCCCACACACACACACACGCCATTTTAAAATAAAAGCCCCACAGATTGAATCCTAACTGAAATGCTTGTGATGAGCCTGTCATTTAATAACCGGTTTGTGTTTATCTAACATTATGATTCTGTCTCCTCTCCCCTTCTCCCCTTCTCCCCCACACCCCACACCCCATTTCAAAATAAAAGCCCCAGAGAGTGAATTCTAACTGAACTGCTTGTGATGAAGCCTTTAATTTAATAACCTCTGTTTATGTGTGTCAAACATTATGATTATGTCTCCGCTCCCCCTCCCTCCCCCACCCAGTCCCACCCTTTCAAAATAAAAGCCTCATGGATTAACTGTATTTAAACACGCTCAAAATTAGGCTTTTTTGTTAAAAAAATGAATGCTCTAACTAATACTGCGACAACTACTACTGCTGCTAATATTTCTAGTATTACTACTACTACTGCTGCTACTACTTCTACTACAACTTTTGCTGTTGCTACTATTACTAGTGCTATTACTGCTACCATCAATATTATTACTACCACTACTACTATTACTACCACTACTACTGTTACTTATACTACAACTGCTACTACTGCTATTCATGCTACTACCAGTACTAATACTAGCCATTAGTACGACTGCTACTAGTACTACTACTACTACTTCAAATACTGCCATTACTTTTACTACTACTACTACTACTACTACTACTACTACTGTTATATTAAATACTACGACCACTACTACAGCTATTACTACTACTACTGATACTAGGCTACTACTTCTTCTGAATACTAATACTTCTTCTAAATACTAATACTTCTACTACTAATGATACTTCTACTACAACTACGACTTCTACTACTACTATTACAAATATCACTACTGCTACTACTACTACTTATTCTAATGCTACTAATACTTCTACTACTAATAATACTTCTACTTCAACTACAACTTCTACTACTATTACTACAAATATCACTACTTCTGAAATTTGTTTAAGCTACAGAAATTGTTCAAATATCAAAATGTTCAGCTCTTTCAGGAGAGGGGTGCTTTGACTTTTCATTTTTGTAATCTTTAAACTTTTTGAATGAAGCTTTTTGCAATTTTCTTTTGAATGGGATCTCTATGGAGAAAATCTTCAAATCCTGTTATACTTCAACTTTCAAAGCCTTCTTTTTCCTCATACTTTCAGCTACAGACACCATAGTTAGACATTTCAACTCGAAGGTTTTTCAGCAGTGCAGTTTAAATGCTTTCAGGCTTCAACATATTTCAGACAGATAGTCTCCCATTTCTTAATTTTCAGCAATTTTTTCACAATTAATTTCAGCTTTCAGCATTCCAACGCATTTTCAGCAGGAAATGCTTTTTCTAGTTCCACTATTTCTTCCGTCCCCCTTTTTTTGAAACTCTTCTTCTCCTTCATATTTTAAGTTACAGAAACCGTTCAACTATCAAAATGTTCAGCTCTTTCAGCAGAGGGGTGCTATATCTCTTCATATTTCGAACCTTTAAACATTTTGAATTATTAAGCTTTTAGCAACTTTTTTTTGAATGGGTTTCTATGGAGAAGATTTTCAAATCCTCTTAAACTGCTTCAACTTTCAAATCCTTCAACTTCCTCATACATTCAGCTACAGACACCATTTCAGAGACTGTTCAAATATCAAAATGTTCAGCTCTTTCAGGAGAGGTATGATATGACTTTTTATATTTGTAATCTTTAAACTTTTTGAATTATTAAGATTTTTGAAATTTGTTTTTGAATTGGATATCTATTTTCAGCAATATTTTTGCGATTAATTTCAGTTTTCAGCATTCCAACGCATTTTCAGCAGGAAATGCTTTTTCTAGTTCCACTATTTCTTCCGTCCCCCATTTTTTGAAACTCTTCTTCTTCATTTTTTAAGCTACAGAAACCGTTCAACTATCAAAATGTTCAACTCCTTCAGCTCATCTCTGCTATATCTCTTCATATTTCTAACCTTTAAACTTTTTGAATTATTAAGCTTTTAGCAACCTTTTTTTGAATGGGTTTCTGTGGAGAAGATTTTCAAATCCTCTTAAACTTCTTCAACTTTCAAATCCTTCAACGTCCTCATTCTTTCAGCTAAATACACCATTTCAACTTTCAAATGTTGAGAAAACCCTGATCTATTGCCGCATAATTCAGCTTTTTAATATCTTTTAAACTTTTTGAACTGCAGCAATTTAACTTTTATGATTTTTCAGCAATTTTCTGACTTTATAATGGGTGTGTATTGCGCAGCTTAGAGTGCGTGATGTCACCGCTAGAGTGAAGAGCAGCTTGAGATTCTTGTGAAAAAAACATTCATGTTTTGCCACTGTGTCCACAATCTTCACTCTTCATGCATAATTTCTGGATGTAAAAGTAGCTAATATTGTCCTTGTTGTAGAAAAATTACTGTAGAATCCCACAGATTTCCACATTTGACACCGAAGCCGTTAATTGAGAGGAAAACCAACTTTCTGCTCCATAGAGACCAATGTTAAATTTTGCTTCAAAAACATCTTCCACAGAACACGGTACCCCATTTCTAGATCGCCAGTTAAGCCACATTTTTACACTACAGACACAATTTTTACAGGATCTGTTCTTCAACTCATCCTTCCTCTCAATTATTAATATCGGAGCAATAGGAGCTACGGTTATGGGACTTTTGATGATTTGTTTGAGAGGTGTTTCCCTGTTTTATCTCCATGAAATGGCTTCAGGCACACAGGTGTTCACGATTGAGCCAATTAGTGATGTTGAACAGACACACGCGCACATACACTCCTCTCCCTCTATCTCTCTCTGTGTGTCTCTCATACAGTCATTCAGGTCTTAGGGATCTTTAGAGGTCTTTCCCCCCCCCCCTCACACACACACGCCATTTTAAAATAAAAGCCCCACAGAATGAATCCTAACTGAAATGCTTGTGATGAGCCTGTCATTTAATAACCGGTTTGTGTTTATCTAACATTATGATTCTGTCTCCTCTCCCCTTCTCCCCCACACACCACACCCCATTTCAAAATAAAAGCCCCAGAGAGTGAATTCTAACTGAACTGCTTGTGATGAAGCCTGTCATTTAATAACCTCTGTTTATGTGTGTCAAACATTATGATTATGTCTCCTCTCCCCCTCCCTCCCCCACCCAGTCCCACCCTTTCAAAATAAAAGCCTCATAGATTAACTGTATTTAAACATTAAACTCAAAATTAGGCTTTTTTGTTGAAAAAATGAATGCTCTTACTAATACTGCGACAACTACTACTGCTGCTAATATTTCTAGTATTACTACTACTGCTGCTACTACTTCTACTACAACTTTTGCTGTTGCTACTATTACTAGTGCTATTACTGCTACCATCAATATTATTACTACCACTACTACTATTACTTATACTTCAACTGCTATTCATGCTACTACCAGTACTAATACTACTACAGCTATTAGTACAACTGCTACTAGTACTACTGCTACTTCAAATACTGCCATTACTTTTACTACTACTACTACTACTGTTATATTAAATACTACGACCACTACTACAGCTATTACTACTACTACTGATACTAGGCTACTACTTCTTCTGAATACTAATACTTCTTCTAACTACTAATACTTCTACTACTAATGATACTTCTACTACAACTACGACTTCTACTACTACTATTACAAATATCACTACTGCTACTACTACTACTTATTCTAATGCTACTAATACTTCTACTACTAATAATACTTCTACTTCAACTACAACTTCTACTACTATTACTACAAATATCACTACTTCTGAAATGTGTTTAAGTTACAGAAATTGTTCAAATGTTCAAAGTGTTCAGCTCTTTCAGGAGAGGGGTGCTTTGACTTTTCATATTTGTAATCTTTAAACTTTTTGAATGAAGCTTTTTGCAATTTTCTTTTGAATGGGATCTCTATGGAGAAAATCTTCAAATCCTATTATACTTCAACTTTCAAAGCCTTCTTCTTCCTCATACTTTCAGCTACAGACACCATAGTTAGACATTTCAACTCGAAGGTTTTTCAGCAGTGCGGTTTAAATGCTTTCAGGCTTCAACATTTTTCAGACAGATAGTCTCCCATTTCTTAATTTTTTCACAATTAATTTCAGCTTTCAGCATTCCAAGCATTTTCAGCAGGAAATGCATTTTCTAGTTGGTCATTGTTTTTCTCTTTTTTTTTACTGCTTTTTTAAAGTTAAAGTATAACATGCTGCGCTGGTATGTAATTTAAACAACACAGTCACTGCTTTTGGAGTTATCATTAAAATAGTGGAAGCAGATTGAAACCACTCGCCTTGCTCTGTCCAAATTAAAAAAAATACACCCACCTACAGCTCTAGAACTCACTGATTAACACGTTGTATCTTTAACTTGAACACATTTGAGCTAAACTGGCTAAACACCCTGGTGCAATCTCTGTGCTGGCAAACCAGTTATAATCCCAATGTATCATTTGACTCCGTTTAACGACAGCCAACAAGTGAATTCCCCAAAATGTAGGGTTCCCGTGTTATTAAACACTCTCTTTCCCTTGTCTACGGTCTGATGCTGGCTCCAGATCAGCCGACAGCAGTTTGACAAGATCATGGATCTGATAGAGAGTGGGAAGGAGGAGGGAGCCAGGCTGGAGTATGGAGGAGCAGCTGTGGGCGAGAAGAGCCTCTTCATTCAACCCACCATCTTCTCTGGGGTCAAAGACCACATGCGCATCGCCAAGGAAGAGGTACAACCTGTTTCAATTCATTGCAGATGGATCTGACACAGGTAGGTCGGGGCTGGTGTTAGTGTGTGAAAGTAAAGCCTGACACCCTGTGGAAGAGTTCTTTAATTACACCATAGACATACAACGCTGTGAGGAGAAGTCTGGGAGGAGGATAGAGAAAGACAGTTCTAGTTCTATGGAAGCCTGTTTCTGACCTGTAGAGCCAAATAAACTACAAACCAGGCGTCAACCTCGGGTTCTGAAAAGGCAGGCCAATGCTGAAGAGCCTTAAACCTGATTTATTACCTCAGTCAACATTGTAAACATGAGTTTATGGTCTCAATCTCTAGTTTCAAGTCTTCTTCAATACAGCATGATGTTCATTTAGTACATTATGGTCCATTTAGAGTCACACAGACCATAAAGCAGGGGATGCTTTAGGGCGGGGCTACACGGTGATTGACAGGTCTCTACCACAAGTCTCTTGTCCGGTCTGGGAGTTGTCTGTGTTTTGGTCTAACAACTTTAACTCTTTCACAGTGTTTTCACTTCATCAAAGTTAATTTTACCATTTCGGTCAACTAAGAATGTCTTATTCAGCGTTACAAAAAGACTGAACGTCGATGGACAAAATGCAGAACTCCAGGCTTTTAAACATATTCCACACACCATTGGGTGAGGTCATGGTGAATACATCCACTTCTGATCCACAGAAGAAATCTTTTCCAAACCCCTGTTGCACTCACAGCTCAATGTGGAGGTTGCAACCACATACCAAAAAACACCAGCACACTCCTCTCTGATGTTCACTCAGCACCTTCACAAACGTTGTCCCCCACCAGTGACACTAAGATGTCCTCGTTGGTCCCGTCCGGGCTTCTCCTTACATATCAGCCTGCTGTTCGCTCCCTCCACTTTGCCCGATATTGTGCAGTCAGCAGCAGCTCAGCTGTGGTTCCTGTACCACAGCGTTGTATCACTAACAAGCAGGTTGAAAACTTTTTTTATTATTACTGTGGAAGTTTTGTCGAATTTTGTCTCTTCTCTCCAGTTTTCCTAATGTGCTCAAGAATGCTTGAATGGAAACACGGTGTTGTGTTTTACTGTTGCATATTAAAGGAACAGTGTGCAGGATTTACAGGGATTTATAGGTAGAAATTGAATATGATATTCATTACTATGTGTTTTCATTAGTGTAATTAGCTCATATTAGATATATGTCTATATTTGTAATTAAAAACATTTGGTCATATTTTAGCATGAAGCCTTTTCTGATCTGCATAACGCTTTTAATAAATGCTTCACCTGTATCCCTTTCTAATTAAAAGCCCTGTAAAGTTGAATTGAACTGAATACATTAGTTTCCTTTCAAGGCTTTAGTTGATAATGTAGTGTACCAGACAATATGGTACTCAAATGTAGCTACTGCCATCTTGTGGTACTTGTCTGTAACTACAAAACACAGTTTGGCTGGGACATAAACACACATTAACACACATTAACACACATTAACACACATAGACCCACAGCGACCGAAACAGGATAATACAATAATACAACTTTTGATGAGTAAACAAGAAGAGCAACGTGAACAACATGACGTACCAGTGGTGCAGGTGTCATGTCCTTCTAGACAGCATTCAACCATCTTTTCCACTACTAAAGGGCATGCAGGGGATCTCTGCATGGTCTCCCATCTCTTCTGCTGGTATGTTAGTGGGGACGAGGGTGCAACACCAGTTCAGGAATTTCAAGTCACGGTCATTGCATTTACCTGCAGGTGTGTTCACCTGTGATCCTTGTCCCCCCTCACACTGGATGAGGGGCCTTCTCTCTACGTCTTGTACGGGCGCTCAACTGTTGTGATATCTTCACCTGCCACATACCACATACGCTGCAGGCCAAGGGTGCTGCTCTGACTCTTGCACTGGTTATCAGGCAATGGGATTGTGAGGAGGCACCATCCAGTTAGATTCACACACTCAGATTACATTCCTCCTTTAGCTTGAAGGTGTGCGGTTCGGCTGTCAGACCCCCAGGTGGGTCCGTGGCCTTGCCACTCAACTTTCTTCTGCCAAGTCCACAGTTGGGTCTGAGTATGTACCGATTCAGGCACAGCTGGGCGTACATAAGATCCTAACAACCATTGAATGCTGAGATATCTGTCTGCACGTGCACTGTGGGCTGCCTACACACAGTCTACAGTCCTCTTGTCATACTGGCATATGCATCAGTGGCCCTTCTTGTATACCAGCTCTAGAATAGAGCAAACGTGAATTAATGAAAGACAGATTTAATTCACATTATTCCATTCTGACAATAGTCGTGGGGCAATAGTCTACTGGTCAGCAGTAGAGCGGGTCGTCCTTCAGGATGGGGGGTTCCCCAAATCTCCCCAATATTCAGACTGACATTTGTTTTCTTGACATACTAGACATTTTAGATTCACATCATTGAAATGCATTAGTGTCATGAGCTCTGTATTACTGTCTGTCATGGTGCCATTACAAGCAAAGGGCTCATGCTTCTGTTGGATGTATTCTTCTACGCATTTAACAAATAATGGAAACAATAAGGGAAACACATTTGTGAAGAAGCACATCTGGCTCACAGTCACATTTCATTTTGGACTCAACAGTTTTTTCCTTATTTCTTTTTGAACTATCCCGGCTATATTGTCTCTGTTTATATTACACATTTGTGTTTTTCTATTGATATGAACGGCAGTCAGACAAGATCAGGTCATAACACAGTGTGACTCACTTCTCTGTACATGTGACAGGTCTTTACTGATATCTCTCCCCGCTCAGATCTTCGGTCCGGTGCAGTGTTTATTCAGCTTTAAAGGGCAGCAGGAGGCCATAGAGAGAGCCAACAGCTCCCAGTATGGCCTGGTGTCAGCAGTCTTCACAACCAGCACGGACAGAGCTCTGTCTGTGTCTGCAGCCCTGGAGACTGGCACCGTCTGGTGAGTCTCTGTTCACAGTCCTGACACCAGGGACGTCTTTTGACAGGCATTTCATTTCCCTGTTTATCATTCATTCAAAATAACATTTTGTTTCTACAACATTCAACAATTTAGGCATGAACTGATGAAGTCATGTGATGGGCTGCTGCCCCTGCTGCATGATCATTATACAATGCCTGCTGTCCATCTTCACATATCAAGCATTAGAAACACAACAAGCAAAGATAAGGAGCAGGGAGGCTCAATACCACCAACACTCACCTGGTAGACAAAGCTTCACTTATGAGTCTTAAGACCATACAATGCCCATTCAATGACTCAGCAGCATATGAGCAGCGTGACATCAAGTGCTGCATTCCTGTCTGTATCATGTATCAAACATCAGTTATGACTAATTCCCATTATATATATGTCGTAGTGAAGTATTGTCCACACCAAACTGAAGATGCAGATGTGCAGTGAAACAGTGGCCGTCTATCTTCTCCTTATTCTTAGTTCATCCTTCTTATATCCCAACTTGAAAAGAATTGATCTCTCCCAGTTCCTCAATATGCTGTGAAGTGGCCTGTTGATATTTAAGAACTCAGTGGATTATAAAAATGAGTGCACTCGATCCTAATTTACAGTTCATGCTGTGGCTGCTAATATAGCTATCACAACAAGCTGTTAGGTGTATTTTATGTCTTCGTCCATATGCTGAGCATGGTTAACCATGTCCTCAATGGGATATTTCTTTTCCTACCATGGCAACGGCATGACCCACACTAGTCTGCCTCTGATTGGCTCACCCTGATATTCTCATCTCACTCTTCACCCCAACCAACTGTTGGGAACGTAAAGGAGCGTGTTTGGGTTATCAGCATCTAAGAAACTAAATTCTTGACATCAATAGAATTATTGATGTACAATACGCATGCACAAAGTAATCACAGACAGCTGCTCTTTAAAATATAACAGAGTTTATTAAGTTCTAATACTAATGATCTAGTCAACTAATATCTAAACTAACAACAACTATACATTCATGAGCACGCTATCTAAAATCAACAGACTATTGAAAAGAGGGGGGGGGGGGTGTGTGTGTGTGTGTGTGTGTGTGTGTGTGTGAGCAAAGGGGGGGGGGGGGGAGCGAGGGAACAGCTCAGTGACGTAGTTAGGACGTGGTGATGTCTCTCATGCGTGGGACCCAAAATGGCGGAGAGCCAACAGGGGACCCGGCGTCTACATGTGCTGGTAGCTGTTCAGCACGTAGCGCGATTAGCTCAAAGCTATATGTGTGTGTGTGGGTTAGTAAAAGACAAGGGAACGGAACCCAAACAAAATGAAATAAAACAAGCGATTACGATCCTCTGCGCCGCGCGGGAGTACGGAAGATTGCTCTCTCAGCCAGGGGAGCAAGAACAGCGACTCTTTGTCTCAGTCGGCGGTTCTGACCTCCTGAACTGATGAGAAGCAGCTTCGAACTCACTAGGCGGCTCGCTCAACACAGATCACAGTAGCATGTAATACACGCTACTTCTACACAAACCCAACGATCTCAGCGATCGTTAGTGTCGGCGATTATTAAGCATACACCTCGTTATAAAGATGAACGGTACTTTAAGCATGTAAACAAGATAAAATAAACACAAATGAACTCTCTCTAACTCTGCCCAGACTCTATCTTACCTTACGGTACAATGCAATCGTGCTGATTGAGGGGAGTCTTCTGGGGGGTTTCTTCGGAGCTTCAGTGGGCTCGTGCAGCACGGCTGCGGAAGCCGTGTTTCTCTCGGTAGGAGAGAATCGCTGTCGTCTGGATAAGGGAGTTTCGCGTCCTCATGGCCGGAGCAGACGAGGCGCTTGGTGGCGAGTGGAGAGTGGAAGCTCTCTCTCTCTCTTTCTGAAGAAGTCTGCTTCTTCACTTCTGCAGGAATAAACGGGTTTGCTTCGTGGATGCGAACAAAGATAAAGTAGACAGTTTGGTGAATTCGGCCAGCGAATATAAACTGTTAAACCTAGGATTTTGGTTAAAAAGAGGAGCAACGTTGGTGTGCCTCCTGTTACCCCGGAGGGGATCGGTGGAAAAAGCATTGAGGTGGGGGCTACAGTTAGTTTTGTAGAACAGTGGCTGAACCACAGGGGTCCTGGTGCTGTCTTGGCTCTCGGCCAATGAGATTGCAGCGGTGCATTCAGGTGACTTCAGTAACCCATAGTTTTTTGGGGGGGAGGAAATTCACACCCTAATGTGAAATTCCTTCAGAGGGGGTTTGGTGCTCATCAAACCACAATCAGGATGAAACCTTTGCTTGCAACAGGGGAGACCTGATTCTTTGTTTCACAGCACATGTCGAAGCCATATAGTCAGAGCCCAACACAACAAAGGCAACAAGTAGCCAATCATAGGCAGAGGAGGGCTGGTCATGCCTTCGCCATTGTAGGATTCATAAGCATCATTACACAAATCCACTTTTTTAATAAAATAAAATGTAAAACCACTTTCTGAATATGGTTCCAATCTGTAGGTTCCACACAGCTGGAGTTATTTTTGTGTCAGAAGAAACACTTTCATTTTGCACAGTAAACAAAAACAAAACATTCTTGACGTTGCTATATTCTCCAGTAGTGGTGGTGGGTTAATGCATTGTTGAACTAGTGAAGGGAGCGGTGTTCAATCAAAAAGTTATACTTTTTAATGCACAAGTGTGAGATTGATAATAATCTTCTCATTTTGCACTCAAAATGAAATCAAAACTATTATTTTATAAAGGTTTCAGCTGGCCTTCATGTCACTGCTGGTTTATTGATATTGATTTAGATTTGGTTGGGTTTTGTGTATGTTTTCTTAAAGTTACTGTGAGGAACTTTGAACTGGTTGTGAACCAGTCTCAGTGTAGTCCAGGTCCTCTATCAGACCTCCATCAGTGAAGAGACCATCAGAGAGAAGATGTTATAGAGTTATTCTTAATGCTCGTCATCGGAGCCACCGGGTCGGATTCTGGTGAAACCAGATGAACTCAAGCAGGTTCACCAGAACCTCCTTCAGCTCAGACTCCATCAGACACCGGTCCACCGTGGACAGACCCAGATCCTCCAGCAGAGACCGGTCCACCCTGGACAGACTCAGATCCTCCAGCAGAGACCGGTCCACCGTGGACAGACCCAGATCCTCCAACAGAGACCGGTCCACCGTGGACAGAACCAGATCCTCCAGCAGAGACCAGCACTCTGGTGCTCGGATACCCTACCACCAAAATCCCCATCAAATGAAAGTTCCTCATAGTAGCTTTAACAAATGAAAGAGGTAACAACACAAACAAAAATCAGACCATTGTTCCTTCTCCCTCTCTCTTCAGGATAAACTGCTACAACGCTCTTCATGTCCAGAGTCCCTTTGGAGGGTATAAGATGTCAGGCAACGGACGAGAGCTGTAAGAGCCATCACTTCTTCTTCACATCGTTCACTGTGTATTCCCTAACCTGCCTCACATCTTGTCTCTGTCCTCTCAGTGGAGAGTATGCTCTGGCTGAGTACTCGGAGGTGAAAGCAGTGACCATCAAGCTGAGTGAAACCTGTGAGAAGAACTGACTGAGATGTCCACCACATCCCAATTGTCTCCAACCCACACAGTCCTTTGTCTTCAGTCATGCTCATGATGTTGAGATTAGGGTTAGGCCAATATCTGAGTTAGTCTAAACAGTTTATCAGAGGCCAGAAAGAGTCAGTGTTTGTTCACCTTCTATTGGCTGCAGCTGAGGAGAGGCTTTAACTCAACAGCTTCAGTAATCTCACTACACAAAACAGCTAATGCTCCATTTTACAGCTTAGTATTTTATAGTAATTGACTCAGAAGTTGTCCCTGACATAAGTATGTGATTTGGTAAGTTATTATGGGTAAACTGTGTTTGGTTGGTACAATAACAACAAGAATCAGTAATCGCTGACTTACCCCGTAGAGCCCAGCCATACAATTCAATATATCATATTAAAGTTTCTAATAACAAATCAATAATGAATAAATATTTACTTGGATTAAAATAGGGAAGTTCTTTCAATGAAATTCCAATGTATCATATAAGTAGTACCAAACAACAGAGTACTTTCTAGGAAAATATCGAAAGAAAGAAATACAAAAGCTGAGATACGGTTTGTTGACAGAACAGAAATGGGTGATCGACTTATCAGGACATGTTTAGAGCTTTCAGCTACATCTGGTGGCCTTCATCAGTGGATGGAGTTCGCTCACTTGTTATGAAGATGGTTTAGTTGCTACGTTTTGTATATGTGGGGAAATGGCAGCAGCTGTCTCTGATCAAAGATGCTGAATGTCCTCCTTGACTTTCTACAGTCGTCTACTGACTCCTGCTCAATGACCTTTGACCTCTTCTCGGTGGATGCTGTGAGCGGTTTTGATCTGGTGTTCACAGACAGCTGATGTCTGTTCCTGTTCATTCAGTCTCTCTTCCATTGCCTAGTTGTCTCTGTAATGTAGTTTCCCTTTAGTTCTGTCCTGTTCATCGTAGTCGAGTGCTAAGATGCTTTCCTTGGACCTGTTGTAAGGGAGTGGACTTCCTGCACCCCCTCTTTGTACTGGTTTATATTTCCTGGCTCTGCATTAAAGGTGCTTCATTCAAAATTTAGAGCATATCTATTTCTTCCTTAAGGCTCTCAACATGGCGACGGCTCAACCAGTGGCCAGCAGCCAGTGTCTGAATCTGTATGGGCCCCTAAGCAGAACTCAATGAGTCTGATGGAAGAGTGTTAAAGTAATACTCCAGTAGCTGTAATGATACAGTGGTTTGCCTGTCTAGTCCAGCTCTTAAAGCAGATTAATCTCATGAGATACATAAATGCAGAACACATAGTTATGAATCATCAATGATCGGCTTTTGCACAAGAATTCCATTGAAATCTCATCAAATCTCCCTACATGGAACGGTGTTGGAAGGTCGGAAAAATAAATACTGTTTTATATTTGGGATTTCTGATTGTTGAGCAGCTGTTGTATGCAGATACTTTTTTATTTCTAGTTCTAATTGTGATTGATTCTGAATGTTCTCTCTGCTGAGGGATATGTGCCTTTTCTTTCATATGTTGGAAGGAACTGTTTCCTGCCCCAGGTAAGGTAATATTTACCTTACCAGAAACATGTTAGTACTGTAACAGCTACAATGTTATCTTTGGATGGATAGTGTCAACTTTAACCAACATATATGTTTGAATGTTGTTTATTATCACACATGGGAAACAAGTCTGTCTCTGCATTTTTAGTTTTGTATTTAAATAGAAAATCGGAATAAAGAAAATCAAATGCACTTTGTAGGTAATTCTTTGCACCTGTTTCTTTTACACAAGAGAAGTTCAATGTCTGCACACAAACCAAAGGATTGTGGAGAATAGACATCTAAGGACATGTTCTTCATTTTGAGCTAATGGTTATTTTTAGAGGGATACGTATAAAGCATAGGTGGTGTTGTTTTATGCAAAATATTATTATAATTAAAACCCCAGAGACACTTTACAGATGTTGGTCCTTTCAGAAGGCATCTCGGGGTCATTTATATAATGCCTTACATTTACATTATTTCACCTATCGTTACTTTCCATTCTCACTATTAAATTGCTGTTGCAAAGTATCTTTCTCAGTTTAATGTAGGTTTTATTCTGAAATGTTATGTAGATGAGTGGGCTGTTGGATGTTATTTTGAAAATCTTTTCCGGAAATGCCTCTGTAGTCCAATCTGCCTTGACACTGCGCGCGTGTGGAGATTGGAAAGTTTGCATCGTGGAATCAGGAAGTCCAGCACAACGTTAGTGCCGAAGCCGTGTCTGTCCGGAGGACCTGGACCGTAGACGGCCTGAGGTGATGCGAACTGGACCTGTCGGCCATGTGGTGAGTCGGCTCATGATAACTCTTGTGTCAGAACACTTTAGCTCTGGTGTTGTAGCTCCAGCTCTAGCGCACAAAGTAGTTCCCGTAAATCTGGTCCACGCAGCGTTCACATTAGAGGAAAAGCAACCTGTTTTTAAAAATCTGTGCATTAAATACCCATCTCATTTGATCTCGAATGACTTACACTATGAAATATAGTTTAGTATATGTCTCCTAAAGTACTGTTTATTTCGGTATTATAATCCAGAAAGAGGCACTATTTTTAAAAACAGCTCAGACTTTCCAAACTGCTTCATGCGCCCACTCAGCAGCCGGCTGTGTGGAGAGAGGAAGCTGCTTGTGAGGGGACGCCTGCATTCTAGTACCGTAGACTACAGAGCAGAGGACCGACCACAGGGACCGACTGACATCACAGTCTCAGCGACTCATGGTTTTAAAAGGACTCTGGAACAGAAACTGTATTGGCGTTCCTCTTCTTGATGCTGGCACACTCAGCTCTATAGAATGACTATGCACACACACACACACACACACACCTGCTTGTGTGTGGAGGATGAATAGGAAAGTGAATAAACTAACCTCAACACTTAACGCATTATATTTAACAGATGATTGATTACTGTTACTTTGACATGACATTTATAAATTAATGCTTCTACTTATGTCTTGCTCAAACCCCCAGGAAGAGCGCTGGGGCTTTGAAGAACATTTGACATGATGTCCAAATGATGGAATTACGATTCTGGGTCCGTCAAGAGATTCATAGGGCCCAAAAAGACACATCTGTCAATTAGTGGACCTTTTTTTTTGGAGGAAAGATCAATTTCCTAGTACGAACTCTCGGATGGCCCATTATTTAAATCATTCGGTAAATAGTGAAATGTAATTTAACACGTTTTTAAATTCTAGTTTCGGTTCCTTTGAATGAATTGGCTGGTGTAGGGATTAGCACTTTCTATTGTTCCAGTTCGTTGCTCCATGTGGTTATTCTGCTTTGTGCAGCATGCTGTGGCTGTTGGCTGCCAAAGTCCCGTTCACCGTGGAGTTGTGGATTGTGTACTCTTTCAGTGATTCATCCACAGCTTTGGACTTGAGGTCTGAATACAACTTCTCATATCGCAGCAGGAGGGGCTTCGGTCCCTGGCTGGCCGGCCCTTCTGTGTGGAGTTTGCATGTTCTCCCTGTGTCAGTGTGGGTTCTCTTCGGGTTCTCCGGCTTCCTCCCACAGTCCAAAGACATGCAGCTCAGGTTGAGCTATGGGTGTGGATGTAAGCGTGAACAGTTGTCTGTCTCTATGTGTCAGCCCTGTGATAGTCTGACTTCACCTAATGTCAGCTGGGATTCATGTCACCAAAGAGCAGAACTTCTGCTCACCTGCAGACCGACAGGTGCGTAGGAGAAGAACGTAGGTCAACAGTGCAGAACAGAAGACGGACACTGTCCCGACCAGCTGCTGTCAGAGATATTTATCATCAGTTACTTTACCAGACCAGAGGACAGACGGCCTGCAATAGGATGGTTGACTAGAGTCGCTCCTACGTTTACAGCTTTTATCTCACTTATATGTGGCGTCAGCTTTCTGCTAGTTTCATAAATAAGACACAACATGTGTGGAGGCACAAGCTAGTGCGGGGTTAGTTCTGTGTGTTGGTCCACCAGGGCAGCTCCATTGGGTAGCGAGCTCTACGGCCTCTGTTGCAGAGGTTGCTTTGACATGCAAAATCAGCAGGAACCCGTCGGTCTTTCAAGTTTCCCCCCGTTTAGTCACAAAAGGAGGCGGAGCTTTAAAACGTAGGGCTAGTTCAGATGTCTGCTTTTTAAACTGCAAACTGATTTAGTGACATGCGGCTGAGGAGGATAAGAGGTGTTGCAGGTCTTCTCTTTTTTTTCTCACTTTGTTTTCCACAATTCAGAACGGGTCTGAAGAGAAGATGCTCCTTCATTAGTCCCACAGTGAACTTTAATTGATCACAGTCCCCGTAACATCCAGAAATCATAGCGCTGCTGTTTGTGCAGTCTGATCCTCTATCTGACACAAATCCTTCCATGGAAACGTCTCAGTTCTCCTGTTTCTGAGGATCGTAGCATATCACAAACTAGGCCAAGTTAATTCAGACCTTTTGTGACTTCGGTCCAGACTCTTTAATAGAATTCTCTCAACATGATAATGTAGTTCAGTAAAGTTTGGTGCAGTAAAAAGTGACTAGTTTTTGCTGTACTGTAATATTCAACAATATTGTGCACTCGAAAAAAACACACCTATGTTTTTCCAAAAGTTTGGCTCATGTATTTTATAGCTGTCCACTATATTTTGATTCCACATTTCAACTACTTCCATAATAAGTTAATAACACATCTCGAGGGTTGAAGGTACTGTGCACACACTCAGTGTGATGGTGATTTGTTGGATTGGAATATTTTTTTTAAATAATTTTTTTCTATTTTGTTTTATGGAAGGATATTCATTACTAACAATCCAATCAGATACCAACAGTTATCCTCAATCATTTAAAACACTTCAAACACAACGATAGTCAATCACTTTGATATGAATATGGTTGTTTCGGCTGTACAGCTACATTGTGTCTATTTACAAGCTGTGTGTGTTGGTCATCATGGCTGCTTTGTCTTTGTGCAGCTGAACCCCGGCCTCCTCTCTGGTGGACCTCTGCTCTGATGCTGTAACGAGTAACTCCAGTAGGAATGTCGTACTGGTCTGTCGGCCTTCACCAGGACTCTGGAACCACTCCCAGCAGCATGGAGCAACAAAGCCGTGAGTTATCCCTCCGCACTTGTTTTCTGACTGTGATGTTGGAAGCATCGGCCACGTTAGCCAGTGCAGCGCTGCTTACATTAGCAAAAGAAGAAGTGAAAGTGTGATTTCTTTATTTGTATCTGTTGCTGTCTAACTGTGCTGAACACAGTGGAAGTGTTAGTCTCTCAACACTAACGGGAGACTAATGCTGCAGTAGATGGTAGTAGGCAGTGTGGTAAAGACAACTAGTTAATGATAGGATGGTAGATCACATTGTAGTAGGTTGACTGTCCGTATCTTTCCCAGCAACAGGGAAGCTGTTCTGGTCTGCTGTTGTATTTGTCTTTTAACTTCCTGCCTTAGTTGAGGTGGGGCCATTTCTTGTTGTGCTGGTTGACTTCTTCTGCTTCAGACCCCCTTGTGCCTGATTTGAACATGTATTTGACCAGTTTCACAGTGTAACCCGATGGGTTGAAGACAGCTCCTGCACAGTGCAGAATCAGCTAGTCATGCTGTTCTAGATCACAGTCCTGGAGACAGGTCAGTGGTGGCCCTGTGGCCTTCCACAGGCTCCAGACACCAGGAGGGCAGAGAGGTCTCAGTGTGGGTATGTTATGTTATGAGGCAGAAGGTTATTTATTAGGAAACTGCTCTGTTGGGTTGGTCTGGATTTGTAAACACTACAATTTCACCACTTCTGTGTAATTGCTATGGACACTATCTTAGGTTGACAGAAATGATTTTCATTTAAACAGCTATTTACAAATTGCATCCATAAAGCGAGGAAAGTCCAGTGGATCACGAGTAGTCCATTCAGGGCTCTGACTGAACTCTTCACCGCCGTCCCCGAATAACATTCAACCCGCCCCAATGTGAAGACATCCCCACCAAACAAATGTATTCCTTCAAGTTTATCCCAATGAACTCACTGTTACATCATGATACTTCGTAATGAACCTTTCCTGTAGTGGCCGGTTAGAACCTAATTCCCTTCAGACTATGTCAGACCGTCTTATGTTGGGCCAGCTCGTCGCCTTCTGTTTCACAGACTGTGGATTGGGTTCTGAGTGGCGTTACTTCAGTACAGCAGTTGCGTGACAATTAAATCAACGTTGACTTGTCGTTTCACTCGGGTTCGAACACCGCTCCTGTGTGTCAGACCCATCCACCTCCTCTCCGCGCTGCGCTGTGCTGTTTGCCATCTTTATACTTACTCATGATGATTATGTCACTGATGTTGTGGGTGTTTATGAATTGTAGGTATACATGTGCTGATACAAACACTGGATGAGAACAGCCTCTAAGGTGACGATATCCTTATCTGAACTTCCTTTGGTGTCTCTTGCTCTTTCTAACCCTAGTTTACAAAAAGGCAGTGTGATACAGTGATACAGGCGTCGGCTCTCCAGCCTGTGCTGGTGTCACTGTTAGTGGAGAATCCCGTCTGCAGTGTACTTCATACACTTCACTTATTAACCTGAGGAGAAACACTGGGCTTTATGATCAAAGACAGTTTTTGTGTCACGTCCAAACGTCAGTCCAAGTCTAAATATTGTGTTCTGCGTCTGTAATGTTAAGTTTTTAATTCTCACCTGAGCTGTGGAGGAGCCAACGAGCATGTAACGAGGTTATAAAGCAGACATGACATGATTTGCTCTTTTCTATTATTTAGGGTACACCTTCTAAAGCTGTTTTTTAAAGCCGTGTATTTAACACGTGTAAACATGAGCAGATAGCACTGGAAGTGTTGACCCTCACCAGCTGGCTGCAGTGACTGTCCTAGTGGAGTTTGGGCTTTGTGACTATCCTGCTAATCAACAAGGTGCAGCATGTAAATAACACCCCGTTAAGAAGGACACAGTAATCCTGGCCTGCTGTGGGCAGCGTTACACTCAGTCACACACCCACTGGTTCTGGTCAACTGGCCTTTCCATGAGGGATGGGCATTACAGGATCGGTGTGGTGATTTTTCTTCTTAACATTTGCACAGATGAACCAACGATGAATCTACCAACTAGTATTGTGTGTGTTTTCAAAGCCTGACGTATCCTATTGCTCTGTGTTCCAGTGTGCTCTACAAACTGTTAAACACGCCCAAATACTCACTCGTCCCAGACTAAAGCACAGTTTACTTCTGTTGGAGTAACAATTCCGAAAAACAAAAAAAGGACCATATATTTGTGAGTTGTTTCTAGATAATTCTATCGTCTGTCGGAGCTGATGGACTTGGAGCTGCTGTTCAGAGTGAGATTACAGTGGATTAGAGCAGAGAGATACAGGAAGCTCAGAGGCTGGCGTGGTTCTTAAACAAAGGAGCATCATTCCCCCTCCTCCTGCTCCAAACCTCTGCCTCCTCCATCCTCCCACTCTCGTCAGCCTGTCACAGGGTTGGCGATGAGGCGGATCATCCAGGGAACACAGCTCGGTAGAAGCCACACAGCAGCTGAAGGGAAGCCATGAAAAGAAAGCACTCCGCTTTAAATGTGACGGAGGCAGGAGGAAGAGGAGGATTTGCTGCTTCGCTATGAGCAGGTTAGTAGGAGAGAGGAGCAGACGGGCTAAACGCTGACTCGAGCCTTGTTTATATGCTGCACATGTAGCACTGACTGAGCCTTAAAGCTACTCTGCACAATTCTGACTCTGCTGGCAGTTTACTGACATCTCAGCCTTTGTGATCTGCAGCGCTTTGTGAGGAATCCGATGATCTGTGGAGCTCATTAGTACAGCAGTGGTTGTTTATGAGAATACATTAACCTGATTCTGATGTCACACCCTGAGTACATTTCACTCAAGTATGCATGGCTGTATTACACTGGCTTTAAATGGAGGATCTTAGTGGGACGTGGTCTAAATGTTGCTCCAGGTGCTTTTTGACGCTCTCAAAAACTAGAGAAATGCATTTCCTACACACCATGTGTGTGAATGCTGACAGCTGCACAGCATTGCTTAAAATGCAGAAATGTGAAATGAATTGCCTTAAAATTGTTAAAGCTCAAATTAATCAAACTGCACTGCTAAAAAAAAGTTTGAAGCCAACATGTGATGCCCGTTTCACAGTTGACGAGGAAACGCCGCGAAGGGGAAGCGCTGCATGCAACGTTTCAGCAGCCATGTAAAACACCTGGCTGTCTTCTGTCCTCCTGTCTTCATGTCCCCCTGTCCTCCTGTCTTCTGTCCTATGTCCTCATGTCTTCTGTCCTCCTGTCTTCTGTCTTCTCTCCTCATGTCTTCTCTCCTCCTGTCTTCTCTCCTCCTGTCTTCCTGTCCTCCTGTCACCCTGTCTTCATGTCCTCCTGTCTTCTCTCCTCCTGTCTTCTCTCCTCCTGTCTTCATGTCTTCATGTCCTCCTGTCTTCTCTCCTCCTGTCTTCTCTCCTCCTGTCTTCATGTCCTCCTGTCTTCTGTCCTCATGTCTTCATGTCTTCCTGTCTTCTTGTCCTCATGTCTTCATGTCCTCCTGTCTTCTCTCATCCTGTCTTCATGTCTTCTCTCATCCTATCTTCATGTCCTCCTGTCTTCATGTCCTCCTGTCTTCTCTCCTCCTGTCTTTATGTCTTCTCTCCTCCTGTCTTCTCTCCTCCTGTCTTCATGTCCTCATGTCTTCTCTCCTCCTGTCTTCATGTCCTCATGTCTTCTCTCCTCCTGTCTTCATGTCCTCCTGTCTTCTCTCCTCCTGTCTTCATGTCTTCATGTCCTCCTGTCTTCTCTCCTCCTGTCTTCTCTCCTCCTGTCTTCATCTCCTCCTGTCTTCTCTCCTCCTATCTTCATGTCCTCCTGTCTTCTCTCCTCCTGTCTTCATGTCCTCCTGTCTTCTCTCCTCCTGTCTTCATCTCCTCCTGTCTTCATGTCCTCCTGTCTTCTCTCCTCCTGTCTTCATCTCCTCCTGTCTTCTCTCCTCCTGTCCTCCTGTCTTCTCTCCTCCTGTCTTCATCTCATCCTGTCTTATCTCCTCCTGTCTTCTCTCCTCCTGTCTTCATCTCCTCCTGTCTTCATCTCCTCCTGTCTTCTCTCCTCCTGTCTTCATGTCTTCATCTCCTCCTGTCTTCTCTCCTCCTGTCTTCTCTCCTCCTGTCTTCATCTCCTCCTGTCTTCTCTCCTCCTGTCTTCATGTCTTCATCTCCTCCTGTCTTCTCTCCTCCTGTCTTCATGTCTTCATCTCCTCCTGTCTTCATCTCCTCCTGTCTTCTCTCCTCCTGTCTTCATGTCTTCGTCTTCATGTCTTCATCTCCTCCTGTCTTCTCTCCTCCTGTCTTCATCTCCTCCTGTCTTCTCTCCTCCTGTCTTCATCTCCTCCTGTCTTCTCTCCTCCTGTCTTCTCTCCTCCTGTCTTCATCTCCTCCTGTCTTCATGTCTTCATCTCCTCCTGTCTTCTCTCCTCCTGTCTTCATGTCTTCATCTCCTCCTGTCTTCATCTCCTCCTGTCTTCTCTCCTCCTGTCTTCATGTCCTCCTGTCTTCTCTCCTCCTGTCTTCATGTCTTCTCTCCTCCTGTCTTCATGTCCTCCTGTCTTCTCTCCTCCTGTCTTCATGTCTTCTCTCCTCCTGTCTTCATGTCTTCCTGTCTTCATGTCCTCCTGGCTGCTTTGTCTCAGCCAGCAGAGACGTTTACAACTGAAGCCTTTGATCATACGTGTTGTTATTGTGGAAACATAGAAGTGTTGGCCGATTGAATTAGGTTGCACTTTACACGTTCACAGATGTATTAATAAAGTATTGGCTTTTTACTATCAAATATTTCATTGCACATACGCGGTCTCTCTGATCGCACGGTGTGTGTGTGTGTGTGTGTGTGTGTGTGTGTGTGTGTGTGTGTGTGTGTGTGTGTGTGTGTGTGTGTGTGTGTGTGTGTGTGTGTGTGTGTGTGTGTGTGTGTGTGTGTGTGCGTGTGTGTGTGGTGGAGGAGCTCAGCCCGACAGAGAGAGCAGATGCTGCAGCGTGATAATAAATGACACCAAAACATTAAAAAGCACCAGTAACGTCGGGGCTGATAAATACTACGATCTTTAATAGTTTAGCACCGGGGCCCATTTAATACCGGGTCTCAGAACGCATCTCTGCCTTCAGATAGCATGAGGCAGAGTCCGTGTCTGTTCTGGGCTGCTGTAGAGACATGGAGGTGCAACCCGCTCCTCCATCACGGTCTGGTACGCTGCAGCCACTGCAAAGGACGAGGGCAGACTGCAGCGCATCATTCACTCTGCCGAGAGGGTGATTGGCTGCAATCTGCCGTCCCTCCAGGACTTGCTCTCTTCAAGAACCCTGAAGCGAGCAAGAAGGATTGTAGCTGACCCCTCTCACCCTGGACATTAGTGGTGTCACGGATCACGGATCGATCCGTGATGCGTTCGGATCAGCCCTCACGGTTCGGATCACTCGTGAACCGCGGATCAATCGAGTATTTTTTATTTTTGTTTACAGTGTAATCATCATAGTGTGTAAAGTTCTACTGTTGCTGTTCCTTTTCAAGTAACAAGTCCCCGAATATCAATGCAGAGTGTCAGTGAACAGATATAAAGCAGGAGTGTGTTCACGTGAACGGAGCAGCTTAGAAGCATTTAACGGTGAAGTCATGGCGAGCGGAGGAACGTCAGAAGCCGCGACGTCATTTAAGTCGCAAGTTTGGGAACATTTTGTTTTAACCTAGAACGTATAATGACGGATGAGGGTGGTGGACAAAGCGTTACGGTATGTAGGCGTTATTTAAAGAGAGACACGACAACGACAAAACATCGGCATGTCCACACATATGAAGAGACACCATCCCGTCTGTCAGCGACGGGGACACTCCGGTGTAGAAAACACAGGATTTCTAAATCTGGTTAAAATGCTTGAGCCACGCTACGAAATCCACTCACGCACCCACTTCAGTGTGAAGCTGTTCCAGACCTCTATGAGAAGGAAAAGACTGTAGAGACTGCTTTCACCACGGCGGAGTGATTCTTAGCCCGGCGCTGTAGACACGCCCCCTCTGTGAGAGTCACACACACACACACCTGGTTCAGGTGCTGACAGAAGCATCAGAGTGAAGCTGGACCGGCCCAATAATATTCCAGTCACCACAGAAAGGTCGACCCTCTCCCCAGACAATGGAGATATTCTCATCTTTTTGAAAATAATGTCACAGTAATGGTAAACATTATTGTGTATTTGAATGGCATCACCTGACAGGAAGTAAACACAGACCCAAGTTGTTGCCGAGCAGTTCAGTTCAGTGTAAACAGTGGAAGCTAGCTCACTGGCTGTTTCTTTCTTTCAGTATTGATGAAAGGACGAGGATATCAGAATTGAGTATTCTTGAATGTTTTATTTGTTTATTTCATTTTGTTTCAAATTGGACATCTTCAATATTTTTGTTTTCATGTAAGACTATAGCCCAAAGTTCTTTGCTTTAAGTGTTCTTGAAGTTCTTTAATTAATAAATGGAAAGCAAAGTTATATTTGTCTCCTCCCCTTTTCTTTGTTGATCCGAAAAATGATCCGAACCGTGACTCCTGAACCGTGATCCGAACCGAACCGTGAGGTTTGTGATCCGTGACACCCCTACTTTCTTCCATTTTGTCCGATGCATTTATCCGTTCTTCCCTTTCTTTTCCAGGTTCTGATGCTTCATCATTTTCAAATTCCTCCAGACTGTGCCACAGTTATGAATAATATATTCAATATCTGCCAATAAACCCCTATAACTGTCCCCTTAATGTTGCTACTTTGTTCATTATGTGAATATAATATACCCAATTTATAGTTCCATTTCATTGACAATAAATAGTGTGCTTTATTAAATGTATTTATTTTCACAATGCAAATTTTTAAATAGTGGACTCCACTTCCTATGAGAAGCACTACACACAGAGCTACCTGCAGATGGATTAGCTCAGGGATGCATGCAGTGAAAGAGCCGCTCTTCACTGCAGCGTTTCATGGAAAGAGGAAGCTTGTGGTGGCATCTTCTGTTGTGCCTCTAGGATCACTGGGTCAACAGAGACGCATGAAGCTCTTCAGTGACAACCAGCATTTGGTATCTGTGACTTTATCAAACAAGTAATACCGTACAGATACAGATAAATGTTCATTCAATCATCGTGTACGTGTGTGACTGGTTTAGTTGGGCTTGTAAGCGATGTCACCAGTGTGTGTTTCTCCGAGGGAAAGTGAAACAGCTGATTGTTGGGTATGGAGATGTGAAAATTCCCCTGAAAGCTTCATTCTGACGCTGATCAGCAGCACTCAGGAACACCTGCTATGTGATGGTCATTAAGTGAAATACTGATGACTGAGTGTTTGTGGTTCTCCATCAGCATGTAGAGAATTGTTGAGAGCCCAAAGTTTCCATTGAGACCACTGAATGGAATTCTATTTGGCACCGGACTGCCTTTTTGTTGCCCGATCAGACGGAGCGTTTTTCTTCTTTCAGTTTGCTTACTTTAAAAAAATGTGACTATGCAACCATTGAATGAGTGCTATGGTTAGGTTAACACAAGCCTTGAACTGGACTCTACCTACTAGTTCATAGTCCAGTTTAAATGAGAACTACTGACCTGAGATCTCCAGTACTGCCCTAATTTGCCTCCGGGCCTGCTGTTTCCTGTTTAGACCATGGTAACTCGGGTACTACTCGTGTAAATATGCGAGGTTCATAGCGAGATGCTCCAGCCTCATTGAGAACCATTACAGAAAGGCGCTCTGTCCCTGAGCAGCCTCTGCTTTTCCTTCAAAGCTTTAGTCATTTTTGCTCTCACTGTTAGATGACAGTAGAAGGGACCGGAAACACAGGGTGAGAGTGAGGGGCAACTTCATGCTTCCGATGTCCCCAGCCAGAATCAAACCAGTGACAGTGTAAAGTATATATATCACATTTTCATCGGGTCGCCTCTAGTGCTGTTTTACCAAACAGAATCTTATTTGTATGTCTTTATCATCCAAATGAATTCTGCCATCATTTATTTGATACGAAGTAAATAATAGACATAGCACCAGTGATGGTCTTTAGCTTTTTGACGGGCTGCTTGAGATAGTGACCTTTCAACTTGTCGAATGATGTATTTTTCTTGCGGACACACTGTACAGATGTCCTTTGCATTGCATTTGGCTGAGATCTTATATGTGAATGTGAGCCGGACGGCCTCCAGATGTGTTGTAGCTGCTTTGACAGCATTGGGGTTATTTTGTTCTGCTGCATTTACATTAGAGCGGAAAAGATTAGTCAATCAATCTATTAGTAGGCCTTTCACAATAATGATGTTATTGACTTATTCTACAATATATGGACATGACCTCAATAATTTTCACGTTATCGTCTTATTGTACGACATACAGTCAGGGCCATAAGTATTGTGTGACTGTGACACAGTTGTTCTTATTTTGCCTCTTTACACAACTCCAATGGATTTGAAACTAATCAGTCAATATGTGGTTGAAGTGAAGACTTTCAGCTTTAATTTGATGGATAGAACTAAAAAATCACAATGACCGTTTATAATTACGGCCATTTTTACACAGTCCCCCGCATTTTCAGAGGCTCAAAAGTAATTGGACAAACTAACATAATTGTGAATATAATCATTATTTTTAATACTTGGAGGAAAATCCTTTGCAGTCAATGATTGCCTGAAGTCTGGCTCCATAGACATCACCATTAACGGTGAGTTTCCTCCCTGGAGATGCTTTGCCAGACCTTTTACTGCAGCCTCCTTCAGCTGCTGCTGGTTGTGGGTCTTTCTGCCCTCAGTTTTATCTTCAGTAAGTGAAAGCCTGCTCACTTGGGTTGAGATCAGGTCACTGACTTGGCCATTGAAGAAACTTCCATTCCTTTGCCATAAGAAGCTCTTGTGTTGTGTTCACAGTATGTTTTAGGTCGTTATTCAGCTGCACTGTGAGGCTCCATCCAATCAGTTTTGTAGCATTAGGCTGAATCTGAGCAGATAGTTTAGCCTTAAACACCTCAGTACTCATCCTGCTGCTTCGATCAGCTGTGACATCACCAATGAACACCAGTGACCCCGTTCCATTGGCAGCCATACATGCCCATCCAAAGCACTGCCGCCACCATGTTAGACAGATGATGGGGTTTGTTTCAGATCATGAGCCGTTCCTTTCCTTCACCACACTTTTCTCTTCCCATCATCCTGGTACAAGTTCATCTTGGTTTCATCTGTCCAAAGAATCTTTTTCCCAAACTGGTCAGTCTAAAGTCTCATCGGGCCTTCCTGTTCTTCAGTGTTACCAGTGGTTTGCACCTTGTTGTAAACCTTCTGTATTTAGATTCTTGACGGCGTCTCTTGATTGTAGAGTTTAACAATGATGCGCCAACATCCTCCAGAGTGTTCTTGACTTCAGTAGATGTTATGAAGGGTTTTTCTTCACCACGGTGCACCAATGTTTTTAACCTAATAATGTTCTCCTTCACTTGCATTGACACATTTTTGGTCCGCATGCTGAGAGTTCTAAGGACCAACTACCAACTGCAAATATAACATTTTGAATCCTGTTGTCGGCATCATTTGTCATGAAATAGTGACAGAACAGGCCACACCGCCAACCGTTTGTCAGACAATTGTCCAATTACGTTTGAGCCTCTGAACATGTGGGTGGATGTGTCAAAGTGGCTGTAATTCCAAAACTGTTATTGTAATGTTTTTGTTATATCCATTGAATTAAAGCTGAAAGTCTACACTTCAACCACATATTCACTGATTAGTTTCAAATCCATTGGAGTGTGTGAAGGGGCAAAATTAGAAACATTTAGTCACAGTCCAAATATTTCTGGCCCTGACTGTATACGTATAGACAGAACCTCAATCATTTTATGTTATCGATCTTTTTGTAGGATATATGGACATAACCTCACGATTACCTCATTGTACATATAGACATGACCAATTATTTTTGCTGACCTCGGTATTGCCTGTTAAATGCTTGTTTGCTTCTGAGGCAGATTTGTGAGATTGGGCTGAACAAATTTAATTTAATTGTTTACGTATAATGTCACCAATTTAGAATTTTTCAAGATAGCTTTTCCATTAGCTCCGTTATTTAGCCAAGCTAAATTATTTAGTTATTTAGATTACGCTGCCCACCGGGTGCTAACGTTAACTAGCTCTTCTCCTGCATATTTCAGCAAAGATTTGATGTTCACAGGATTTGTCGTGTGCATGCGTCTGCCTTGTTTGTCAGCCAGCAGCTCTCTCATAAACGTCTCATTCTTATCCAGTTTTGAACCACATGTCTTGTGCCACTCTGATGAAGTTTTTCTAAGACTATTTAATGAACAGGCGTTTAGAATTGATCACCCTTATCATAGTGACATTCAGTTTACCTCTGCAATCCCTGATGTTAAAATGACATCAGACTATTTCTCAAATAACTTCCTTGCAATTGTGGAGAAACATGCAGTTTTCCAAATGCTCAGAATATAAGATGGGTCAATTTGTTGGTTTTCCTCTGAACTTTCAACTCTTTTTAAAGAAAGAAACGGATCATGGTCTCTTGCTAGATGCTCAGAGGACCCGTCCCATTGGCTTGCCTTTACACAACTGAGATATAAATGCACAGCCTCTGTAAGGAAAGCCAAATGATGTTATCATTTAGAATCAATTCATCATGCACACTCAAATCCAGCAGCATTCTGGAAGGCAGTCAATTCTATGAAGCCTTTAATAAGCACTTTACTAAATGGTATAATTCCCAGTATCTGGAAGTCTGTTTATGTAATTCCTTTGAACAAGGGAGGAGACAACAGCAATCTCAATACTTATCAACAATATCCAAATGTTGTAACCATTTCAAAGCATTCCTCTCAAAATATCCAGTCTTACGACCCATAGTACCATATCTGCTTTTCTTTCGTTGTAAATTGTTTTGCTTTTTGTATGGACAAATGGAAGCATTGCGCTGCTGTTTAACAAAAGCTAGGTAAAAAAATAAATAATCTACACCAAGCAAAACCCTAAAGATGTTATAATTTCTTCCATGTATTTCAATTTTAACTCTCATGCTGCGGTCACACCGGTCGCGTTTTTTTTTTGACGCGCGTCGAGATTACATACAAAGTACATACAATTTTGCGATTGCGCGGCGCGTTGGACGAGTTATAGCAGTGCGGTGGACGCCGTAAAATCGCCAACGCGCGAGTTGAATTTTTTCAACTTCTGCGACATAATCGCGTGACGCTGTGGCGCGATAGCCTATCAGCGTTGAGTTGCTGCCCCCGTCATCAGTGCCGTAGCTGAATTGCAAACAACAATGGAGGACAAATAAATCCTGTAGCCGTCTGTGTAAACAGCGACCGGCGGCTTGCTAGACACAGTGAATACAGCTCGATACAATCCACGGAGCTCCTCTGAACAATATTGTGAACCAGACATGACGGCGTTTAGTTTCCCGGGATATCTGTGACTTCCACAACACGTAGGAATATAGGTTATTCTTTCCATGGTTAATGGCGGACAGTTGAACGGATCCAGGTCTATAAACCACGCCCCCTCTCCGGCGCTACGAGATTTTGCGGCGTTTGGTCTGAACACGACCGGCGGCGCGTTGGACGCGATTTTGCAGTGCGTCAAAAAATCAACGCGACCGGTGTGACCGCAGCATTACTCCTCCAACTAAGCTCTGCTGGCAAGTTAAATTTAGTTTTACAATAGTCACGCGCTCGCCCACTGACCAATCACAGCGCACTCTGCGCCTCGCAGCAGACACTGAGCTGCACTAATGCTGACGTCATTATAGGCCGGCGCTGATCCGTCAAAAAATACGCCCAACATGTCAAACTAAAGATCTGATTGGTTGAAGAATCAACAATATCGTCCCCGTTCACTTAAACTGCAAATGGATGCAGGCCTCCGTCTGCAGGCCTCTGTTCTTACCTAGAGACACAGAGGTGAGATCTGATTGGATAAAAGCTCTACTTAAAACAAGCTGCACTGGAAGCAGAGCAACTGAGGAAGACAGGAGCTGTGCAATGAGAACATAACATGATGGGAAAAATATTTTCATGAATTATAATACATGTAGTGTATCGAAGAAAAATTATTAAATTATAAAATAGCTATAACTTTGTGATTCTGTTTAGGCCAGCAGAGAAGGCCTTGCAGGCCCTGACGGCCCACCACTGGTAAAAGAAGAGAGAAGGCAATCAAAACAAAAGGGTCCTCCAAAAACAGATGAAGATCCTCCCCGCCGCGGTGGAGTACGGAAGATTGTTCTCTCAGCTACAGAAATACAGTCGGCGACTCTTTGTCACAGCCGCGGTTCTGACCTCTGAACTGATGAGAAACAACTTCCGCCTCCGCGAGCGGTGAACCATCTCAACACGAATTGCGGGAGTATTGAAATACACAGCATTAACGATCTCTGTGATTGTTGAGCATACACCATGTTATAAAAATAACAGTAACTTAAGCAACACAAACAAGCTAATAAACACAATAACCTGAATCTAGCCCAGACACCGTAAGTAGCCTTACTCGGAGGTGGTTTCGTGGTTGATCGGTCGGTCCTCCGACGGCGCGGCGCTGTGATAAAATTATCTGTGCGTCAGAGAATTTCTTCGGCTCAGTAAGGGAATTCCCGTCCTTACGGCTAGCACAAAGTTGACTTGGGTGGAGAGGTGAAATGTGTGCTTCCTTGAACGACCGAGGTGGTCGAGGGAAAAGTGATGCGTTCAGGGGGCGCTCAGGGTTTTTATAGCTTTGGGGGTATCCGGTTGTAAAATCAGAAGTCCCTTCTCGGTATCCCTGGGTTCGTCCAATGAGAGCAGTGTTGCATTTGGGTGGCGAGTTCACACCTTAATATGAACTTCTTTCGAGTGGGGGTTTCGGTCCTTATCAAACTCGAATCAGGATGAACCCTTTGATTGGCAAACAGGAAGGCCTGACTTCTTTGTTTCAAAGCACATGGAGAGGCCACATAGTGTAATTGAAAATTTCCTTTAACAGTTCAGGTGAAGTTGGTTTTATCCAAAGTGTTCAAAATAGACAGAGTCTTGATGAATGATCAAAGTTTCAGAAAGTAAATTTAATGTTTGCAAACGGAGAACACAACCACAGCCACGTATCACAGTGAAATGTGCTCATGCTCTGGAGACGCAGAATCAAAACAAGGTATTTATACAGGCAACACTGAGAAGACAGGATAAGACAGAGGAGACTGGGAACACAGGTGGGGGCCAGTGTTCTGGTGCGAACCTTCACCGACCATAGTTCCCAAGAGAATGTTTATGCTCAGAGAAAGAGCTGTTGATTACAGAAAGAACACGCCGGTTGCTCGTCCGGAATAAGATAGAAAGTGACCTCTGTATCAGAACGAACATGTCAATGTGTTCAGACATCCAGACGCCTGTGCAAATGAATTTTCTAACAGCACATATCATAATAAACTATGAGGACGACATGTTAAAACATTTTTTACCATTACAATAGTCAGACCCCAGGTCCTACATTATAGTAACCTGAATATTTTTGCATTTCGGACAGTTGTTCGAATAAAACAAGAAATTTGAGGGCTTCCTGTTACGGGAAAAAGAGCAGTGGATACTGTCAACAGATCTCTGTAGCTGGTATATTGGTTCTCCACTGAGCTCTTTTTGTCTTTGTGCTGTCTGTAACATGATCCTGAGTTTAATTTCTGCCATGTGAACTGATGATCCTCAAGTCTCCTCCTCCTCTCTAGTCACAGCCACAGCTGATCACCCTGATGTTGTTTGTTCATGTAGCAGAAGTTAGGAATGTATGTTCCCTTTGATCTCCAAACTGAAACCTGACTCAACCACATTGACAAATAAAAGGGGAAATTCAGTAATGGAGGAGCTGTTGGCAGCCTCATCCCTCTCCCTTCCTCTTCTTTTAGCTCTCCCAGACAGACCGTGTAATGGCGTGATAGGGGAGTATTGATGGTTGATGGGAGGTGCACATGTGTCTAATGGTTTCACTCCCTCAGGATTTGTCATATAGCCTCAGCAGGCCAGTCACTCTTTGTCTTAATCATTCATAGGAAAGCCTGTGGGCTGCAGGAAGCAGGCACATGTAGCTGAAACACAGCTGAAAAAGGAAACAGAAGTGTTCGCGGGTGAACGGAATAACCAACGTAACTGACAGCGAGGCCCACATTCACCAGCATTTATTATCTGTTGTGCGTTTGGGTTATGAGCAAAGGTTTCATCTTATTTACCAAGAAATGTGTCAATACTAGATACAGTATGATGTGCAAAGACGGGCCTGCCGATGAGAACCATGGAGTTGTAAATGAACAGGCTGATTCTGTACAAAGTCATTCACTCCTTTTACTGCTGGAGGCCAGGAAACGCTTGCTGTGGTCTGACTCTGGTTTGCACAGGCCTGATATTACCTGAGGAAGTGCACTGCCTGGAACCTCAGTCCATGAAAAGACACAATAAATGAAATGTAAAACCTTTCTTTCTCTCTCAGTCTCAGACAGTTCACACACTACAAAAGACATACAGTCCGCCCTCCCTCCATCCTCTGCCTCGTACACAGTCTCACTCCCTGCATCATGTCTATGAACATTACGTCCTTAGATGTGTCATATTCTAGCCATTGTGTCCAAACGGCAAGCTTGCACCGAATCCAATAAATCTGCACTTCTTCCGTCATGTAAATAAAGCACGTATATCAGCTGTGCGCTCCGGATCAGACTGGAGACTGGAGATCAAAGGATGGCTGATACTTTCTATAGTCCTACGTTTGTAATTTATAGACAGAAAACACATTTTATTTTGTGTTATTTACTGGAAACGACATACAATAAACCCAACAGCTAGGTTCTTATGTACCTTGATGAGGCTTCTCCAGCCGGCTGCCACCTTATTTATGTTCTTGTAGTGAAATGAGGAGGTATCCTATTGAAGATCTCCTCATTTTAACTTCTCCAGTCACACGTTCCGCGTTGACTGGTCATGTTAAGCTAGTCCTGGGCTCTGATGAAAGATATCAGCCTGGTCCATATTTTATGATGGCTAATGCAACTTAAAGGAAGATGATCACGTGTATTGATTTTGTTTCGGTTATTATGGTGGGAAACTGGTTTGATGCTGCTTCTGATGTCATAAACAATACACTAAATCTATCTTTATTTGATCACAACCAGTTACCTTTCAGGTCAATTGTGTGTTGTGTATTAGCAGAACACTTGGCCATATGTTTTTATTTATTTATGGTTTAATTCACATCCCATTTTCACATATTGCACAAACTGTAACAATGCCTCATTTGCCCACTGTACTCTAACATGCACTAATTCAATGTTCTCAGGAATCCTCAGGAAATGAAAATATTCTCCACACATCTTGATGGGAAGCCTGAGTGCTTCAACCATATACCATCATTAGCTTTGGAAAATTGGCTCTAAATACTTGATATTGTTATGTTGAGCACAAGAGTATTGGCATTATTATTTGCCTTTGAATACCAATAGTGTAATGTGAGTTCAGTGTCAAGTGCTTATTTCACCTGCCACTATTTCTCTTTCACAGTGTGCACTAATTCATTCAGCTGTACTCTTCATGCCATGAGAGCATCCTTTTAATAAGGTGACCTAGTTCTGGGCGCATGCTGCTAACAGGACGGCAGACTAAAGTCCATCTGTGTCTGTCCTCTGCTCCACCAGGCCCTGGGGAGGAAATGGGAGCCAAGGCATCGCTGGTGGAGGGTCCGGGGCCCGGCTCTGCACTGGTTCCTTCTCCCACTCTGGAGAACATCCAAGCAGCATATGAGGACAGAGAGGGGGAGGCTGCCAGGGAGCTGATCCAACAAGCCTGCTGTGTGGAGTGCAGCGCAGGGATGCCTCACATCAACGGGGTGAGCACACTCAAATTATACATGACAGTCACTTTGTCACGGCCATCACTGTGACATTAGGGGCTCTGTGGAGTGGGAACACAGCCGGTGTGTTTGAGTAACCCTCTGTTAGACTGGAATGACAAATCTCTTGGGACTCTTGTATGACTGTTTTACAGTATGTGTATGTGGTAATTCAAATGTTAAAATGTAATGACAGTCAGCATTGGCTATTGAAAACTTCAGTCCACCATCCAAATGTAAACCGAAATTTGAAACACAAGATTGGAAATTGCACTCAGTTGGTAATGTAAAAACATAAACAGTTGAAGGGATCAAATGACCCTTCACAGCAAGTCTGAAATTCAATTTCGGTGCCTCCTTTCGGTGCCTGCGCCGATTGAAATACTTATTTGACACTACTCTCATGACTCCGTCCTGGCAGCAGGACTCGGTCCTCCGCTCCTCACTCATAGTATTATTACAACGGGGTATTTAGCGCTGTCGCTCATAAGCACAACAACACAGGCACACGAAAGCGTCTTCTTCTTCTTCTTCTTTGAGACCAACTGGCGGTTACCAGTTGGCGAATTGGCGCATTACCGCCACCAACTGGTAAAATAAAATAAGTCATGAGACGTGTCGTATTTTACCAGAGAAGGAAAATATGCTCATATTTCTGCAAAATAATTGCTGAAGTTTGAAGCTAAAGTGTGTGTACAGAGTGTGTGTGTGTTTTGTATTTATTTATATTTATTTAAGTATACTGTAAACTGTTAACAGTTAACATATTGTTCATAGTTAAAAAGTTTGAAGCTGTAGTTTGAAGCCAAGTGTTTTGTATTTATTTATATTTATAGTATACTTTAACAATTAATATATTGTTCAATTTGAAGAAAAAAAGTATCGGTTCAGGCACCGTTTAGGCACCGGTATCGTTTTAGCACCGGTATCGGAAAAAACCCAAACGATACCCAACCCTACCTATAAGCGTGCAATATAAGTCTAAGGGGTCTCCAGATACTTACCAGTATAGATTATATCCTATAATCTTTGCTTTTTGTTATTTAGAAATAAAGGTGCTAACTAGAACCATATAGGATTCTTCAGCTTGTCCCCAAAACCTGTCCCCACGTCATACAGACATAGTTCTTAAGAAATGAAAGTCTCCCCATGTCCCCAAACATTTTTGGTTCCTGGTATAACCATTAAAAATGTTACACCTGGAACTCTTTCAGAGAGTTCTACCTAGAACCCAAAATACAATGTTATACCTAGAACTTTCTCTGAGAGGTTCTACAGTAAACCCTTTGATGGTGAAATGGTTCCATCCAGAACCTTCCAAGGGGTTTCATCTAGAACCCAACCAGGGTTCTTTATGAGGCTCCTAGGGCCAGATATGGTGTAGTGCACCTCAACAGTCATGGTTCACATCCAGCGTTTTTAGGGTGTTTGGTAGGCGTGGAAGGTATAAAGGTATAGAAAGTATACTTCTATGATTTTTGCTGACCGGTAGAGCCTAGAGACGCACAAATCAATCGGCGGCCAATCAGATTTTTTGCAGGTCACATTTACACACGTGCCTGCCGCTACCATGCGTCTGTGAGTGAAGTCCAAAATAACAACCTCAAATCATCACACCATGGCTGATGGGCGTCAAGTAGATGCTGCAGGTTGTGTCCATGTTTTTATAGAGAGAGGTTAGGAGATATTTACTTTGTTTTTCTTGATCGTGGTGAGGGGGATTTGTGTAAGGTGATTAGGCTTCCCTAACCCACAGTGAAACGTGTAAACTTATTAGAATCAAACAGACAAGTCCATAAGAAAATATAGTTCCCATTTCATTTACACCCAATTCAGTTTTTGTATTCCTCGAAAGGCCAGTGTGGTCCTGCTATAGAGGAAGCTAGATAGTGTCTTATAAGTAGTGGTGTCACGGATCGATCCGTGAGCCGTTCGAATCAGCCCTCACAGTTCGGATCAATCGAGTATTTTTTTCTTTTTTTTTACAGCGTAATCATCATAGTGTGTAATAAAGTTCTACTGCTGCTGTTCCTTTTCAAGTAACAAGTCTCCGAATATCAATGCAGAGTGTCAGTGAACAGATATAAAGCAGTGGTGTGTTCACGTGAACGGAGCAGCTTAGAAGCATTTAACGGTGAAGTCATGGCGAGCGGAGGAACGTCAGAAGCCGCGGCGTCATTTAAGTCTGGGAACATTTTGTCTTAACCTGTAACTTATAATGACGGATGAGGGTGGTGGACGAAACCGTTACGGTATGTAGGCGTTATTTAAAGAGACACACACGACAACGGCAAAACATCGGCATGTCCACACACATGAAGAGACACTGTCCCGTCTGTCAGCGACGGGGACACTCCGGTGTAGAAAACACAGGATTTCTAAATCTGGTTAAAATGCTTGAGCCACGCTACGAAGTCCACTCACGCACCCACTTCAGTGTGAAGCTGTTCCAGGCGTCTATGAGAAGGAAAAGACTGTGACCGCTTTCACCACGGCGGAGTGATTCTTAGTCCGGCGCTGTAGACACGCCCTCTCTGTGAGAGTCACACACACACACACACACACCTGGGGCAGGTGCTGTAGACACGCCCCCTCTGTGAGAGTCACACACACACACCTGGTTCAGGTGCTGACAGAAGTATCAGAGTGAAGCTAGACAGGCCCGATAATATTCCAGTCACCACAGAAAGGTCGACCCTCTCCCCAGACAATGGAGATATTCTCATCTTTTTGAAAATAATGTCACAGTAATGGTAAACATTATTGTGTATTTGAATGGCATAACCTGACAGGAAGTAAACACAGACCCAAGTTGTTGCCGAGCAGTTCAGTTCAGTGTAAACAGTGGAAGCTAGCTCACTGGCTGTTTCTTTCTTTCAATATTGATGAAAGGACGAGGATATCAGAATTGAGTATTCTTGAATGTTTTATTTTTATTTATTTATTTCATTTTGTTTCAAATTGGACATATTCAATATTTTTGTTTTCATGTAAGACTATAGGCCAAAGTTCATTGCTTTAAGTGTTCTTGAAGTTCTTTAATTAATAAATGGAAAGCAAAGTTATATTTGTCTCCTCCCCTTTTCTTTGTTGATCCGAAAAATGATCCGAACCGTGATCCGAACCGTGAGGTTTGTGATCCGTGACACCCCTACTTATAAGGTAACTTTCTTGTTTTCCACACACATTGTAAGTCAGTGGCTATTTCCCATCCATATCAAGGACCTCACTATTAGCCCAGGTAATATTTCTTTTACACTAAAAGTCCATCCTGATTGAGGTTATGAGCCTGAAGTCCCACGTAATAGTTTTTTTGTGGAGAAACTCTCCTTTGACAAACTAAAAAGAGTACTGTTTTTTTCTGTGAAATATAGGAGGGTATCTGAACAAATCAGCCACTCTTTCATCAGAGCCAAAACCTGCCAATCTTCAGCAAAGTGCCTTACAGAGGCAAAACAAAAACTGGAAGGGAAAACAACAACAAATAGTACAAATTAGTACTCTAAAATTCCATCGGAAAACATGTTCATAACATGTTCTTGGAAGACTTCCTGTGGGCTAAGTGGGTCATACAGTATGTGTCAAAATCTTCTTCTGGGAAGAAAACCCTTATTTCAGTAGTTTTGGATGTAAATTGTCAGCAGTCAATAGAGTCAGTGAGACAAGTTTTAACTAGATCAATATACAAGAGGGGTTGGGGTAAATTAAGGATTCTCAGGTTCTATT
Source organism: Lycodopsis pacificus (assembly GCA_028022725.1). Taxonomy (NCBI): domain Eukaryota; kingdom Metazoa; phylum Chordata; class Actinopteri; order Perciformes; family Zoarcidae; genus Lycodopsis; species Lycodopsis pacificus. The sequence continues at coordinate 2,116,329 of CM051690.1, forward strand.
GCGATTCATGTTTTTAAAGGAAAAGGAGGATGTTTCAAGGTGCACTGTTGGTCGGACAAGAGCATATCAACCAACCAACCAGAAGGTGTCAGCCCCCTGAAGTGTTTTCTTTGCGCCTGTTATGTGTCCTAGTTACATTATTTAGATGTTCCCTGTGGAGCAGTGCTTTGTGTTTGTATTTGGGTTCTGAGAAGTGAGTGGGAGTGCTGCTCTTCTCGTATTTATTTGGGAATGCATCCCTCCCAGGCCTCTGTTACTGGCATTTCCATAAAGAGTCTGACTAATTGATTAACTGACGGCAATTTTGCAAAACAGGGTTAGTCGAGTCAGAGTTCAGGAGGGTTAGTCGAGTCAGAGTTCAGGAGGGTTAGTCGAGTCAGAGTTCAGGAGGGTTAGTCGAGTCAGAGTTCAGGAGGGTTAGTCGAGTCAGAGTTCAGGAGGGTTAGTCGAGTCAGAGTTCAGGAGGGTTAGTCGAGTCAGAGTTCAGGAGGGTTAGTCGAGTCAAGAATTCATTCCTTTAAAGTCAGAATCATTAATGACTCTACCCTTTGACAGGGAGAATATGGTTCAACATGGTGAAAGTTTAGTAAAGGGGGAAAACTGTGCTTGCTCACAAAGTGGCCTGAGAAAGCTACCGACCAGCAGTCTGTAAAACAAGCAGAGGCAGCGACTTGCTAATTGTCCAGTGTAAACGCTGCAGTGACCACTTTCATTTAGCCACTACTCAGTTTAAGAAAATCCAGTTTCTATATTAGGTCTGCTGTGCTTCTGTTGTTAGTCGATGGGTGATGCGTAATAGAAAATGTAATCGTTTAATAGTTTGTCATATCTGCATCGAATCAGTCACCATGGACCCAACTGGCAGTGTTAAAGGAAGAAGCATGGAACCTGAAAAACCAGTTCCCCTTGATCAGTCAACGAGGCTGATCTTAGACCTACTTCAGTCTTCAACTATGTTGGAAACTTCAGCAGGGAGAAATGTGTTCTCTGCTATCCATGCCTGAAGCTGTCTCAACTCTTAACCTGTTTCTTAAGCTTGTTTAGATGTGGACCTGCACTTCACTGAAATATATGTATATATGGTAAATGAATTAAATGGACTGTACTTATATAGCGCTTTTCTAGACTCTTGACCACTCAAAGCACTTTAACACTACATGTCGTCATTCACCCATTCACATCCATTCATACACTGATGGCAGGGCTACCATGCAAGGTGCCACCTGTCCATCAAGACTAGCTAACATCCATACCCATTCATACACCGCATCAACAGGTTGCAGGAGCAATTTGGGGTTAAGTGTCTTGCACAAGAACACATCAACATGGACTAACGGAGCTGCCGATCATACCACAGATTCTCTGATTGTATAATGTATGTGTGTGTGTATATATATATATATATATATATATATATATATATATATATATATATATATATATATATATATATATATATATATATATATATATATATATATATATGAATGTTTCTCTCATTGTGTGTGTGTGTGTGGTCGCAGGTGCGTCTCCTGTGTTTGGCCACTCAGCATGGTGATCTGCAGAGTGTGTGTTACCTCCTGAAAGAAGCCCGTATCGCTGTGCCCCTTGAGCCATCCAACAGCAACCCAGCCATCCTGGCAGCATACTACGGCCACGCCAGCCTGGTCAAAGAGCTGCTGGATTCCATACCTGGTAGGAGGGAAAGAAACAGCTCAACATTCACAGTATATGGATCAGGACAAGCCTTTTGTTTCATTAATAACATGCGTTCATTAATTTCTAAATGGAAGTCTAGTTGATGTCCTGCAGATTATTTAACGAGATATTTTTAGTCTTACTGTTTCTGCTTCAACACCTTACATTTACAATAAACAAAGACGGGGCGCTCTACCTCTTTAATGTCAAAGTCCATTAACTGTAGTATGGATAGTACTACTCTGTGTATCATGTCCTCTGTTTCTCTGGACAAGCTGTCAAGTCTGTAAAATAACCCCGACCATGTCATAGTGATTATCAGGTTTTATTTATTTATTTTTCAGGGATAATGCACACTAATTAACAGTTACACTGTAAGTGAGCCAGAGTTAGCCAGAGAGGCTAATTTCCATCTGCTGTCCCCCCGAGGTTGATCTCGGCTTGGACTTAAAGACTAAAAATCTAAAACTCTCATCGATGAAATATTCTGCCTGACAGAGAACCGTGAGTGGTTGATTGTGAAGTATAGTATGTCCTCTTTGCTGATGTCCCCTCACTGGTTTCGGGTCTCCGCCTCCTCTCAGGTCCATGTCTGAGGAGAGACTTGCTGAACTGGATGCTGGCTACCTCTTGCCAGCAGGGTCACCTGGACGTGGTCCGGCTGCTGGTCCACGGCTACGAAGCTGATGCCAAGGACTGTGCCATCCACAGTGACGAGTTTGCTGTCATCACTGGGCTGCCACTGTATGCTGCTGCACGAGCAGGTAGGGACACAAGTCCACATCATCTGTGCTTCTACCACAGCAAACGGTTGGAACATGACATTTTTTGCTGTTCTATTGATGCAAACATTATTTCAAAAGTATCCAAGTCCTGCATTCATGTCCTGAAAATACAGAGAAATACTGACATGGGTGCTTTCCATCCAGCTAACGGTCTTCACCGTCTTCCTAACATCTTAGTAGCTAACTACAGCTCTGTCATTTTGTTTTCCCAACTTTCTGTTTAGCAAAAGTGCCATGCTGTTTTTAAGTGCGTTTGTTGAGCCGTTGCTGTCGTGCTTTCTTGCGATTGGCTCAGCTGTTTCAGAGCAATGAGACCAATGATGTGATTGGCTGAGAGTCTATTTATTCATCACCACACCATCCGATCGATATCCAACTTCACCCAGCCCGATTGCACTTTGTGCTGCTGCGCCTACATCAACCAAAATAGCAGACGTTTTGTCGTTACTTCCAAAATAAAAGGTCTTAATGAACATCTGGCACACAGTAGCTCCAGACTGATGCTGGGTAGACGTTGTGCTGAATGTTAATGGGTTTTTAAGACCATTTGTTTTATTTGACAGCGTGGAGGCAGAAACTTGAAATGGGGACGTGGTAGAGACGTGTAAGCTCCCTAACCCGGAACGTTGCAGTATTGTGGCACATGCTGTAGCCCCTCAGCTACTAGGCACTCTAACATGGCGAGGTAATGCTGCTCTACGTTTTAGAACTATGGTTCCCATGATGTGGTGGCTTTGGGAAATGTAAACAGTAAGTATGATGTTGCCATGACGTTAGTGAGTTAGCTGTGGGCTACAACTAGAGCTTGTTTTAAGCTGATATCAGTTTACATTTAGTCCCACTGTTTCTATTAAGAGTCTACTGAATGATCTCTGTTCAGCTCCTGTCTGCAATGAATGGTAAATTGACATGGCGGACACAGTAGCAGTGGGAAACGCAATGGAGAGACAGGAGCACTGCCATGGTCTCACACCTCCGGCCTGAACCATTAACTATCTGTTGGACAGTTGGTTTGATTTCTAGCTGTCTGTAGTTTGCACAGTTCTACATCCCATTTACCGTCTGGCTGCTATCAAAAGATGTGTTAGCTAGTTGGAGTCACAGTTTCCATGTTGAGGCTGTACAAACTGAAGTTGAGGCGGACTGCTTTTTACGTCTCACTTTCCCTTCATAGTAGAGTTGACAAAGTGATGATGCCTTTCTGTCTTTTGGGGGTTGAGTGGAGGTGAAGAAAGAGACGGGTATGAACGTAAATCCTGTTTGAATAAACTTTATTTAAATGTTCACAGGACAAACTGACTGAGGGTTCCATGAGTGTTAAAGGCACGATGAGTAGGACTTTCCTAAAAAACGATGTATAGACTGATAGAAAAATAATCCCTACCCATTATCATTTCTCACTGACCGGAAGTGTGTGGAGACCCTGCCCTCTGCCGTTCCTTATTTTACTGTGTTCAAGGTGTTTCTGGATGTCAACCTCAAGAAAAACATAGCAACCAGGTGTCAGATCGTAAGCACACATTCAAGAGGAAGCTACCAAGATAGACGACACGGCCCCGAAAAAACACTAGTATAGCAAAACGCCACGGAGACAAAGGTCTTTCCACCTGCTGAGGACAGACCAACTTTGAATGTTGTGTTGACAAACTCAAGTCAATGTGCCTTTAACAAAACATGCCAGAAGAATGAAAATGTAGTGTCCATCCAGCTTGAGATGAGACATCACTTTGATGGACAAATGAATCAGAAAGCCTTAAAAGGTCTTTTTAACATTTATTTATATTTATGCATGTTATGTTTCTTCATGATTTTGGACTTTTTATGAACCCGCCGGAGATACCTATGATTTGTGTTTGACACAGTAAGCTGCCACACAGCCTACAGTGGCCGTGTGCACACACTGGGACAACGAGATCTTCAAATGCTGAACAACTGCAAGACAAAAGCACGCGTTGGAAACATGTCAAATGTATTTGCAGAAGTGCTGGAGCAGTACTGGGGACAGACACGGAGTGAAAACTGTCCACCTCTGTTGCTGTGAACACATGAAGTGTGTGTGAACATGTGTGTTGTGTTGCAGGTAATGAGGAGATAGCTCACTTCCTGCTGAAGAACGGAGCAGGATTCTCCTCGTACACCCTGATGGACCATCCGGCCTTCAGCAAACACCTCCTCAGACTCAAACTACTACAGGAAACCTCCAACGCAGAAGGAGAGGAGGTCTGTGGTCTGGACACAAAGGGGTTACTGGAAATGTGTTTCTGAACCGATGTCAGAGCAGAGCACCATCGTTAATCAGAGTTCATAGTGAACAATACATCTCTCAGATCTCTTGTGCCATTAGCTTTCAAACATCACAGAAGTTTACATTTGAATTGTGTTAAGAGCATAGAACATATACAGGAAGTGATGTCACCCAGTGGTTTCTGGACTGACGTTCTGAAACCTTGAGTTCGGCATTTTGGCCGCCACATCTTGTTTTTCTACAACCAGATGTTAGATGAGCGAGTGCAGCCGAACGCTGATTAAGACTCATTTGAGCAATTTTTAAGCTGCCAAAATGTTACAATTAACCTTCCTGAAGTGTAAACACTCAGTGAAACGGTTGAAGTTGTAAGACGAAAACAGACAACTCCAACACCGTGGTAGAGACCTGTCAATCACCGTGTAGCCCCGCCCTAAAGCATCCCCTGCTTTATGGTCTGTGTGACTCTAAATGGACCATCATGTACTAAATGAACATCATGCTGTATTGAAGAAGACTTGAAACTAGAGATTGAGACCATAAACTCATGTTTACAATGTTTACTGCGGTAATAAATCAAGAGAGAAGTAGAGTCATTTTCTCATAGACTTCTATATAACCAGAGGAGTCGCCCCCTAGTGGACACTAGAGAGACAACAATAATACATTTTATTTGTATAGCGCTTTTAAAAGGTACTCAAAGGCACTTTACATGGTAAAACATTTAAGACACTTCAGCACGGCTTCACTCTTCAGACCTGGAGGTTGCTGCCTGGGTTTAGCAGCGTTGTCACTTCTTCTCTGTAACCTGTCCCGTATTGTAGAAGTGAGCTCCCAGTGATCCTGTCACTAAGCTAACATGACAACGCCTTAGTCTAGCAATGCTTTTTCTTCGACGCAGAGTGCTGGTGAGATTATGTCACGGCTATGAACCAATCAGATTAAAGTATTTGTTGAATAACCAACAACAGATGATCTCTCAGAGAGCTCTGCAGGATTGTGTCCTCAGGGAGCAGGATGTGTGTTTGTGTGTTTTACTGCTCATCATAAATGTAAACAATACAAGTCTTCAGGCAATATAGAACACAATATACACTAAGAGTCTTTGTGACATGTGTGCCCATGTGCCGTTAACTTGCGTGCGTGACAAAAGTGTGAGTCCGAAGTGTGTTTGGAGTTGGTGTCAGCTGATAGAGGTGCAGGCGGATGGCTTCGGTTGTATAGGCCAGTTGAATCGGTACAGAGATGACAGTCTGGGGTGTTGAGGATTCAAAGCCACTCTGCACAGATAAACAAACCATGTTAATAAACGGGTGTATTCTCTATCATATCCTGAATATGATTCAGCCATGATGAGACATAGCAGGCTCTTATGTGTATGTGACCATACTCATTTACACATACTGTTGATGACCTGACATGGAGCACTTGTGCTTTTGTGCTCATTACCTTGTTCTGCTCAGTGATGTTTGGGAAACACACGGTTCAGTGCTCGCTACCTGCAGATGATGGTGTAGTCTGGGTTAGTAATCTTCCTGCAGGTCATGTCAGCAGCCAGAGATCATCAGAGGCTCGAAGCTGTGCTGCAAACAGATGCACCTCTAAAAACCATGTCACTGTAGTTACTGAAACGTTTCTATGTGATAAAGACGAGCACACGCATCTCCAATTGATTGTAATTTGGAAACTCGTCATGGAAACAAGTAAATGGAATTGAAAATGAGATATTAAACAAAGTGCAGGATTTACATCCAAAGATATCAATGGTTCAGGACTATTGAAGTTACCTTCCATCTTATCAATGTTTCGGTCAAACAACACGTATACTCCCTGGTGTCAGAATACATGATGCAATTCTGGGTTTAATGGCAAACGTTCATGCGTTCACTTAAAGTTAGCATCACAATGTATTCTAGTTAAGTAGATAAGACATTCAATCAAAGGGTCAGAGGTAGTCTTGAATCTGTGGTTCTCAGCCCTCCTCATGCTACCATGTCGTCTGTGTGCCCAGGCTGTCGCTGTGTGCTGGAGAGGTCTGCAACTGCCCTGGTTGGAGCTGGACTGGTTCATGGATGTCTCCTCCCGGATCACCCACCTGGATCTGTCATCCAACAGCCTGGCTGCCCTGCCCTCCGTGGTGCCCTGGGGTCTCATCCACCTGCAGACTCTAGATCTTTCCAACAATCTGCTGATTGAGCTTCCAGCTGCTCAAAACTCCCAGGAGGTCATCTGCTCAAGGTACATATGGCACAAGGTTGTCTGGCCGAGATGCAGCTGGGACAAATATATTTTCACACATCAGGGTAGCAGCTGGTCAGTGTACTTCATCTCCAATATGATGGATGTCGTTTTCTGTATAGATAGCCGTGATATATAACCACACACCTCGGCTATGACGTCTAATTCCTCTTCTTCAGTATCACTCGGCATCTAAGAATCTTTTTTAGACCAATGTGTTCTCATGGTTGCTTAGCAACAAGTTAAACAGACTAATCACCGCCTCCAGCACCAGACTCAGAAACTATCTCATGGTCTTCACACCAGAAGTGTGGAACCGTTCTCCAGAGCGATCGGCAGCTGAAACTCGGTGACCAGACAATGTGGACTCGATCCCCTCCACCTAACAAACAAGGCAAGCCTAGTGCACGCAGTCATCAAGGTCATCTACTGATGCTGGACAGCTTCTCTGTGGTGGCACCATTAATGTAGATAAAGAGACAAACTAGAAAAAGCATTTCCTGCTGAAAATGCGTTGGAATGCTGAAAACTGAAATTAATCGCAAAAACATTGCTGAAAATAGATATCCAATTCAAAAACAAATTGCAAAAAGCTTAATAATTCAAAAAGTTTACAAATATGAAAAGTCATATCACACCTCTCCTGAAAGAGCTGAACATTTTGATATTTGAACAGTTTCTGTGGCTTAAAAATTCATCAGTGGTGATATTTGTCGTAGTAGAAGTTGTAGTAGAAGTATTATTAGTATTAGAATTACTACTAGTACTAGTAGTAGTGATATTTGTAGTAGTAGTAGAAGTATTAGTAATTAGAAGTAGTAGAAGACGTAGTATCTGTAGTCATAGTAATAGCTGTAGTATTGGTCGTAGTATTTAATATCACAGTAGTAGTAGTAGTAGTAGTAGTAGTAATGGCAGTAGAAGATGTAGTAGTAGTACTAGTAGCAGTCGTACTAATAGCTGTAGTGGTATTACTACTTTTAGTAGCATGAATAGCAGTAGTAGTAGTAGCAGTTGTCGTATAAGTAGTAGTAGTAGTGGTAGTAATAGCAGTAGTGGTAGTAATAATATTAATGGTAGCAGTAATAGTAGCAAAAGTTATAGTAGCAGTAGTAGTAATACTATATTAGCAGCAGCAGTAGTTGTCGCAATATTAGTAAGAGCATTCATTTTTTTAAACAAAAAGCCTAATTTTGAGCTTGTTTAAATACAGTTAATCCATGGGGGGGGGGGGGGGGGGGGAGAGAGAGAGAGAGAGAGAGAGAGAGAGAGAGAGAGAGAGAGAGAGAGAGAGAGAGAGAGAGAGAGAGAGAGAGAGAGAGAGAGAGAGAGAGAGAGAGAGAGAGAGAGAGAGAGAGAGAGAGAGAGAGAGAGAGAGAGAGAATTTCCTGCTGAAAATGCGTTGGAAAGCTGAAATTAATTGTGAAAAAATTGCTGAAAATTAAGAAATGGGAGACTATCTGTCTGAAAAATGTTGAAGCCCGAAAGCATTTAAACTGCACTGCTGAAAAACCTTCTAGTTGAAATGTCTAACTATGGTGTCTGTAGCTGAATGTATGAGGAAGAAGAAGGCTTTGAAAGTTGAAGTATAACAGGATTTGAAGATTTTCTCCATAGAGATCCCATTCAAAAGAAAATTGCAAAAAGCTTCATTCAAAAAGTTTAAAGATTACAAATATGAAAAGTCAAAGCACCCCTCTCCTGAAAGAGCTGAACATTTTGATATTTGAACAATTTCTGTAGCTTAAACAAATTTCAGAAGTAGTGATATTTGTAGTAATAGTAGTAGAAGTTGAAGTAGAAGTATTAGTAGCATTAGAATAAGTAGTAGTAGTGATATTTGTAATAGTAGTAGTAGAAGTCGTAGTTATAGTACAAGTATAAGTATATATTAAGTAAATAGTGATATTTGTAGTGGTAGTAATAATATTGATGGTAGCAGTAATAGCACTAGTAATAGTAGCAACAGCAAAAGTTGTAGTAGAAGTAGTAGCAGCAGTAGTAGTAGTAATACTAGAAATATTAGCAGCAGTAGTAGTTGTCGCAGTATTTGTAAGAGCATTCATTATTTCAACAAAAAAGCCTAATTTTGAGCTTAATGTTTACATACAGTTAATCCATGGGGCTTTTATTTTGAAAGGGTGGGGCTGGGTGGGGGAGGGAGGGGGAGAGGAGACATAATCATAATGTTTGACACACATAAACAGAGGTTATTAAATGACAGGCTTCATCACAAGCAATTCAGTTAGAATTCACTCTCTGGGACTTTTATTTTGAAATGCGGTGTGTGTGTGGGGGGGGGGGGGGGGGGGTCCTCAAGCATAGATATAAAGGTGCTACAAATTCTACTAAGATACACTTCTAACTACAAATCCTAAAACATTTCTACAATTATGAATCTTCCAATTATGTATTCCAAAACACTTCTAATTATGATTTCTTAATTATGAATCATTAAACACTTCTATTGTCATTTCTTAAAACAGTTCTAAACCCAAATTTCCTACAGTCGCCTATTTGAAGGTGTAGTCTGAATTGATTCCAGTCCAACATGGTGATCTGATTCCACACACGTCTGCATGGTTCTTTTATCATTGCTGTCATCGGTCTTAACCACAGACTGCTGTGTGAATCAAGTCAATCATTTGACTGCGTATAGTCCGGGCGAGCAGTAGAGAGGATGGAGGAACTAACTGGCAGCTTCCATCCAAATTAACAGAGGTGAACGATAACTATCTACATTTACTAACCTGTATTTACCGATACAGTCACAGGTTACGCTGTTTATTCAATATGAGTGTAACTAGCACACAGTATATAGCGTAGTTCAGATGAGCTCCATCTAAAGCAGCATGATGTTCTCCTGCATGTTGATGGATCGGTGATACTAATCAATGAATATGGTGACATGGTGCATGGAGATGCAGTGGCCAGGAGCTCCCAACCTCACTACATCTTTGTGTTCATCTGTTGACCTTGCCGAGTTAATTCATCTTCATTATACAACACACAGCGAAATGCAAGTTGTAGTCCCTTTATGCTCGACAAGAAAAACAAAAGGAGTGCTATTTACATGGAGTGTGGTGTGTAATGAGTGTAAGAGTGTGCATTGTCCGGATGAATTCAGGAGTCTGACAGCCTAAAGAAAGAAGCTTCTCCATAGTCTGGAAGTCCAGGAGCTGATACTGCTGGACCTCCTGTCAGTCATCAAATGAGTCATCAAATATTTGAAACTTTTACAGAAGACCGAGGACAAGACTACTGATACTGATTTTTTAATATATGTATATTTATAAATATATATATAATATTTATTTTATATATATATATATATATATATATATATATATATATATATATATATATATATATATATATATATATATATATATATATATATATATATATATATATATATATATATATATATATATATATATATATATATATATATATTGTATGTATTGTTAGATCCTGGGGTTCTTTGGCCCGATATGGGGCTACTTACTGACTCAGCTCTCTATTAAAAGATTTTAGAGCTGGTGTTCTTGCGAGGAAACTCGCCTGGCTCTGCTAACTACCGTTACTCCTGACGTCTACCCTGCTTCCTCCGGTAAATGCGCACTCGGTCGAGGGGCCACCCTGACCCGGGCGCTCCTACCAGTCGCGTCAGTTATGGCAGCTTCCCTCTTTTGGATCCGTGCTCTTGGTAAATTGCCAGGTTAGGTTTTAACGGCTAGGATCACTTCTAAAACCGTAAGGGGTTGTTAAGTGGATTGGTCACTAGGATAACCTTTCAGAACTCAGTTGTTGGACATACAATAGATTTAACTTTTTACTTGCCACGAGGAACATTTACCACTTTAAGCAAATGAATGCACTTGAGAGTTTTACTTTAAATGCAGATTAGATATTTATTGCAGGTTATATATATATATTGTTAGCAAGGGTTAGGCTACAGCTCACATAATAAAAATGTTACTACACTTGATTCGTTACCTAATTTTCTTCTTAGATTTTACTCATTAGTTTTGATGCCGAGGTGGCTCGGTTGGAGCTGGATTTCAAAGGTTCGATGAAAAAGTTCTTTTGGAGTTGTTAGGAGCGAGGGTCTGGCCAGACCCTCGGCCCTCCTGCTCTCACAGCGGAGTTCGATCAGCAGTCCTCAAGTTTCAGTACAAAGTCTTTCCAGGGCTGCTGTGTTCTTCCGTTGCTCAGTTGGTAAAGTCAAGCAGTGGGGAGAGGGAAACTCTCTGTCTTTCAATCTTTGTCCACGAAAGGCAATCTTTTCTTTTTGTGAGCAGAGACGGAGTCCTCAAATACTTCTGTTGCAAATCGTCCATATCTTCCTCATCAGAGCACTTGGATGGCTCTCGTGTAGAAATCCCGTCTTGCTGTTTGCAAGTTACTTCTTTTATAACACTTTTGGGCTGTCTCTCCCGTCTCTCCCCCCTCTTCCCCAACACGTCCTCCCTCAGCACATGATTAACATGACATCATTGATTTGGTGCATGTGCATCGAAAAGTACCTAACTTTTGTGTGTGTGCATGAGGTAATCACCCCAACTTCCCTGTCTGGGCGCTTAAACAATCAAGCCCTGCGCGTGTGTCTGGGTGTTCAACATCTGTTGTACTTCCCCTTTTCCTACACTCACACATTTCTAACACAGATTAGTTATCATAATCACAGTTACAGTTGTTAATCACTTTGCTTAGTACAGATTTGCTTATAAAATGATTATTGATCTCATCCTTCATCATTATTATGCTTTGTGTCTTCTCTTCTCAACCGCCGTTATTTCCCCATCCCTTGAAGCCAACACCCTGCTTACTTCCTCTTTCTTCGTACTTTCAGAACAAACAGTCTGCACTATACTCAGATACACATATTATTATTATTATTATCAGGTTTATATTTGTTAAAATCACTTTACATTTGTTATGTAATACACGCTTGCTTTAAAATGATTATTCGATTTCATCCGTTAAACTATAATTATACGCTTTATGTCCCTTTAGCCTAATTTACATACCGAACATGTATTCCCTCATTTAAGGCAGCTTCCCTGGGAGCTCAACTCTATTTGACAGTATGTATGTATGTATGTATGTATGGATGGATGGATATAGAAATTGTACTTTTCATTTCACTGGGTCTTTAAGTGTCCTTAGAATCGACGGCTGTTTGTGAGCTCTGTTCGCCAGGATGGAGATGGTCATCACACATCTATCACAGAGAACCTGACATGGTCACACATGGATGTGTGATGACCATGTCAGGTTCTCTGTGATAGATGTGTGATGACCATGTCAGGTTCTCTGTGATAGATGTGTGATGACCATGTCAGGTTCTCTGTGATAGATGTGTGATGACCATGTCAGGTTCTCTGTGATGGATGTGTGATGACCATGTCAGGTTCTCTGTGATGGATGTGTGATGACCATGTCAGGTTCTCTGTGATGGATGTGTGATGACCATGTCAGGTTCTCTGTGATGGATGTGTGATGACCATGTCAGGTTCTCTGTGATGCTGAGTCCCAGGAACCTAAAACTGTTCGCTCCACCTCAGCCCCACTGATTACTGCTCATTTAACTTTTCATCACTTGAGTAAAAGTATTAAATAGTAACTAATATTCTTAAGGTTCATGTTTTGAATGCAGGACTTTCACTTGTATTGTTTTATTGGTGCTTTAAACCTGAGTGAAGGATCTGAATATTGACATCCTGTCTATCAGTGTGTCTTGTTAGGACAGCACTTGAGAGATGCTGAACCCAGCTGGTATTGGTCAATGAATGACTCCAATGCATCTGCTAAGTTCTCCTGAAACCACAATGTCTCGTTGTCCGTTTCTACATGTGTTCAATACAGATGCAGTAATATATTGTATCCCCCTGCTTCCAGTCTTTGAGCTAATCTAGGCTGAACCAGTTCATTCTGTTACTGGACACACAGATATTAAACTAGTATTGATCTCCTCTCACTTTGGCTAAACGTGCAAACAAGCTTATTTCTCATAATGTCAGTGTTTAAGTATTCCCTCATCCAAGCTTTTACTCTCCTCTGCTTCAGTTTACTGCAGATGAATCTCTCTCAGAACCAGCTCACCAGTTTGCCACCCGGACTGCTCCATCTGACCAACATCCAGAGACTTTCTGCTGCCAAGAACCAGCTCACAGTCCTGTTTGACATCCCATCAAGTATGCTCCTACGCAACTCATATCTGTCTGTTGTTTGTATGTAGGAAGAACATTTTCATTTAGATTTCAGAATATATTGTTTTAACTTAATTGTTGTCTACCTCATGTCAGGGTTATTTAGAAAGAGTTGACTCTAGAGCTGTTCAACGTGTTTCCATTTGATTACTGAGAGAAGCAAACTTTTGAAATGCTGCAAAAGATAAATGAGAATGGACCATCGACTGGTTTTGAGCGAATAAACTCGGCTACAGTGCAGTTTGGTCCAAAGTTGGCCCCATAGGCCTTGTATGACTGTTATCTGCCAGTAGGTGATCGGTAAAGGTGTTTCCATATCTCAGCACATCACCTCTTCTTCTCAAGAATACCTCAAACAAGCGTAACTTCTTTGTTCCTCACGAAGTTTGTTGCCATTTCAATACAGCTTTTCTGAAGCGATACTTTAAAATATGCAGAGAAATACGTGAATGAAATCAGCTAATGAGTATAGCAACCGCTAGACTTTAGCATCAGAGCTGTTTCAGATGTGGTGCTCTGGTGCACTTGACTTAAACTGGTCCTTTAATTTAGCCTGTTAGTCACTTCAACCTGCAGGTCTGAAGCTGTAGTACAGCCTGACTCAATATTCATTTGTTTTTTAAATAAGTGTTTCCCAATAAAGATACCCTGTGTCCAAACACATGTTGTGTCACCACACTTCTGTGTGCTGCTGTTAGAGAGAATGTTTCCGGGTTGTCTGTCAGTCTGTCCGTCTGGTCTGTTCTTGTGAACGCATTGTCTCAGGAATGTCTTGAGGCACGTCCTTTAAAGACCTTTACACCTGGACTCAAGGAAGAGCCGATTAGAATTTGTGGTCAAAGGTCACTGTGACCTCATGTTTAGCCATAACTCAATCAGTCATATGTTAATTATGACAATTTCACACAAATGTCTTTCGAATACAATGATGAGGTGATGACATTTTGGACAGACATGGATGTAAAGTGCAACATGACTGTGAGGCGGTAATAACGATGATGGTCACATGTAAGTTATTAGATCAATGGACTAATAAAAACGTGACTTTAAATAACAGCGGTCAGACAACCAAAGATTATCTCTTGTCATCAGTTGTCTGAAATGTCAGAATATAATGAAACGTGTTTGTCTGTTTCCTATGATGTCCTCAAATGTTTTGTCCAAGCAACAGTCCTGCACTATCACATGAGAGAGAAGCGCTGAACGCCCTCCCATTGGAGAGGAGGGGCAGAGATGCTCGATACTCCTCTATTCACAGTGCGGAGATATACTGAATGAATTCATGTAGGAGGTTATTACAGCCATTTATACCATTATTGTCAGATAAAGAGAGGTTGCCATATATTAACCCTTGTATTGTAGTTGTTGATTTGTCGTTAGTGCCGGTCTGATTTCGTCTGATTCCGACTTTGACTCTGTTCTTTATCTCCGTTCTGTCAGCTACTAACTGGATCGGCCTGCGTAAGCTGGAGGAGCTGGATGTGTCTGATAACTGTCTGAGCGGTCTGCCCACGGCAGTCATGCACTGTTTGAAGTCCCTGAGCTTCCTCAACGTGTGCAGGAACTCACTGAGCAGCTTCCCTGACCCCTGGGCGTGTCCACTGGTAAGAAACGACACTGCTGGTGATCCACTTCCTGTTTGATATATCTGCTGATATTTGAGTTTTCTTTTCATCAAAATAGAATTTTCCAGTTGCTGATGTTCTGGGTATTACTGTATTGAGCTCATTTAATGAACTATTTCAATATCATTGTTTGATAGTTAATTGCGTTTGCCATCCATAGGGGCTCATCACTGCATGTGGTTTGTTCTGGATCTTTTGATGGTTACACTCACTCATCAGTGTCACTTCTTGGTATGAGAGCGGTTTGAGAGGCTCAGCTGCCACATCAAAGATACAGATGCAGCCATCTAGAGCTTCCACCTGGTCCGTGACGGGGACAGGTGGATCCTGGCCGTCCTGGGCTGAAGTCCTTGAATGAACAAAAAACCTGACAACCTTTATCTGTGCTCTCTGGACCAGACACGGGGGGGCTGTAAGGCCTTGTGAAAGGCACTTCATTCAAACTCATAAACAAGTGGCGATGAATACAGTGTGCAAGATGAGCTGTGGACAGACACAGAGGTGCACAATTACTGACGCACTCACACACGCGACCAATCACATGATCCTCCTGGTGGAGAGAATAACAACAGAGAATAGACAGAACATCGCACTGCATTATCTTTTTATTGACATTTGTAAAGATATTAACTGAACTATTTGAAACCACACGGTAACGCCTTCATCACAGTGACGGTTCTTTTTTTAGGGGGGTTACTAGAAGAACATTTGCAATATAAATCCGTCAGTGAAGTGAAATGATGCTGTGTATCGACATAATAACACACACGGATATTCTTCTTTCTCCTCTACAGAAGCAATGCAAAGCTTCGTCCAATGAGATCGAGAGACTTCCAAACACCATCTCCATCTTCTGGAGGACTCAGCTGCAGGAGGTGGACTTCTCTGACAACAGCCTGAAGGAGCTGCCTTCTTATATCTTTGAACTGGAGGTAGGAACCACCATCTGGATCTGTTACTGTGCACAGCTGGAGAGTTCATAGTGACAATTCTAAGAATTAAATACAACATCAATGCATTAATATAGAAATAAGAGCAGTCAGACTTCTGTGTGTGGTCAGTTGAGCAGCCTCCAGATGGCGCTGCTGCTGTGTGGTTGACTTCATGTTTGAGCCATTGACTTACATTCTTGTTCGGCAGCGTAGAAGCACCAGGGTAGTAATACAGTGAGAATGATCATGAACATCATAATAACAATAGTATTTATTTATATAGCACTTTTCAAAAGCAGAGACACCAACCAACATGAATAGTGCAACGATGGGCCTCATCCAGGAAACACAACGAGCACACACCACTGCCTTCAACAGGGTGTGCATGCAACGAGTGGTTCAGATCAGTACACGTGTGTTCGTACAGACGCTCTGACCTCCTTCACTGCAGGAAAACAGTAGTTTGGTTAAATACTGCTTTAATCTAAACGAATTAGAGTTTAAATATGTTATTAACAGCAAATGATAACATCAAACCTAAGAAAGATGTAAATTCTGTTGAGTGAATTAGTATGATGTACATCATGGCTGCCAGTTCACTGACAGCTTTCACAAGTTTTTTTTTTTTTTTTTTTTTTTAGTCGCAGTTAAATAGTTTTAAATTCTGACTTTATGAAAGTCGATGTTGGGAAAAATGTTGTCATCGCAAAAGCTGTGATACAGTTGATTCTGTCATCCACCTCCATGACTGCCACATCTCCTCGACTGCCTCCCATGTTGGTCATGGATGTCTTCCCCCAACAGACACAGACTGATTCAGCTGCTGACCTCCAACAGACTTAGTGAGATCCCAGCCTGTCTCCTCCAGCATCACGTTCCCATACAGCCTAACTGCATTCTCTATTATGTTTCATGGGAAACTAGTTTTCCTTTCGAGTCACATAGACTATTTTACAAGTGGACGTTGTTTTTGGCTGTTGGTTTTTTTTGAAAACAAGACGTGTTTAGACAAGCAAAATGTAACAGTTCACTTCCATGAAGAGAAAACACATTGTGAAAGGGTTAAAGTTGTTAGACCGACAGACAACGCCGTGGTAGAGACCTGTCAATCACTGTGTAGCCCCGCCCTAAAGCATCCCCTGCTTTATGGTCTGTTGACTCTAAATGGACCATAATGTACTAAATGAACATCATGCTGTATTGAAGAAGACTTGAAACTAGAGATTGAGACCATAAACTCATGTTTACAATGTTTACTGAGGTAATAAATCAAGAGAGAAGTAGAGTAATTTTCTCACAGAGAGAAACAAATTGAAACAAAACAAAAATGCAACAAAAGCACTCGGTTATGTTTACGCAACAAAAGCACTTGCTTTGGTCTCGTGCGTTATTTCTTACTGAAGTTACAAATGTAAATGTAAATCGTTTTTTCAGGTTTCACACAGGACATGAACAGTGGTCTCCTGGGTGAAGGCCGTTTCTTTAGTCTGACTCACCTATCACCCCATCCTCCCCTCCTTACATATGACAACTTACATATTTGTGATTCGTCAAAAATATAGGTAATGTGGGAGGAAATATGTTTTTGCTCGAAAATGTATTGAGTGAAGTTTTGCTGTATGGGAAAGTGATATGAATAAACCAGGCTGGAGATTCTTTCTGTTACTGTCTGGAACTTGCCCATAAATGGAGGCGAGCAGGAAGCCATGTATGACGAGCTGAGGAGAGTTGGCTGGATAAGTCTTGGAACACTGGTACTATGAAACACCCAAACAGATTTAAGATTTCCATATACAACAATGTTGTTTCATTCAGCCCAGTGAAGGATTGGACAACCAAGTCATTCATTGATGCGAGGAAAGACAGTGATTGGTGACTGGTTGGCTGTAGTGGTGTCACGGATCACGGATCAATCCGTGATCCGTTCGGATCAGCCCTCACGGTTCGGATCACTTGTGAACCGCGGATCAATCGAGTCTTTTTTTTTTCTTTTACAATGTAATCATCATAGTGTGTAATAAAGTTATACTGCTGCTGTTCCTTTTCAAGTAACAAGTCCCCGAATATCAATGCAGAGTGTAAGTGAACAGATATAAAGCAGTGGTGTGTTCACGTGAACGGCGCAGCTTAGAAGCATTTAACGGTGAAGTCATGGCGAGCGGAGGAACTTGAGAAGCCGCAAGTTTGGGAGCATTTTGTCTTAACCTGTAACGTATAATGACGGATGAGGGTGGTGGACAAAGCGTTACGGTATGTAGGCGTTATTTAAAGAGAAAGACACAAGACAACGGCAAAACATTGGCATGTCCACACATATGAAGAGCCACCATCCCGTCTGTCAGCGACGGGGACACTCCGGTGTAGAAAACACAGGATTTCTAAATCTGGTTAAAATGCTTGAGCCACGCTACGAAATCCACTCACGCACCCACTTCAGTGTGAAGCTGTTCCAGACCTCTATGAGAAGGAAAAGACTGTAGAGACTGCTTTCACCACGGCGGAGTGATTCTTAGTCCGGTGCTGTAGACACGCCCCCTCTGTGAGCGTCTCACACACACACACACACACACACACCTGGGGCAGGTGCTGTAGACACGCCCCCTCTGTGAGAGTCACACACACACCTGGTTCAGGTGCTGACAGAAGTATCAGAGTGAAGCTAGACAGGCCCAATAATATTCCAGTCACCACAGAAAGGTCGACCCTCTCCCCAGACAATGGAGATATTCTCATCTTTTTGAAAATAATGTCACAGTAATGGTAAACATTATTGTGTATTTGAATGGCATCACCTGACAGGAAGTAAACACAGACCCAAGTTGTTGCCGAGCAGTTCAGTTCAGTGTAAACAGTGGAAGCTAGCTCACTGGCTGTTTCTTTCTTTCAGTATTGATGAAAGGACGAGGGTATCAACATACCTCATGTTGCACTTAAACAGAATTCTTGAATGTATTATTTTTATTTATTTATTTCATTTTGTTTCAAATTGGACATCTTCAATATTTTTGTTTTCATGTAAGACTATAGCCCAAAGTTCTTTGCTTTAAGTGTTCTTGAAGTTCTTTAATTAATAAATGGATAGCAAAGTTATATTTGTCTCCTCCCCTTTTCTTTGTTGATCCGAAAAATGATCCGAACCGTGATCCGAACCGAACCGTGAGGTTTGTGATCCGTGACAGCCCTAGTTGGCTGTAGTGGCCCACGCTTCTATCCAGTGTAAACCATATTAAGTTATAATATGTTGATGCATTTTATTTGAGTCATCAATCAGAGGTATTCTGAAAACCAAAGCATTTCTTTCTGGGGAATCTTGACCACTGTGTTCTACAGCCCAATGTGAAGCAGATCTTTTAGTACAACAGTATGTTTTGTAGGGGTTCCTGCGATACGATATTATCACGATACTTGGATCACGATACGATATTATCATGATACTGCGATATTCTGAGTATTGCGATACCATTGGCCTATATTGCGATTTATTACTTTTTTCATGTCAACATGTTTTATCTAATAAGATAAAGTTGTCAGTCTGTTCATCTCACTTCAATCATTTTTATTGCAGCAGAATATGATTGTCAAGCAGACAGACTGACCAACAATGTCATAAATGTTGCATGAACCTGACAAACTGAACTGTTTGTATTACTACATAGTCCAACTTAACTAAATGCAAACGTGTGGACTCAGAATATGAACTATAACTTATATAAGTAGGATATGAGAGTTATATAACTCAGTATAACTTGCGATGCGTGGACGTCAAGAGAGACAGTTGTGCGCTGCACTCTCCCCATGAGCCGGCTACTGTTGGCAGATTTAACCCCGTTGTGAGGCCAGATGTCTCTCTTTGTTTTGACCAACTTCCTACCAATCACACTGACCCTGGACCTTTGCTGACCTCACCAGAAAACAACTCTGCACCATCTAGTGGACTGAAAAAAGTAATTGATTTGATTTTTCTAAAAAAAAAGAAGAAAATAACTTTTTTTTTATAGTTTATATAATAAAAGATCGATACTTGGCGTCCTTGTATCGATATAATATCGCCACGCAAAATATCGCGATACTATGCTGTATCGATTTTTTTCCCCACCCCTAATGTTTTGTGTACCTCCATAAATCTGTGATGCAACAAGATATAGAAAGGAGCTGCTGCTGCTTCAACACACGAGAACAACCTCTCCCTCATCATGTCCATGTTTGTTCTTTATTTCAGATCTCTATTTAGCTTCAGACAAGGCCTAAGTGAATGAATGATGAGTGTGTGAAAGGTGTGTGAATGAATGATGAGTGTGTGAATGATTTGAAGCAGCTAACCACAGTGTGAAGGTTGGAGCTTGTGTTCTCATCACTGTGCAGGAGAGCAGGCCAGTGATCCAGTCAGCCAGCTGTCTGTGGATTTGTAGAAGGAAAATGTGAATGTGTGGTTTACCATATCTCACCCTCCTCCCACTCCTCCCATCAGGCTCTGGTCTTGTTGAGATTGTGTGGGAATCACATCGTGACACTCCCAGCCCCCAGTAAGTGGAAGTGCTCTCAGCTCAGGACCCTCGATCTGTCCAGGAATCAGCTGGGCAAGTAGGTCCACACTGAAGACACAAACTGCTAGCTGTTACTGAACAACTGGGCCTTTGTCCAGACTTTACGACATGTCATGTGTGAAAACACATTCTGCACTTCCAATGCACGTCTATCATTCCGCCAGCTCTCCAGAGAGTTCGTGATGTTTAACGATAAAACCAGGGCGGTAACTCAAGGTAGCCTCAGCTAACACTCAAAGATTCATGCTCGATCCGTCATCACCTGTTGTTGGATGACAAACAGTAATTGTTGTTGTGCATGCAGACTGGATGGATGTGATGCAGCTTTTTTGGTTCCAGCCTTTACACGTTTGTACTGAACATTATTGACTGTATCATGCTGGGCTTAAAGTAGAGTTCTTGTCGCTCTTGATTTCTACTTTTGTTCTTTTTTGTCAGGACAATTTGCATATTCATAGATATGTGTGTGCCTGTGCAGTAAAGGCTGCTGTTTGTAGAGGAGTGTTCCATTTATTGTTACTGTTTTACAAATTGTGTCTTAAGAACAGAGGAAGGGCCTAAATCCAGGAGGCTGGCCTTCTTGACTACATGGAGCAGGAGGGACCCGGACCCAGACCCAGGTGGATCTGCTTTACATACACGGAAATCATTCAGTTGAATAATGTGGACCTACTTATAATGTGGACTAGATGGTGTCGGGACTGTAAGGTCAGACTTACACATGCTCAGTCCCTCCATTAACTGACCAACAAAGAAATAATCCCCCCCCCCCTTACTTCAGGGCAAAATAAGACCCTTGTATTGCTTAACAGATCAGTTAATTGCTTAAAGAAACCTGGTCTCCCTCCTGACTCATGACTTCAGAGTGAGAACAAGATCCTGATGAATGTCCTGTGATCCTC
Organism: Lycodopsis pacificus; assembly: GCA_028022725.1. Taxonomy (NCBI): domain Eukaryota; kingdom Metazoa; phylum Chordata; class Actinopteri; order Perciformes; family Zoarcidae; genus Lycodopsis; species Lycodopsis pacificus. Next base: position 2,137,513 of record CM051690.1, read on the forward strand.
TGATGACACGATGTAGTTTGATGAGATGCGTCATTATTGTGTAACTGTAGCTTATCTGTATTAGTGTTGCATAATGTTTTACATGCTGTTTCAGAGGAACTGCATCATGCCAAGAATGCACTTCTGTAGAACTGTCTGCTTACTTTTTAAATGTCTCTGGAAATGTTTGGCCTGAGTCAGTAACTCGGTTCCTTCTAACTGTATCCAGCTGTGACCCTCTGCATGGCTCTGTCTTGGCAGTGTGTCCCATAGAGTTTCCCATGATTCTGCGGGATTCACTGGAAGTGCTCTCCTTGAATGACAACCAGCTAGAGTGTGTTCCCCAATCAGTGTGTGGCCTGCACAGCCTCACTGAGCTCTACCTCTCCAAGTGAGTCCCTCTGTCTGTCCACCAACACTCCCCTGCACCCTGCCCCTCCCTGTCGGTGTCGACTTCTATCCTCCAGAATGTGTTGGTCAACTCTCTCAATGACAGCTGATGTCTGAGAGCTGCCGTGCTGATGCACTGCTGTTACAGAGTCTGGTTCTTCTGTAGTCTTGTATCTCTTTCAGTGATCAAGATAGAACACAACAGTGTCTGGCTCCTAGATAATGCCTCCATGCACTTACCATGGTTCCCTTCAGCACACAGCGGGGGCCATGTTCACCAACATTCTACAGGAACTCACAGCTGTACCCGTACTCGGGGAGCCTAAGCTTTGTGAACTGTTTGATCAGGTCTATCTGCAAGACGACAAGCAATCAACTCTTAAAACGCTTGTTGTCTCATTTGAGTCTAAAGCGATCAGTGCTGGGCTATGCTAACATTGTATCTGTTCCATCAACACTCAAATAAGCTCATCTAGGGACAAATATGGCAGCGACGTTATTGCTTATACCATAGACAACCTATGCTTTATTAACATGCATATTATCACAGAGCTCTGGGTGACCGCAGACAGCTAGTTTACCTTTTTCCTCCTTATGTGATTCAACAATGTTTAGAAGTTTGCGACGACAGGAGAAACATCTCACAGCAGCACACTAAAGTCCAGCTTGACTTGAAATATTTCAACCTGCACGAATACGCAAATGTCGCGAATTCCACGAATTAGCTTCATTCGTGTCTTTGCGTTGACTAATTGCACCGAACATAAAATGAGCTTTGCGCTTGGTGTGAACACACCGTTACACATTCCCCCTTATTACATCACATGAGATCTCTTATCCTCTCACGAAGCTTGCAACACCACCTCTTTTGTGAGGACCTGAGATTCAATTTGATCTTTTTTAATCTTCATGAAATCTTGAATGTATCAAGGTGCTGCTTAATTTTCAGCACGTTTGCACTGTTTATAGGTCAAACACAATCATCTGTACTCCCACATACAGCATGGAAATGGATGCATGCAGCTGAAATCAAACTTAAAACTAATCATTTCATCAGTTTTCAGTACAATCAGTACACTGTTTTACACTGAAGAACATTTTCTTTTAATATGTCGCCAAAAGTCAAATTGTTTTGGCTTCGGTCCCTGTGAACCACGGCTCTGTGTGAGGTCAGTCCTCCTGCTACAGCTGTTTGCAGCTGTTTAACACAAGCAGCAAACTGCTCTGCTCTCACGCACCCAGTCATTGAATTGTTTAGGACGTTGTGGATTCACAGCATCCTGTGGCTGCCAAAAACCATTTTGTGAGCTCAGTGAAGGTTCACCAGATCTAAAGAGTTCCATTTAATAGAATTGGGAATAATAAAACGTGTTCATTTTTTAAAAATGGAGACTGTCATTTGGATGGTATGTCTAAGCGTCCTGTCTGTCATATGACTCGCTGACCACGTTGTCTCACCTGCTCTGGGAACAGTAATCCTGGAATCCGGGAGCTTCCAGCGGAGCTCAGTCAACTCTCCAACCTCTGGCAGCTGGACATCGATGACCTCAACATTACTAACGTCCCCCAGGAAGTAAGAAAAGAAGGTACTGTCTTTAAACACGCCCTCCAATGACTTTTCAAAAGGAAACATTGGGCAGGCGCCTCTTGGCCAGTATGAACAGGAGGAATGAATACAACAATCAAATCCTGTTCTTCTTCATGTGGGCACCTGACCATTGTTTTCAGTTCCACTTGTAGAGCTGTCATCCTTTCCTTTCATCAAAATCAACAGTTTGCAGTTTACAACGTCTTAACACTACAAAGTTCACAAGTAATTACAGCAGTCTGATTAATGTAAGGGAGTGAAAAGGAAATGTACAGAAGTATAGAATGGACCATTGCAAGTGGCCACGTATGTCACAATGACACTTGTGCACATGAGTTGAATAAATGGCCAATGGCACGATGTTCTCCATGTGTTGCAGCACCTGTCTATAGTTTCCAACACCACAAAGCCCGAATGTTGACCTCTCTGGTTTTTCAGGTCCTGCATCTGTCCTGGCTTTCCTCCGGGCCCACCTTCGGAAGGCAGAGCCTTTTAAGCTGCTGAAGATGCTTGTGATTGGTCCACCGAGACAGGGCAAGTCGGCCCTTCTGGAGGCTCTACAGACCGGCAGGGCGGCCCCCTTCACCCCAGCAGAATGCAGCATCTCCACCTCCACCTGGGAGCTGGAGAAACCCAACGGAGGCAGAAACAGCGTGAGGAAACACAGACAGCTCATACGTATTGTGTACATTTCATCTAGTTGGTAAACCCGGGAATGGTCATGCACTGCGTGTGTATTGACACACGCAGTGCATGACCATTCCCGGGTTTACCAACTAGATCAGGCCTGGCCAACCCGCGGCTCCCGAGCCGCATGCGGCTCTTTGCTTGGTTTCATGCGGCTCTTACGTTCATATCGAAGTTTGTGTTTGTGTTTTTTTAATGTGCGTGTTCGCTTCGCTTGAGTTCAATACGGTATTTTCGTCAAACGCGCATGTGCGTGAGATGAAAATACCGCAAAGTTTCATAGTGCAGGGGTCGCCAATTGGCGGACCGCGGTCCGGATCCGGACCCAGACGCCGTTGTATCCGGATCCAGGACCTAAAATCGTTTTTATTTTGACAGAGCGCTTCTATTTTAACCGGCGCTGCGCAGCCTTTTCAGCCTTTACGGCACTCGTTCAGCGATGCAGGTAACGCACCGACCAATGCGTTGCAAATCACATCACGTGATGGCAGCCCAGCGAATCAAATATGGGTATTCTGAGATGTACACACACCGGGGGACTAGATGAAAAATAGATGGTCCACTGTGGCGACCCCTAACGGCAATAACCTCAAGTGAAGAAGAAGTGACATATCTGTCAATATCTGTCAAGCTATTCGACATTCAAATCCATACAGTTAATGTATCCAAAACGTATGATCAGATACCTGCATAACTAATGGCATCAAACACAGCTAGTCTCTGTTTAAGTGTTAGCAATTAGCATATGTTTAGCTCACATCATCAGACTCCAGCGCTCCCAGCAGGGAGGAGGGAGAGCCAGCAAGAGAACCTGTTGTGTGGAAGTCACATGTGGAGATGTCCGGCTCTGTGGAGGCCTGACCGGGGGCTGGAGGCGGGCTTAGAGGAAACGCTGGTGCGCTTGCTCTCTGGGCCCCATGGATTCTTATACTCTGTCATTTTATATGCGGAAGTGTTTCTTTTGCTTCATGCACTACTGAGCAACGTCTCACGCAGTTCTCTTTATACATCAGGGGCCCGTGCAGAGCAGGAGGGTGTTGTAAGGGCAGCTCTCAGAGAGTGAAGCCTTGAGGATACAGAACAGACAGCTCTGTGGTCTGTTGCCTATCTGCCGTGTATGACTGTGATGTTTGACAGCTGGAGAGTGCAGGTGGAGCAGATACCTGCCGCCTTCATGTGGCTGTAAAAAAAGTCCACTCAGTGCAAGAATGAGGTCTTGGTGGCGTAAACACCATCTCATATTAAAACCTCATCTTTTGTGTTTTCACATGACACCTGGTTGAAAAAGGTTGAATGAAAGAATGTGATAATGTGGGGGTCTGATTTTAGAGAGATTCATCTCCAGTATGTGCCTTCACCAAATATAGTGACCAAAATATTTCTGGCATTGCCATACGCACGAGACGCTGCCTCCCACGCTCAGTGTCCCTCTCTCTCCTGGCTTGACAACAGTGCCGGTTGCGAACTATTTATGCTCCACACAACCCCAGAGATTCACATTTACCAATCCGACAGCAGCACCGTCAGAAACAGAGTCCCTGTTTCTCTGGAGAATCCACAAGACACTTTGTCAACAGGTTCATTGGGAATAGTTTCCGTCAGAGTAGTTTCAGTAAACACTGGAAATGTTCTATAAAATAAGGGAGGGGATCTTTAATAATGACTGTTTCTTTATTCTCTACTCGTGATCTGTTCAGACCCTTGTTTAGAGCTGACTTGGCGCTGGTCTTGTTCCACACAGAAGGACTCGGTGGCGTTCAACGTGTGGGACATCGGTGGTCAAGCGAGCATGTCCACGGTCAACCAGTGTTTCTTCACTGACAAAGCCCTGTACGTGGTGGTCTGGAACCTGGCTCTGGGAGAGGAGGCTGTGGCCAACCTGCAGACATGGCTGCTGAACATAGAGGTGAAAGTTCGCTCTCTCACACACACAGACACACACACACACACACACACACACACACACACACACACACACACACACACACACACACTTCTGCAGACCCACTGAGAACCTAGTTCCAGCTGTACTTAAGTGCGAGTGGGTCAGAAGTGAAGGCGGGGCTGTGGTGGTATTTGTGTTTCCAGTGGGAGGGAGGACGGATCTAAATTCAAAGGAAATCATTTGGTTGCCAGACCACTTCAAGCCAGGCCAATAGATGTCCTTTAGTGGAAGCAGGATGACGTGGAAGATGTTTAAACTGCTTGCATCATTTCACTGAAGTGGTTCATTGAAGCCTAATAACTTACTCTTGACATGTACTGATGCCTCCCTCTGCTTCCTACTGATTTGTTGGCTAGTTTACATTATTAATAGCTCCTTTTATTCTATAGGTTGGAGAGGAATTTCCCTCTATTGCAACTCTGTCCTATGAGTTGTTATTGCCAGTCTCATTCGGTCTTCATCCTGCCAAAAAAGTATTAATAATAATAATGAAAATGATAGTGTGCATCAATTTACAAAGTACAAGTATAGATAAGATACATTTATTATTGAAAAATGTATACATGTTTTCAGTAATGTTATTCTGAAGAATCTTTTTTTTCTTGAAAATCAGTAAATGAAAATCTAAAAAATAAACTGCTGCTGGTAGAAACAATGTCCTAAAGATTAGTACCACATTAAGAGCAGACACATTAATAAGATGCATGGAAAGAGATTGTAAACAAAGTAAAATGAATATGCAAGAAACGCGTAATGTCCTACTGAACACAGCAGGTTTGAACAGAAGTGACCCTGTGAGTTCGTAGTCTGACAACACAACAGGCTGTCAAAGCAGGAGGCTCCCATGTTATTTTCACTCCTCTGTCAGAAAGCTTGCGTGGAGCACCTGGCTGTGGCCGGTTTATGGTGAAATGATGTTCTTTCCACTTCCGGTTTATGGCCCCAACAGTGCTCACTGGAACATTCAGGAGTTTAGAAATCCTTCTGTAACCAATGCCATCAGTATGCTTTGCAACAATAAGGTTGTGAAGGTCTTGAGACAGCTCTTTTACCTGTCATGAGATGTTTCTGGTGGGACACCTTGGTAAGGAGACACTTTTCTACAGGCCATCAGTTGGGACTGAACCAGCTGATATTAGTTTGCACGACGAGGGGAAGGAGTGCTTTCTAATGTCTGACAGATGTCAGCTGGTGTCATGGCTTTCCATGCCTTTCTGCACCTCCCTTTCTTCATGTGGTCCATACTTTTTCCCTATGTGATTCCATGTTATTACATATTATTTCATTTCTGAAGGTATTTGTTTGGCTTTCTTTGTATGTATGGATTACTTGGGTTGTTACCGACATCTGGTGGAAATTTCAGGTCAACAGCACCTTGAGAAATATATTTACTGAGAACAATGGTGAGCCAATACTTATTTTACCCGCTGTAAATACATAAGTCATCCTACAATGAATAACGTTCAGCTATGTTACATTTCATTATTATGTCATACGTTGTAGACAACACAACACAGTGACATTGAAGCGCTCCTTTAACCCATACTAAGTATGACAAGTTGCAGACTTCAGTTAGGAACGGCTGAGTTTGTGACTGTTGGAAGTTTAAATATGGCTTCAGGCTTCTGTTCAACTCATTTCAATCAGGTGTTTGCCCTGGTTTCACTTCTCTGGAGGCACTAATGATAAAAAGTGAGTGTTAACGATGATCTGACCAAGTGCACATGCTGGCTAAAACAGCATGTGAGGAATTCTTTTTTTACACAAAAATGTTTATTAGTATAAGAGCATTCATTTTCATGTGACATCACATGATGACAACTCAACCAAACTCCATCTGCTGAGGAAGAAGATGGAGAGGTTGTTCTATAACCATGTTGGCTCCTGTGTGTTGTGGCTCGTAGGCGCGAGCACACAACTCTGCCGTGGTGGTTGTGGGAACACATTTGGATCTCATTGACACCAAGTTTCGCACTGAAAGACTGGCCACGCTGAGAGCTTATGTTCTGGCTCTGTGCCGATCCCCGTCAGGGGCTCGGGCCACCGGCTACCCTGACATCACCTGGAAACACCTGCAGTAAGCGCACCTTTGACTTTTCATGGTTTGTTTAAGCTTAATGCCAGTTGGCACTAGTATCAGCTTTTCAGAACATCTGTTCATCTGTCGTGTGTGTGTGTGTGTGTGTGTCTGTGTGTCTGGGTTCTCAGTGAAGTGTCCTGTAAAACCCTGGAGGGCGTGGATGGGCTGAAGAAGCTGATCTACCAGGTGGCTCTCTCCATGAAAGACAGCAGCAGCTCAGCCTGTGGCAGTAGACTGCTGGGCAGACTGGTGAGTGAGAGAGCTGAGAGACAGAGCTTTCTTAAAGTTATCCAATATGTTTTCAATAGTTTCATGGAGACACACCATGCACATTTTTCAGGTTCATAATTGTATATTGGGTTTCTACTAGAACGTGTTTACATGCCTTAATGTTCAAAAAACATCTATTGTTTACTATTAAATATGTGTTAAATACATATTAAATAACCGTTCGAGAAAACAAAACAAAAACAATCTTACCTTACCTGACACTCAAGTGGAGGCATCGCTGTGTGCTTGGCTGACATCTCGAAGCCGATGACGACACACCACCTGAAGCTCAACCTGGACAAAATCGAGCTGCTGTTCCTCCCGGGGAAGGGTTGCCCTCACAGAGACCTGTCCATCACCATTGAGGATACCGTGGTGACGCCGACTTGGACTGCGAGGAACCTGGGTGTGACCCTGGACGACCAACTGTCATTCTCAGCAGACATTGCATCGGTTACACGCTGCTGCAGATTCCTGCTCTACAGCATCAGGAGGATTCACTTCCTCACTGAGGAGACTGTGCAGGTGCTAATCCAGGCTCTTGTCATCTCCCGCCTGGACTACTGCAACTCACTACTTGCCGGAGCCGCGGCGTCGGCCATCAGACCTCTGGAGCTTGTCCAGAAAGCTGCAGCTCGCCTGGTGTTCAATCGCCCCAAGTTCTCCCACACAACTTGCCTTCTCCGTTCTCTACACTGGCTCCTGTAAGAGCATCCAGTGTAAGACTCTGGTGCTAGCCTACCGGGCAGTGAAAGGAACAGCTCCTTCCTATCTCCAGGCTGTGGGGGTGAAATCTGCCCCACCGTGAGAGCGAGCCGAACGCACGCGGTGCTGCAATGTTCAGCAGCGCCGTATGGGGTCAGATCAGTCTCAATAATCACAAATGCACACAGAAAGATTCACAAATGCGTACAGAACAATTCACAAATATATTCGATTTACAAATGCACGCAGAACGATTTACAAATGCACGCAGAACGATTCACAAATACATTCCAATGCACAAATAAATAAATTACGATTTATATAAATGTAAAAATAAATCACAAATATATTTCTGCATTTGTAAGTATTTCTGTGTGGATTGTTTACATTTGTTTGTGGATTTGTATGCATTTCTTTGTGGATCGCACTGCATTTCTTTACAGATCTCTGCACGGATTATTGAGACTCCCCTGACGTCGCTAGATTCACAAATATGCGTTTTTTCAACATTCTCTTTTTCAACCAATCACATGAGCGCAGCTCCCCCCCTCCCCTCCCCACGAGGGTGGCAGCGTTAGAGATACGCAATTTGCGGAAGCGACATATTAAGGTCCTTGAAGGTATGACTGTTGTCAGTGGTGTATAAAGTACTCAAAAGCCATACTTGAGTAAAAGTAAAGATACCTTACTGGAAAACTACTCCAGTAAAAGTAAAAAGTCACCTATTGGAATACTACTTGAGTAAAAGTCTTAAAGTATCTGATATTTATTGTACTTACGTACAAAAGTAATTTTCTGATATTAAATGTACATCATAACCTGAACATTAAATGAACATCATAACCTGTTCATTGAAAGTAAAAGTACAAGTAAATGCTGTTAATAAAAAAGCAAAGGGTCAGAATTGTGAGAATGATTAAGTTTATTCTTTTAAGTGCTGTGGCACCATGACCAAGCACATGGAGCTGTGTTGAACATAACTGGGCTGGCTGTGATCCATCAGGAGCAACAATGTTCAACATAATATATTGTACATGAGTATACTTTTGCATCTACTATGAACTTATCATCATAATTCTCCGAAAAGCAATATGACACAATGAAGGAGTTGTAACAGTGCGTTTATAAGTATGCTCATTACACTAGAGGATGTAGAGGACAAATGCATCATATTATGTTCAGCAAAACATATCCACAATGCATCAGGTCAGTGTTTAGAGAAAGGACACCTGCCTTGTAAACTCCTATGGGCCTGATTTGAACACAATAGGCAAAGGTTTTGCTCAAGCTGAATCTGCAATTGGGCGACTGCTACCATCATAACTCCATCTGATCATCCACAACATGACTCAAATATCAAAACATGATCAATACTAAAGCAGCACCGAAAGTAACAACTCAGTCATTACTTGAAACTGAAACATGTCCTGTTCATCTTCAAAAGAAGTTGTTTTCAAAATTGCGAGAATTCAGTCTCGCTCTTCTTGGGCTGAAGACTCGTCCTGCGATGCTAAACAGCCTTTCACAGGCCGCTGAGGCAGGTAGAGGTGTGTTCAGCGTCACAGACAGCTTGCACACAGCTGCGAAGGATTTCCCTAATGCTAACGCTAATGCTAACGCCAATGCTAATGCTGCGCTCTCTCGGCTCCCGTCAATCCTATGGTGTCACAACTGTCAACACTTCCTCAGCTCACTAACTCGCGAGCGATCCACGGGTGTTGGTCTTCGTCACCACCGTAGTTTGTTTCGGGAGTAGCAGGTGCTTCCATTTCTGCTTCCATCATGAAATCAGTCATCGTAGAGTGAATTCTACTCATGTAGTCGCCCGCTAGCTTATAGCATGTAGCATCCTGGGAATCAAAACACTGCAGCTTTGAGAGCACTTGTTTGCAATTGCGCATTAACGTGACTAACCAATGATTTAACTTGCTGCTAGGACCACTGATTCACCAAACCTGCTTGCTTGCAGTCTGTGTTCCACCACAGTCCCCGACGCTGGTCTCATGATTCATTTTATTTCTAAAGATTGATTTGATTTTGTAGCGAGTAACGAAGGTTTCAGGGGAAATGTATCGGAGTAAAAGTATCAGTTTTCTTTGCAAAATGTAGTGAAGTAAAAGTAAAAGTCAACAGACATAATTAGTAAATAGATACCCAAAAAAACTACTTAAGTACAGTAACGAAGTATTTCTACTTCGTTACTATACACCACTGACTGTTGGTAGTTGTAATTAGTTTAGTAAAAAAAGGCCGAATTGTAATAGTATGGCTACTAGTTTTCATTAGCAAGCTAATATAGGCTAACATCAATTGGTACATGTTGCCATGGCAACGATACACACTTTCATGCAGACTGAAGGAATTCAAATTGTAAACCTGGATAATATGCATTGTACTGTTTAGAATGATAGCAACCCATATAACCTATTGATTTGGATATATATATATATACATATATGTAAGTATGTATATATAGGTATGTATCTATATGAATATATTTATATGTATGTATATATTTATACGAAGTGCCTTTGAGCTTCCCCTGTCGCTTCCGCAAATTGCGTATCTCTAACGCTGCCACCCTCGTGGGGAGGGGAGGGGGGGAGCTGCGCTCATGTGATTGGTTGAAAAAGAGTGTTGAAAAAACGCATATTTGTGAATCTAGCGACGTCAGGGGAGTCTCAATAATCCGTGCAGAGATCTGTAAAGAAATGCAGTGCGATCCACAAATAAATGCATACAAATCCACAAACAAATGTAAACAATCCACACAGAAATACTTACAAATGCAGAAATATATTTGTGATTTATTTTTACATTTATATAAATCGTAATTTATTTATTTGTGCATTGGAATGTATTTGTGAATCGTTCTGCGTGCATTTGTAAATCGTTCTGCGTGCATTTGTAAATCGAATATATTTGTGAATTGTTCTGTACGCATTTGTGAATCTTTCTGTGTGCATTTGTGATTATTGAGACTGATCTGACCCCATAGCGCCGCGGTGCTAAAAACTTTACCGAAACTGGTTTACAATTAAAAGGAATTTAATCCTACTGATGCAAATACAATTATACAGTGAAGTACACTCCTTCTATGGAATATGAAAACAATAAAAACGAACGAAAACGCGCGTGCAAAAAAACTCAACTCAACTCAGCTCGTAAAAAACGCGTCTGATCGCTGAGAGCCATCACGAGAGAAGAGAAAAAGTCTTGTAAAATAAACCACCCACATCCGGTTTGAAACTCCTCCCCTTCCGTCTATCCCAATTCCTATTGGCTAACTCCCAGGTGCACTCTGTATCGCCTGTCTCAGTCTTTCTGACCCTACGTTCTCAACACATTCTATGACTGTCAGTTATTGCTTAACCCTTCTATGATAAACATTCTATAATAAAGATAAGACTTTGCACCTTTTGGCGAAAGCTTCATACAAAACACTTGTGATTATGACTAATTATGAATTCTTAATTATGAATTATGAAACACTTTTATTATAGCTTCTAAACACACAGTTCTACACTCAAATTTCTTACAAGACCATGGTCAAGCCCTACACCCCCGCCCGACCACTTCGCTCTGCTGCCTCGGGGCGACCCGGTTGCCCCGTCGCTCAGAGGTCCCTGCGGCCGATCGACCCGGTCGCGTCTGTTTTCTGTCCTGGCCCCACAGTGGTGGAATGAACTCCCCACTGACGTCAGGACAGCAGTCGCTGCCCATCAGGCTGAAGACTCACCTCTTCAAGAAGGCCTACCCTGAGCCTTCACTTAGCACTTACTTAGCATCTATTGTATTCATACTAGCTTATTGCACTTATTGTATTCATATTAGTTTGTGGCACTTATTGCATTAATTTGTTTCTGCACTGTACGTTGGTTCTGGTTTATGCTCTTAGATGCTTGTTTGAAGAAAGGAGATGCACTTATGGCTTCTGGTGACTAGTAGTTCTCTTGAATACCGATGTTGAATACACTTATTGTAAGTCGCTTTGGATAAAAGCGTCTGCTAAATGACTGTAATGTACATTAGCCCTAATAATGAACATGACAATTCTCCATGCAGCAGGGGCAGGACCAGAGGGGGGCTCTCCTCCCACTGTCTCTAACTCAGGAAAGAGTAGCACTATCTGAAGGTAGAGTTTGCTGCATGTTGCTGATTGGACGAACAAAATCAGTTTAAACATCACAGTCAGGCAACAGTAAAAACAACAATATGACCCACATGTATCAAACATGGCACCGACGCCATACAATGGCTTATTGTGGCTTTGGTACAAATGTGCTGGAGGAGCGTAGTACAGTAGTTCCTGTGGTTAGTTCCTGGAGCTATTTGGTCAGACAGACTCAAAACTATCCAGAACTTCCTGATGTTCTAAATCACAGACCGATTTGACCATTGTTCCTCCACCAGATCCCCAGGAGCTACCTGACCCTTCAGGAAGCAGTGATCACGGAGAAGCAGAGGCGAGACGCTGAGGGGGAGGTCCTCTACCTAACTGATGACCAGCTGGACCGCATCATTGAACAGAACCCAGGAAGTGACATCAGAGACTACGAGGACCTGCAGACTGGTACTGTGGCTTGTTCAGCACCTGGATTTGAAAGTCATTTGTTTGACTTGTTTTTTTTTTGTAACCTTAAATGATTTCCTTCTACAAAAGTGTATTTGTAGCATTTCTTTGTGAAAGCTTTGCATTTACTTTGGTCAGCCTCACAACAGCGCCCTCAGACAGCCCTGTGTTTGTCACTGATTGGGCTGCAGAGGTGCTACACTCAGGTGCATAATGTTGGATGTGTTTCCATTCACATTACCTACAACAGTGGAGCGACGCCAACACTCCGTCCTCTTCTACACAACTCTCATACACGCCAATCAGCTTGTTGTGCTAACCTGTGCGCATGTTGCAAGCAGCGTACGGATCAAAGCTTCGGGCTCGACAGTAACGGCTTCCAGGTTGAGAAACTGGCAACCAATTCTAGCTAACAGCCAGATGTAGCAAACGTGCACTCAAAATAAATACATTTGTCATATTTGTTGCGTTAGATCAGGGATTCCCAAAGTGTGGAGCTGCCTCTAGGGGGTGCGCGAGAGGAAAAGTGTAATGGCGGTCTGATGGTGTAATAATATTAAATATTAAAAAAAATGTAATTTTATTTTAAAAAGTGGGATTTTTCACAAAATAAAACATGAATTATAAAAATTCCCTTTGTAAGATATAAAATTTAAAAACGTACAATTTAATAAATGCACTTGAGCTCCTTCCGGCAGTCTTGCGCCTGCCGCCAGTCGTACACACTAGCCAGCCTAGCTTGTGCAGCTAACGTCAGCTAACAGCGAACTTCATGCATTCAGCAACATTCATTTAAATATGCTAAACTGGCTGAAATCGGGGAAACTGTCAGGTGGGACATCTGAAGCTATCAGTCGTAAAAGAGGAGAGAGAGAGAGGAGACCGAAAAGGAGGAAGGGATAGCACAGACAAATCGGGAGCACATCGGCCCATCGCGGAGTCAAGGAAGAGGAAACGAGAGAGCATCAGACTGGGAAAAAAAGAGGAAATATGATGAAAATGATCTGTGTCTGGGCTTCACTTGGATTGGCAACGCAGATTCCCCAAAGCCACAGCGCGTGGTGTGCAGTGAGGTTCTGGCTAACAGCTGTCTGAAGCCCTCTTATTTACGTCGCCACCTGAACACCAAGCATGCCAGTGCAAGTCAAAAGCCCCTTACATGTTTTTACATGTTACAAAACAGCCAAAAACAACTGCAGTCTCATTCATGTGTTGGGTCTATAAATGACGCACTACGGGCTTCATATCTGGTCAGTTACCGCCCACAATCGCCGAAGACGTGAGCTCGCCAGCTGCCAGAGAGATGGTGGAATGTACGATTGGGGAGAAAGAAGCAAAAAAGTTGGACGTGATCCCGGTGTCCAACAACACTGTGTCGCGCCGCATCGATGCTTTGTCCGAAGACATCCTGGCTACATTAGTCGGTCATTCATTGTAAATTAAATGTGATGCAATCTGCCTCTGAGCCTGTGCGTGTGTCATCGCCATCTGTATTGCTCTTTAAAAGTGACGCCTTGTGGAACTGAAAGTTATTGAAACTTTGTTGCAGTGTTTCAGGGCGTTTTCACACCCGTAGTTCGTTTGCTTTGTTCTGATTCAGGGATTAATATGAGACAATGTTGCAGTTGCCCCTTTGTTCGGTTTGTGTTCACACTGCAACATTTGACAGCGGACTAAATCTTGTAAACTAACGCCATGCGCGAGCAAACTGTTCTCTCATTGGTCCGATTTTTATGCGGCTATAAATGGGCTCTGTTGCTCTTGTTTTTTTTTATTTATTAAGTGGGGGGGGTGCGAGAACCCGATCGGGATGTAGAAGGGGGTGCGTGGCTCACTAGTTTAGACTTAGTCAACTGGCCCAGTCCGAACCTGTCTTCTACAACACATCAGTGGTGACTAACAATGGCAACTACATTTTCACTGTCAACAACCCAAAGCTGATGCTTGGTTACCAGCCTGACGACCACTTATAACAGTTAGTTTTGAGTTCTTCTTGACATTCCATGCTAATGGCTCTCTTCTTCTTTGCACTACCTTCAGCCATCAGCTTCTTAATTGAGACGGGGACCCTGCTGCACTTCCCCGACACCAGCCATGGCCTATGTACCCTCTACTTCCTGTGTCCTGTGTGGCTGTCAGAATGTCTGGAGAGGATCATGAGCCTCAAGTCCTCTCGCTCTGTAGCCAGGAATGGAGTGATCCGTGCAGAAGACCTTAGGGTGAGCCTCAGGAAACGACTGGAACACGTTGTTTTGTGTGTTAACGATGATACCGACTTCATTCTGTGATGTGTATGATGATGTCTGTTGTGCAGATGCTACTGGTAGGAACAGGCTTCACCCCGCAGACAGAGGAACAGTATTTCCAGTTTCTAGCCAAGTTTGAGATCGCTCTTCCTGTGGCCAGTGACAGGTAAAATATTGTCTAATTGATACTCAGTTGATACAAATGGTGATTCCCTGTACATTTTGGCATTTTTGCTGCACAAAGCACACACGTTACTGTTCCAGTAGAAGGCCAATTCAAGCATAGGTCCCATTCTATGATGTCTTCTCTTTGCCTCAAAGCTTGACCCACTGTTTCTACACCACACAGTTCACTCCATCAAAAGATGCCGAACTCCCTCACATCCAACTAACAGCTAGATTCACTATAGCAACCAACCCATTCACCTTAGCAACAACCTAGCATCACTTAGGCAACTACCCTGAGCACCATACACCTGCCTAGTGACCGCCTCATGATGCTCCAGCAAATACCAATGACAACCCCAACAAGCCAACTGTAAAAGCAATATTAAGCATCACACACACCTGAGTACCAACCTAAAGACATGAGGGCAGCTGCCTTACAGACAGTTATTACCCTGCCAAACACTTAGCAACCAACTAACTACACAGGAAGCACTTCATACGCCTGAGCAACTACATAGCATCCATATGCTACATACAATGCATACCAATTGGCTGTGTCTCAACAGGTAGCAACAAATAAGCGACCTGTTCGGGTTCAAAAACCAAAAAGGATGAGAGCCTGCAGGCCGCAGGGACTTTTCTGCTGCCTTCGTAGCGCGCACGCGCATCAGAAAAATGGACTGGATCCGGTTCACAATCAATGTCAATATTTAATGTACTACATGAAATTCACTTATAAGCTGCATTAACTATCAATAGTAATGTTCTCGAGAACAGAGACCACACGCACTTATCTCACTCACAGGTCTGAATTCAGGTGCTGAAAAACGAGGGCGGATGTGGTCTGTACAATTCTCTACAGAACAGTCTTTTATACGTCGGAAATGTCCGAAAGTCATGAATCTGAATGACCCTCCGTGGTGATCTGTGGTTGGCTCCATTTGACTTCTGTCCCCTCCCTGGATCGATCCCTTAGCGAAACAGCTTTGCTCCTTGAAAAACATCTGTCTTGACTCCACCTCTGGTCAGCTGTCCTCCTCACTGACCTCCTCCATTCTGCTGCAAGTCCCATCCAGAATCCCTGTCTGACCCTCAAACTATTCTTAGTGTTTTAATACCTTTAGTGACTATACTTTTATGATTTAATACATTCAATTAGTTAATATACTGTAACACATAATATCTTCTATAAGCAAGAATATTGTAAACATATTGTGACTAACAGATTATTATTATTGTGACACTTCTACTCATCACTAGGGGGGTTATTTAATCTTACTTATAATGCGTTTAATACTGAAATTCTCCACAGACCACTTAAAGATAGTAGTAGCTCATGTGAAAGAAACCTGCAAACAGCAAAGAGATTCTAGCGCTAGTGCAGAGTAGCATGGCATACCTAAAGGTTCTTCAAATCTTGACGTTTTACAGTTTAGTTTTAAATGAGTTCTTCCTTTTTCTTACCTCTTGGTATAGCTATCTGCTGCCCCACCTCCTTCCCCCCAAGCCAGCCATGGACATCCATGGCTTTCGTCAGCAGACCAACAACACCCTGCAGCGCCTTGTTCAGATGAGCTTTGTTCCTGCCGGATTTTGGGAGCGCTTAATTGCCAGGATGCTCATCAGCCTCACAGAGATGGACCTGCAGGTACCAAAACCAGCAGATTCTCATCATTCACCTATTGTACCTTCAAACCTTCAGCTTTTTACATTCATGCCATGAAATGTTGTGTTTGTGCAGTCATTTGAGCAGAAAAGAAACAGCAGGAGCCCACGCAGCAGAAACTCTGTGATCTACAGCTTTGCTGGAACCCAGCAGAGGAACCGTTGCAGCACCTTCAGAGTCCGACGCAGTCAGACCATATATTGGAAGGAGGGGCTGCTGGCCACGTTTGATGGAGGCTACCTCAGGTCAGAGCTTGGGCTAGAAGAGAGACAAATCCCTCAGTGAGGAAATAAAGAGTTGGAGAAATGTAAGGGTTTGGAGCTTCAGTTAGATTCAGACTCTCAGAAAGGAGCAGGTCGGAGCTGGGGTCACAGAAACCCACAATTCAATCTTGCCATTACAGGGGATTTCTTACAGAATACAGGTCGTGCACATTAACAACAAGCAGTCTTTGTTCAGAATCTGCACCACGGGATTCAATATCCTTACCTCCATTTCCAAGCTGCAGTCCAAATCCTTTCAATGCTAAGAATTACATGACATTCATACTACAAGATTTTTATTTTTGTAAAATTGCTCCTCTTTTATATGTACGACAGCAGTCTTAGCGCTATGATGTATTATGAAGCCTAATGTTCAGAATGAGAACATACTGTAACGCTGAGGGGAGACTATCTCAAATGCAACGAATACAAGTGAAGAGAAATGAATGTTGAACTGCATCAAAGGTTCCTGCTGCTCTTTCTGCTCCACAGCAGCTTCTGTGTAAAAAGTTATTTCAGAGGTGCAGAAAGCAGATCAAAGCTCCTGTGACATGTGTTTGTGCGTCTGCAGCGTGGAGTCATCAGACGTCAACTGGAAGAGGAAGAAGAGTGGAGGCATAAAGATTATCTGCCAGTCAGATATGAGAGATTTCTCTGCCATGGCCTTCATCACTGACAACGTCAACTCTCTGATTGAGCAGTGGTTCCCTGGTCAGTGCACTGCTCTGCTTATGTGCACGATTTTAAGCTCCCAATACTGGCTCAGATTCTTTATCTTTGAGCAGATATTCCTTATTTAATTCATAGTTTTGTTTATCTTTGATTTGATTATTTAAAGGAGTAATATACTGCATTCAGTGCATTAATATAGCAGCACACAGCTATTAGCTATCTAAAGATCTGGAGGAGTAATATCTACCTGAGCAGAGAAGGAAGTCACTCCCTGTGTGTGGTGTTATCTTTGCTTTGTTGACATAGTCGGCCATGCATGCTTTTAGTGCATGTTAGTGTGCACCATTGACAAGATCACAGCTGCTGCTTTGCATGCTTATATGGCTTTAATTGTTCAAGAGTTTTCACCTCCTCTGGGAAACTTTCCTTCTGGCATCCTCTCGGTAGTTGAAGCGAAGCGTCATCGATGATGTTACTGTGGGCGGTGATGTAGTGTGGTTAGAGGCTGACTGCCTGTCTAGAGGCTGCTGCATGGTCCTGAGCAACTTTGCCAAGTTAGAAAATGGTGTGGCATCTGTGGCTGAGGCTGTTGGAAGGTGCCGTGTAAGTCCACCCTTTATACTCTTCGGCCCCTTCTGCTTCACCTGTGAGAAGAATTGAAATGATCAGCTGGTTTGCTGGCGAAGTCAACACATTTGTATTCCTCGTCTTTGGGGAGTTCCTGGATCTCTGAAACTTTAGTCCCAATAAAGACTTCAAAAATCAACAGGATTCTGTTGTACAGAGCCATTTGCTTCTAACACATCTCAGTTGGTGTGAAAGTTCTTGGGATGGAACCTTTGGCTAACTGTGGCTGCTTAACCTCCCAGTTAATCTTGGTGTTAAGGTGATCGGGAGGAAGGTTCGATTCATCCCAGCCTCTTTTCTTTGCCCTAAGGTTTTGCCTTATGACCTTTGCTCCTCTAGTGAAGGGGATTATCGGGCCCAGGTAATCATACTGTATTGCCAACACACAATAGATGTTCCTCAATGTGGGAAGTTGGCTCTCCCATGGTTTCAGCTTGTAGCTGAACTCATCTGTATCCCAGTGCTATATTAGGCTCAAGGCCAGATAGCAAATGGGTTTTTACTGGCCTATTGCCGGATCTCGTTGTAACACGTGTGTAACCGCTCACTGCCACTGGATACTCCCTGAAGCGCAGAAGAACCAGACCGAGTTCTGGTCGAAGCTTATCACAGAGGGAGAGGCCACATTGGTTACATGAGCAATTGAAAATCAGCCTGTGTTTTCCATTGAGCGTGACTAAGTGACGCTGTACTCTTTAGACTCATTCACCTGCTCAGGAAGACGTTTCACCACACATCCACCATCAGTTAGTGTCCTTACCTCAGCCTCGTGTCTAAACTTTGGTCGGGTCTTTGACCAACCTTGGTTCTGAGCTCCTGAGTGTTGGCATCAAGGCTTCCACGGTGGATCGTGGAGGTGGACCGTTCTTGAGATGAGGTAGTAGAGTGGCATAGCATAATGTATCTCTAACTTTGACTGTCATTGTGTGAGATTCCACAATGGAAACACCTTCATCATCGAGCACACTGCTCGCTTCTCACTGCGAAACAGAATGACATCAACCTGCAGAGCCGTCCCTTCTGCTGGTGATCAGTGATGATGTGAAGTCACATGTTTAAGACGGTGAGCCATCAGATGTGTGGCCATATGGAAAAATACATTATTTTAATTATATTTACCGCTGTGAGTCCATGAACGATGCAAGTGTCTGTGTTGAGTTCACAACAAAATAGAAGAACAAGTTGAAGATAATGTTGTTTTTAGCGGCGCTAGACCGGAGAATATTCGATTAAAACAGATCAGTGATGCCGTTTTGCCCTGATTGTTCTCCATGAAGTTTGCTGGAAGTAATGAGCGTTTTATGTGGAGTGAGCAAGACTCTGCTTCTAAAAAATCACTTTTAAAAGCTACATTGCTTGTCAGCAACCTGTCATAAGGAAACTTTATTGAGGAGACAATTTGGCCTTGTGTGCTCTTATTACTTTGACATGCAGTTAACACCGCAGTCATGATTTGTTTTTTATTTCCATGAACTGGTATTTGCTCCTGGTGTTCTTCACCACTGTGTCAGAAGAAGGAAATAACCGGAGTCACAGACAAACAAGCTTTAAAAGTGAACTGTGAAAAAAGTGAGCGCTCTGAAAGTATCCAGAATATTCACTGTCTGATAGCGATCAGTTCAGCCTTCAGACGAGCAGCAACAAGGCCCTTCATGACCTCATCACATCACACCTCTACACATCATCCACCCTGAACCGTATTTGTCCTGGAGATCCAGAGAGCGAGCTTGCCCGCTGCAAACAAAGTTCCCTGCTGCAGGTCCAGTTCATGGTCAGAAGCTGCTGCAGGGTCTGCTTTCTGTGATGTAGTAAAAGCAAAGAGGACTTGTAACAAAAGTAGCTGTTATTATAACCTGAAAAAGTCATTATAGTAGTAATCTTAAAATCTAGGACTGGCCCGACTCTATGTGCCGTTACGTAGGAATGTTTTCAGCTCTCCAATGAACAACAGATGATGTGCATGTCTTGTATCTGTGTCCTCCCTCGTAGCTTTAACAGCCAGTGAGAGTGATGGGAGTCTCCTCATAGAGCAGTACGCCCCCTGTCCCCTCTGTGCCTCACTGAGCCAACAGAAGCAGACCGAGCTCGTAGCCAGCCTGGTCGGCCAGGTCGCAGAGAAAGGAGCAGGTGGAGGAGACGGGGTTCATTACTTTGACATGGAGGACTGTGTGCTGGCTGCAGTGGAGGAGGATCACATCATGTGTCCTCAGCACCCTGACCAGCCCGTCACCCTCCAGGAGCTGGTCCCAGAGCTGTTCATGACTGACTTCCCTGCACGGTAACCTCCAACCATTTAACGGATCATTTCATTGCACATACTGATGGAGTCATTACAATGGGCATGTTCCACACACGCTTCACACACGTCTGACCCGTTTTCATACAGCGGTCGACACAGACGAGTAGCAGCTCGTTCTTTATACATTCACCTGCAACCTGTCAGGCGTCAGGGCTTCAAGGTCCCACTTATGGAAAATGTAACTACATTGATTGAGTGTCAAAGCTCATGTGAGTGCACAGCTGTACTGTGGCTGAATACATCAGACCTCCACTGCTGGTGGAGACCAGGCTCAGTGCTGGAATCAATGTTGGGTACACACTGATAGGCTTCTGATCAATTAAAGATGAGGACAAATATACATTAGTGTTATATAGTTATTATTATTATAATAATAATAATACATTTTATTTGTACAGCGCTTTAAAAGGTACTCAAAGACACTTTACATGGTAAAAACAGAAACAATAGAAGTAATTACAAGAGGAACAAAATAGCTGACATAACCGTAAGGAACAGCCCAAAAACATACATAACTAACTTTACAGGTTAAAAGCAGATTTAAATAGATGAGTTTTAAGTGCAGTTTTGAAAGTGGCGAGTGACGGAGAATGTCTGAGGGGCTGGGGGAGAGAGTTCCATAGGGAGGGGGCAGCGATGGAGAAGGCCCTGTCCCCCCAGGTCCGATGCTTGGACAGAGTAGGGGGGGTAAGGAGGTTGGCGTCGGCGGATCTGAGGTTGCGGTTGGGAGCGTGTCGATGCAGGAGGTCTGAAAGGTATGAAGGGGCGAGGTTGTGATGAGGAGGACTTGAACTGGATTCTTTGCTGTATGGGGAGCCAGTGGAGGTTCTGAAGGACTGGGGTGATGAGATCTCTGGTGGAGTGGGAGAGCAGACGGGCAGCTGAGTTACATGCATACTGTCTTTTCAAATACTTTTTTTTACAATACTGAGATGTATTGTAGTTTGTTGATGATTTTGGTGGGTGAGCCGTACAGGATGCTGTTGCAGTAGTCCAGTCGAGAGGTGATGAAGGCGAGGATGAGTGTTTCAGCGGCTGAGGAGGAGAGGGAGGGGCGGAGACGGGCGATGTTTTTGAGATGAAAGAAGGCCGTTTTTGTGATGTGATTGACGTAGCGTTCGAAGGAGAGAGTTTGATCAAAAACGATGCAGAGAGAGAAGTTGTGGTGGGATTTGTTTAATGATTTGGGGCCGATGATGAGCATTTAAGATTTGTCGCTGTTGAGTTTGAGAAAGTTGACTTTTGTTGCATCCAGGTTTTTATATCTGTGATGGTGGAGTGGGTGGTGGGGGTGATGGATTTGGTGGCGATGTAGAGCTGGGTGTCGTCAGCATAGCAGTGGAACTGGAGACCATGGTGGCGTATGATGTCGCCAAGGGGCAGCAGGTGTAGGATGAAGAGGAGGGGACCGAGTACTGAACCTTGGGGGACACCGTGAGAGCTGGGGCTGTGTCAGACTTGAATTTGTTGATGCTGATGAACTGTTCACGGTCAGAGAGGTATGATTTAAACCAGGAGAGGGCTGTGCCAGTGATGTGGAGGGAGGACTCGAGATGGGAAAGGAGGATGGAGGGGTTGATGGTGTCGAAGGCTGCGCTGAGGTCGAGCAGCATCAGGATGTTGAGGGAGTGGTCATCAGACGAGAGGAGGAGGTCGTTGGTGACGTTGATGAGAGAAGTTTCTGTGCTGTGATGAGATCTGAATCCGGATTGAAATGGTTCATACAGTTGGTTTGAGTCCAGGTGGGTTTTCAGTTGGTGGGAACAGTGCGTTCCAGTATTTTGGACAGAAAAGGGAGGTTGGAGACGGGTCTGTAGTTGTTGTGGATGTCGGGGTCACGGCCAGACTTTTTGAGGATGGGTGTCACTGAGGCGAGTTTGAGGGTGAGAGGGCTTATTATGCTCATGTCTGGAGGATTGTCACAGACACTGGACTTTTGGAATAAATATTCATATGTCTTTGTCCTACACATTTGCACACATATACACACTTGTGTGTGGGTGGGCAGTCAGTTGGCAAGGATATCTCTGTTTTTCTAAAGTAGCACAGACCCATGGAAACAGTTAAACAGCCACTCCAAATATTAGTAAAGTGGTCATGGAGCTCTTAAAGAATGTTAGACGGATGTTGGTATAAACACCAATGCCACCATCTAACATCATCCACTTTTACAGCCGGACACTAATATAAGCACGCTTTAGTGTGGGACCAGTCCATATTAGCCTCTGCCAATATTGGCTTTACTTTACAATACTGATGTTTTTGAAGTACAGCTGTCGATACAACTGTTTTGTGGCAATTATCAAAATATTTTAATTCGACCCTTTACCAATACATTCCAAGAAGTCACTGTTTCCCAAGATAGATTTGTGTACATTGTTTTGTGTCAACTATTTAGGATGTTAACTGAGGTTCTTCTAAGTGTGATCCAAAAAACAAGTTGTTCAGACCAACAGCAGGTCAAGTGCTTTACATGATGCATTAAAAATAAACACACACAATACAGTATGACACATTCAACCAAAGGCCGTGGAGAACATAAAGGCCTTTCATCTGGGATTAAAGGCAGTCAAAGTCGGGAAAGATCTTCTATCTTCTGGACGTTTGTTCCAGCTCTCCGGCACAGAGAACCTAAATGCTACTTCTCCATTTATAGTGTGGACTTTGTCAACCGTCCCAAACCATTGAGGGCATGGCAGTAGTACTTTAATCTCTACTCTTTAACACACTGGAAGCCAGTTCAGGGACCTGAGGACTGGTGAGATGTCTTTCAGGACGAAGCAGCTGGATTTGAACAAGCTGAAGCTGACCCTTTATATGGGATAGGCTGTTGGTTGTTGGTCAGTTTATCCAGATTAACTAAACTACTTTATTTGGAAGTCAAACTGAAAGTGAGCATACCTGAAACTTTGCTAATATTCCCTCATCAAACAAGAACACAGTGCGCACACAACTGCAGTAAGAGCAGCGCTCGAACAGAGTTGAAGCAGGAAGTGAGACTGTAAAGTGTGATGAATGCTAACTCAAACAATTGTACTGGTCAGTTTGTCTTCTCTTCTAATTAAGTGTGGCTAACCTGGAGGTTTCTTTCCTGTGTGTGTGTGTGTGTGTGTGTGTGTGTGTGTGTGTGTGTGTGTGTGTGTGTGTGTGTGTGTGTGTGTGTGTGTGTGTGTGTGTGTGTGTGAGTGATAGGCTGTTTTTAGACAGGGCCCAGCTGGAGTACTCTGAGGAGGAGAATAACATCCTTGGTCAGGGTGGCAGTGGGACAATCATCTACAGAGCCCGATATCGTAACCAGCCGGTGGCCGTCAAACGCTTCCACTTCAAGAAGTGTCGACAGCAGACCATCAGCAGTGACGCAGGTACTTGTCAGGAAAAAATCTCCTGAAGCAGCTTTTATCTTAAGTGTACAGTGAAAGCCAGTATTACACGGCCACTTTAACTTTAACACTACCTATGTTGTCATTACTTAGCAGGGATGACCCCATCTAGTTTATCTACTAGTTTACTAGTTTATCTTTGAACGAATTTCCCCCTGGGGAAATAAAGTTTCTTTCTATCTCTCTCTCTCTCTCTCTCTCTCTCTCTCTCTCTATTGATATGATACGAAGGAAAGACTAACTGAGCTGTGTACAGACACCGGCTGGCAGTGAACACTTTACCCTGAAAACAGTTGACCTGTTATCAGTTTTTCACTGAATTACCATGAATAAGTGACAGCTGAGATGATCTGCTGTTGGCGACATTTGTCACTTTAACTAGAAAGTTAACACTGGCTGAAAGTGAGGAGCTGCTACCTGAATATTCTGTACTCTGCTGATAATTAACGTTGTAGAATAGCATTCTTTTGTCACCGTCTGACCTCAGAGTCAATCAAAGGGGCAGCCAAACTATTATTCATATTCACACACTGGTATCCAGTGGAATGCTGTAACTGCCCCCCATCAGCTAATGGAAATGTCACAGGACCCAGGATCTCTCTTCAAAGATGCTCTGTGGCATCTGATTTGTTAAGATTATTTTGTCCCACTTGTCCCACCTCATATTTACAGACGTGTGGAACACCATAGTTCAAAATATATAGCCGGATAAAAATCTGACCAATGAGAGAACAGTTTGCTCGCGCTTGGCGTTAGTTTACAAGATTTAGTCCGCTGTCAACTTGCAGTGTGAACACAAACCGAACAAAGGGGCAACTGCAACATTGTATCATATTAATCCCTGAATCAGAACAAAGCAAACGAACTACGGGTGTGAAAACGCCCTGAAACACTGCAACAAAGATTCAATAACTTTCAGTTCCACAAGGCGTCACTTTTAAAGAGCAATACAGATGGCGAGGACACACGCACAGGCTCAGAGGCAGATTGCATCACATTTAATTTACAATGAATGACCGACTAATGTAGCCAGGATGTCTTCGGACAAAGCATCGATGCGGCGCGACACAGTGTTGTTGGACACCGGGATCACGTCCAACTTTTTTGCTTCTTTCTCCCCAATCGTACATTCCACCATCTCTCTGGCAGCTGGCAAGCACACGTCTTCGGCGATTGTGGGCGGTAACTGACCAGATATGAAGCCCGCAGTGCGTCATTTATAGACCAACACATGAATGAGACTGCAGTTGTTTTTGGCTGTTTTGTAACATGTAAAAAAATGTAAGGGGCTTTTGACTTGCACTGGCATGCTTGGTGTTCAGGTGGCGACGTAAATAAGAGGGCTTCAGACAGCTGTTAGCCAGAACCTCACTGCACACCACGCGCTGTGGCTTTGGGGAATCTGCGTTGCCAATCCAAGTGAAGCCCAGACACAGATCATTTTCATCATATTTCCTCTTTTTTTCCCAGTCTGATGCTCTCTCGTTTCCTCTTTTTCACCTTGACTCCGCGATGGGCCGATGTGCTCCCGATTTGTCTGTGCTATCCCTTCCTCCTTTTCGGTCTCCTCTCTCTAATCTTCCTCTGACTCTGGCTCTATTTCTTCTCCCGGTCTCTCCCCAACGCACCACTCCGTTCCCCTCGCCTCCGATTCCTCTCTCTCTCTCTTTCTCTCTGTCCCTCTCTCTCTCTCTTTCTCTCTGTCCCTCTCTCTCTCTGTCCCTCTCCTCTTTTACGACTGATAGCTTCAGATGTCCCACCTGACAGTTTCCCCGATTTCAGCCAGTTTAGCATATTTAAATGAATGTTGCTGAATGCATGAAGTTCGCTGTTGGCTGACGTTAGCTGCACAAGCTAGGCTGGCTAGTGTGTACGACTGGCGGCAGGCGCAAGACTGCCGGAAGGAGCTCAAGTGCATTTATTAAATTGTACGTTTTTAATTTTAAATCTTACAAAGGGAATTTTTATAATTCATGTTTTTATTTTGTGAAAAATCCCACTTTTTAAATTAAAATTACATTTTCTTTTAATATTTAATATTATTACAGCATCAGACCGCCATTACACTTTTCCTCTCGCGCACCCCCTAGAGGCAGCTCGCGCGCCACACTTTGGGAATCCCTGTTCTAGAGAGTAAAAGGAGGACACAGATGGCCTGTAGACCCTTTGCAGTTGGAACTGATTCCATATGAGCTCCTGGAGCAGCCATTCGGGCACAAATCTATTCTCTGCGTTGAAAGTATCCCTTTTGCAAACTTTGTCTCTCTCCCTCGTTCCGTTCTTTCTTGCCTTAGACACCATGGTGAAACACCTGCAGTCTGCAGATGCCTGTCGGAGCTTCTCTGAGTTTCGCCAGGAGGCCAGTATGTTGCACTCTCTGCAGCATCCCTGCATCGTCTCCCTGGTGGGCATCAGCATCCATCCACTCTGCCTTGCCCTGCAGTTGGCCCCCCTGGGCAGCCTCAACGCTGTGCTGGAGGAGAAGCACAAAGGCACGTAGAGATTTCTGCATGGTGTCACTTCTGACCTGAAGTTGATCCTAATGCCGGTTTCTATGTTTTCTCATCGTAGGCTCCAGGTACATGCCCCTTGGTCACATGCTAACTTTCCGAGTAGCCTATCAGATTGCAGCAGGACTGGCGTACCTTCACAGGAAGAGCATTATCTTCTGTGACCTCAAATCTGACAACATCCTGGTGTGGTCTGTGGAGGTCTGTATATACCATAACCGCATACATGCATGGTTTATTGACTATTGTATTTATGAAATAACATCAACATATCAGACTTTATCAGTGGTAGGACAGTAAAGTCCTGAACTTATTTCCTGTGTTGTCGCTGCTGTTTTCACAGTCCACTGAACTACTGAAGACAGACTTGTATTATCTTACCTGTTCACTCATTTGTGTCTCGTTTTCCAGGTGCAGGATCCAGTTAACATTAAGCTGTCTGACTACGGCATCTCTCGACAAACCTTCCATGAGGGGGCGTTGGGCGTGGAGGGCACACCAGGTTACCAGGCTCCTGAGATCCGACCAGGCATTGTGTATGATGAGAAGGTACTGACCCCGTCTCATTAACCCACATTAGTGATGCGCGTAGCAGTATAGTACGGAGAGGATTAGTATAGCAGTAAGGCTGCTGATGCTTGTTGGTCCATACATACAACAAGATATCTGGAAAACTGCTCGCCAGATTTATACAACATTGATTTTGGACAATTACGTTGCTAGAGTACTTTATTTAGGCTAATAGGACATTTTATTACAGGGTATATTTCCTCTGGTGGGGGTGTGGATATACTGTTGGAATTTAGGTAAAACAGATTGAGATTGAGTTTGCATCAGAAGGAATATAAACAGCTGCAACAGAATAGTATGGTGAGCATCTTAACATATAATCAAAATATGGAAGTGAAAGCAGTGCTCTGTTTATTTAAATGTGAAGGTACAATACAAAAACCTAAAAAGAAAAAATCAATGAATAATGGTGATAAAAAAATCTTGACCTCAATTATGATCAAAAATAATTGTGATTACCATTTTGGCCATAATCGTGCAACCCTACCAGCATTAGAATTTCATAACATGAAAATATTGGATGACATTCACTGGCTAGCTAACGTTACCAAGCTATCTTTACGTTAACAAGCTATCTTTACGTTAACAAGCTCTCTTTACGTTAACAAGCTCTCTTTACGATAACAAGCTCTCTTTACGATAACAAGCTCTCTTTACGTTAACAAGCTATCTTTACGTTAACAAGCTATCTTTACGTTTACAAGCTATCGTTACGATAACAAGCTATCTTTACGTTAACAAGATATCTTTACGTTAACAAGCTATCTTTACGTTAACAAGCTATCGTTACGTTAACAAGCTATCGTTACGATAACAAGCTATCGTTACGATAACAAGCTATCGTTACGATAACAAGCTATCGTTACGATAACAAGCTATCGTTACGATAACAAGCTATCTTTACGTTTACAAGCTATCTTTACGATAACAAGCTATCTTTACGTTAACAAGCTATCTTTACGATAACAAGCTATTGTTACGTTTACAAGCTATCTTTACGATAACAAGCTATCTTTACGTTAACAGGTTTCCTCAACCAGCCTCTTGTGCGGAGCACTTGGTAACGGTGATGTTTGTTCTGTGGAGCTATAAAGGATGAATTCACACTTGTCTATTGTTAACGTTAAATTGATTAACCCTTAACATCAAGAGTTTGTCAACTAATTTAAAGTGAATCACATCTTATCTTAAGCTGTTTTTTACAGTCTACCATTGTCAATACCTTACTTTGTAGAATATAAACATGACTTTCTACAAAACGAAGCCAATGGTCTCAAATGTTAAAAGGTTGTGTAAACCCAAGCAGCCATGTAAGAACTTTTCTTAAATAGTGTAAAATCACCTGACATATCTGAACAGTCGTGTGCT
Source organism: Lycodopsis pacificus (assembly GCA_028022725.1). Taxonomy (NCBI): domain Eukaryota; kingdom Metazoa; phylum Chordata; class Actinopteri; order Perciformes; family Zoarcidae; genus Lycodopsis; species Lycodopsis pacificus. Next base: position 2,165,499 of record CM051690.1, read on the forward strand.
AGTTTTCAGTACTTCTGTGTTTTTATTCTCTACAAACACATTCCAGTAAGTAGCATTAAAGTTCTTTATCGAGTATCAATATTCAACCCAGTGAGGAAAAGGGCTGGAACCAAGTGAATAACAACTATGTAGCAAATAATCTGTGGATCCTTTTTAAATAATCACTCTATAAAAGAGCTCGAAAATTGTGAATTTACACTATTAAAATTGCCCATGGAGACGTCTTCAATTGTAATATTTTGTCCAACCAACAGTTTAAATCCAAAGATATACAGTTTACAATAATATAAAAAGAGAAAAAGTGCAAAACCTCTCCTTGTAGAGGAGGGAGCCAGATGATATTAGACATCTTTAATAACTTGAAGAAATTAAATAGTGTATTTTGGGATGTCACTTGTGAACCAGATTGTCTCAGTTACACAGTTTGGGTAGTGTATTGTCTTGCTAGTGTAATTTTGGGAAAAAGTCAAATTATTGTGCACATACACAATTGATCTTGCGCTGGGCCTACTTGACTGAGAACCTAATTAGTTTGCATTCAGCCAGTAGGTGTTCTCTCTGCTGACTTCCATTCAGTGCACAGAGGGTGTTGGTCTGATATGGCTGGCCTAGGCCCCTCATCTCCCCGGGGAAGCTAGCTTTACTAGAGCTTACTGTTTTACTGGCCCTGAGTCTGTGGAGGAAGCTTTCAAAGAGCAGAAAACAGCCCATCAGCTCCTCTCCCATAGAATATGCTGGCTTCAGCCAATCGAACTCCCTTTCTTCTCTCCTGGCCGTTAATCTCACTTTCTAATGAGGTTTAACTATTCTAATAAGAGGCAGACAGAGAGTGAACAAATGATGGAGCGAGTGGGAAAGGAAGAGTGTAGTCCGAAAATAAATGAAGAGCAGCTTCATGGCTGTTACCGTGTTTGCCAGCTGTGGGTGTCTTGGCAAGAAAATGAACATGTGTAAGTGTTTGTCGGTTGAGCATCTGGACAATATACAGTAACGCGACTAGAAAGCTGTTACAAGCCATTTGTTTATACGCTTGGATAATATCACTACTACTGAGCGACAAGAAACATGGCTTGTAATGAATGAAGAGTGGTCTAGACATGTGTAAACAGTGTTTGACAACTGATTTTGTCTATTAGGTAAAAGAATAAATAAATTCTAATGTAATTACTGGAATCAATATGAATGAAACACACCACCTCCTGTGAGTTTAGGTTTCCAGATCAGGAGAACAGTGCTGCAGAATTCCTAGCGCCTTTCACACAGCCCGTTCCGCCTCACGGTTCTGGATGAAAGGTAGAGGAAAGAGTTGTTCCGCAGCTGATCTGGCAGCAGAGGTGGTCACACAGCCGAGTCGACGTCTGTGTGAAAAGGGACAGCCAGCATGAGGTTTTGATGTTATTTGTGAGCGCCAACCACGGAGAATGGCAGCGACTTGGGGAGATAAAGAGGTCCGGGAGTTCCTTACCTCCGACTAGAGGAGCTCATCACTCAGTTTACCCGCCATGTTGTTTAGGATGCAAGTCGCTGCCGTGTTATTATGAATCCCACTGCTTTTGTTGGTAGAATCCCCCCCCCCCCCCCCCCCCCCCAAAAAATCTAGGGTTGGTCAGAAGTCCATCCTCGATCGTGGTAACCAGATTTGTTCAAGTCCCATGTCCTGACCAACGAATCCTGACCCGAACTACCTGAGGTCATTGCCTAATCTTCTGAGTCAGCCAGTTACACAGGTCGGGTCTTGCCAAGAAATACAGTGCGATTCATAATTGTACTATAAGTCCCACGAGGGCCCGCTGCTGTTATGCTAAACATCACACCTCTATTGCTCCCATGATGCTATCTGAGATCACACACTGGGGCGTAGCGGTAGATATTCTTTACAGCAGAATTGTAGAATCTCTGTGTGATAGGTAACTGTGATGTCATTATACCAGCCACTGTTACAGTTGAAACAGGTAGTTCCACCTTTCACTTTGCTGGAGAGCTCTGTGTCACAATCCACTCTAAACAGCTGGAAGTCTGCCAGCATGAAGCCACGGCTCCAAATCTTAAGATGAAGAAAAGTCTCTTTTTTTCTCCACTGTTTATTTCACAATTTTTACACTTTGGAGAGAAAAATCCCTGATAACGGTGAGCAACGTCAGCAGAGGCGTACAAACGCACTGGCCTCTCATTTGGCGTTTCACTTATTGAGGGCACCTTTGACCAGAACCTCCAATAATTCCACTGATGATGAGAGTTGATCCTCTGATGTTCAGGAGCTCTTCTCTGGTGAAAGAGTAGCACAACACTGACTGAGTGCTGGTCACATGCGTGTGCTCATGATTGGCTGACATGGCTCTGTGACTTCAACAAATCAAGTCCGAACTTTTTGACCCAACCTGAAACAGACCCATTGATAACCAAGCAGAACCAGAAAAATAGGGACCCAAGGACAATTAGACCGGAACAGTTCCAAACAGTCTTGGTTAGTAACATGGCAACTTAATCAAATGCATGCTCCTCATATTGATGATTTGTATGTTTAATTTTGACTTTGTTATTTTGGTTGAAGCACTGCAGCATGACAGGATCAAGTCTCTGTGTCTTTCTAGCAAGGACAAAAACTGTGGACATAATGAAGAGTGAGAACTAGACTAGCCAGACTGAGGTCAGGAGGACTTCCTTATATGAATATGCCATGCTATGTTTGCCATAGCCCCTGTGACACCATAGCATACCACAGACCTCGAGTATATCTGGAGCCACTACCAAGTGATGTCACCACAGACGTAGTTCGGTGCTGTTCGCCTCTGCCAGTTATTCTGGGACGTCCCACCGTTATCTGTGACCACTCACACAGGAATTTGTTTGGGTATTTTGGTCCTCAGATATGGGTTTCAAGGATTAGATAAGAAAGAAGTGGCGATCGCCTTTACTTTACAAACCAAAAGTAAAACTGTTTCGTTTTTTTAATAACACTTAACAAATGTGCTGGAGCCAATTGTAAACAAGGAGAAGAGACCAAGGCACTCTGAATCTATATAAAGTCCCAGAGACACCCACTCACATCTGGCTTTTGTCTTCAGTGGGAAAGGTTACAATCAGTATTCAGTGCCTGGACCAATGACTGCTCCAGCTCTGATCAGCAGTGATGGAGAATGACACCGGGATGGACACGCTCAACTTCGCCCCCTTATCCGGTGTGATGCTATGTGATGCATTCTGAAGTGATTATATCAGAAACTAATTCAACAGAGATTTTGACAATTACTATAATTTAACAGAAAACATAATACGCTCTCTTCAAAGCCACAGGTATACAAATACCTCTCCGATTGTTGTACATCACACTTCATTTAAACTCTAGACGGACACAAAAAAATACAGATATATATATATATATATATATATATCTATCTATCTATCTATCTATCTATCTATCTATCTATCTATCTATCTATCTATCTATCTATCTATCTATCTATCTATCTATCTATCTATCTATCTATCTATCTATCTATCTATCTATCTATCTATCTATCTATCTATCTATCTCTCTCTCTCTCTCTCTCTCTCTCTCTCTCTCTCTCTCTCTCTCTCTCTCTCTCTCTCTCTCTCTCTCTCTCTCTCTCTCTCTCTCTCTCTCTCTCTCTCTCTCTCTCTCTCTCTCTCTCTCTCTCTCTCTCTCTCTATATCTGCGCTAATTTGGTGAGAAAATGGTATAAGCATTGAGCTCCAGAAGCGCTGTGGAATAAGATGTAGAATAAGCTCCAGCCACACACTGGAGGTCTAAATAACCTCAGATCTGACTCTGAAACCTGACCTGATCTTCCTTGTTTTTTCTGAAGGTGGACATGTTCTCCTATGGTATGGTGCTATATGAGCTGCTGTCTGGTCGGAGGCCAGTGCTGGGTCACCACCAGCTCCAGATAGCGAAGAAGCTCTCCAAAGGCATCCGGCCAGTGCTGGGCAGTCCTGAGGAGGTTCAGTTCTACTGCCTCCACAGCCTGCTGACTGAATGCTGGGACACCAAGCCTGAGAAGGTGAGCCTCCCTCCTTGTTCACACTATTTGAATTGGCCGACGCAGTGATTGGTCAAAACACAGAAGTTGCCCTGTTTCCTCTGCTTTATAGGAAATAGTCTGATCGAATGTACTGGTAGTTAGTAGTTAAGGAGACTCATGGAAAGACATTATTAACAAACATGCTGAACAACTTGTCATCTGCCATCACAAAGACATAGTTTTAGAACTGGTCATTTTGGCGGGTGGGAAGCCTGTGAGGGATCATGCCCTCGTCACATAGGACAGTGAACCTGCCATGCAATACACCAGTTCAGCTCCTCACTGGCAGGTAAAGTAGAAGTGACTGCCAACAGCGGAGAGATAGCTTGTGTATCTGCAATGCTCGACAGGACCAAACTATTTACAGATAACAAAAAAGAATCCTAGAAATACATACACAGAGCTCAATTCAGAGCATATCTATCCGGCGGTTAGAAGCTAACGGTGCTAACAGCACGAACAGTGCAGACAACGGCAGCAGTTAACGGTGAGTAACCTGAGGGTGCTACTCTTCCGTGCTCAGTTCAGTCTCTGCTCAGGTAGACGTTTCTCCACTATAGTTAACGATACTTTACATCGCTAAATGTTGTTTGCTGCTAAAATAATACTCTGAATTTCAAATTTAGCATCTTTTAAATAAATCAATGTAATCGTATAACTCCATAAGTTAGCGTGGCGCAATCAAGTTTCAGTTTTCAACGAGCAGTGCAACTGGTTTTACTCAACAGGAAGCAATAATTAAGTGTAATAACTGTAAACAACATATCAGTTACCGTGTGTGTGTGTGTGTGTGTGTGTGCGTGCAGAGGCCGGTGGCCATGCAGTGCGTGAGGCAGATGCAGCAGCCCAGCTTCCCCTGCCTCAGGTATGTTTTGTCCTGTGACAGCCACTCGCAGCTCTTCCTGTCCCCGCTGCAGGGACACAGCGCTGTGTTCTGGAATGGAGACAAGGACAACAGGTTAGTTTCAACTCTTTAGTCTGCTAATAGCATGCATTTCTTGGAATCGTTTTCCCTCACAAACATTTCCAACTTTGAGTTCTCTAGCATGTAATCAACATAACTATTATTATTTATTAACATGATTATTAACATTTTGCAGCACTTTCAAGAGGTGGTTTACCTACGAAATGTCACTGAAATGGAAACCTATATTGTAGTTTTATTAATAATTTGGTTGGATCTTTTTAGTTAGATATACAAGTATTGCTACAGCTCTTTCTTCATTCTGACAACAATAATTGAATGTATACCATAAAGTAAGGGGAACTGCTATCCTTGTAAATGTCTGAGGAAATACATAATGTGGGCATGAGTCAGAGCCCACTGGCCTGCATTCTCAATAGGTGCATTATAAGGGATTCAGAGCATTAATATATCATCAAAATGTATTAGTTATGTAAAGATACAGTGCAGTCTACCTGAGTAGAGAATGAAGTCCCCAGCCAAATTTGAGAAAACACAGAAACTCTGGTGAAGAAACAATCTTAGTAACATGCATTAATGGGACATGAAGTCATACAGAAGAAGAGAAAGAAGAGGAGAGAGGAGCTCAGTGTATCCTAGGAAGTCCCCCGGCAGTCTAGGCCTACAGCAGCTTATCTAGGGGCTGGTCCAAGGCATGAGCCAGCCCTAACTATAGACCTGAACCAGCCCTAACTATAGACCTGAACCAGCCCTAACTATAGACCTGAACCAGCCCTAACTATAGACCTGAACCAGCCCTAACTATAAACCTGAGCCAGCCCTAACTATAAACCTGAGCCAGCCCTAACTATAAACCTGAGCCAGCCCTAACTATAAACCTGAGCCAGCCCTAACTATAAACCTGAGCCAGCCCTAACTATGAACCTGAGCCAGCCCTAACTATGAACCTGAGCCAGCCCTAACTATGAACCTGAGCCAGCCCTAACTATGAACCTGAGCCAGCCCTAACTATGAACCTGAGCCAGCCCTAACTATGAACCTGAGCCAGCCCTAACTATGAACCTGAGCCAGCCCTAACTATGAACCTGAGCCAGCCCTAACTATGAACCTGAGCCAGCCCTAACTATGAACCTGAGCCAGCCCTAACTATGAACCTGAGCCAGCCCTAACTATGAACCTGAGCCAGCCCTAACTATGAACCTGAGCCAGCCCTAACTATGAACCTGAGCCAGCCCTAACTATGAACCTGAGCCAGCCCTAACTATGAACCTGAGCCAGCCCTAACTATAAACCTGAGCCAGCCCTAACTATAAACCTGAGCCAGCCCTAACGATAGACCTGAGCCAGTCCAAACTATCAATGTTATCAACAAGTAAAGTCTTAAGCCTGCTCTTAAATGAGGTGAGTGTGACTGAAACTGGAAGCTGGTTCCACAGGAGAGGATCTTGATAACTGAAGGCTCTGGCTCCCATCCTATGTTTTGAGACTCTAGGAACCACAAGTCACCCTGAATTCAGGGAGTGCAGCTCTCTAGTGGGGTAACATGGTACTATAAGCTCCTTAAGATATGAGGGTGTCTCACCAATGAGGGCTTTAGGTGAGCAGAAGGATTTTAAAGTATGTTGTATATTTTACAGGAGTCAGTGCAGAGAAGCTAATACAGGAGTAACATGATCTCTTTTCTTAGTTGTTTGTTTTGCTGCAGCGTTCTGAATCAGCTGGAGAGATTTAAGAGACTTATTAGAACAGCCTGATAATAAGGAATCACAGTAAACTAGTCTAGAGGCTCATTCCTCTGCATCACTTTGAGACAGGAAGTGCCGGATCTTTGTAATGTTGCGTAGGTGAAAAAAGGCAGTTTGAGTTATCTCTGATCAGGATATGTCCTTTAACTCCCATACAGTGGCGGCTGGTCAATAGAGGGTCATGGGGCATGGCCCCACCATGAGCCACACGGAAAAAAAAAAGAAAATTAGAATAATCATAAATTATACAAATTGTCAATATTTGTGTTTTTTAACTATGAAATGTACCCAGTAATGTGTGTAAAATATGATATCTGCGCAAAATATATGCTTTTCCTGCTCGTCCTCTCCCCCTGTGTGCTCGTCTGCTCGTGCTCTCTGCCTGTATGCACGACACGTCTGAGAACGCGCAGCGAGGGGGGCTTGATCGTTTTTGCCCAAAAAAGACGGGTCTATGAAGCAGTTTAGCCAATTGCTGATTCAAGATATAAATGAGTGACATACAATTTAGCCAATCAGCGCCCTCAAATAGATTCAGCTGTGGGCAAGAATGATCAAGCCCCGGAGCTGCGCGTTCTCGTCAGGAGAAGTCTCGACAGGAGCCCGCGCCAGCGCGACCACTCCTCCTCAAAGACCCGTTTGAGAGGAGAACTTTGAGGAGATTCTGCAGCCAAAGAGCTGATATCAGATCAGCCTGACCTCACAATCAGACAGCAGACTACATGCGAAGCTTCACTACTTCGTACAAGTCAGTCAATCAACTTCCTTTCTTCCGAAAAGTACGCTGATTACTTCGACATACCATACGTATCCACAGGCAGGGGCGGACTGGCCATCGGGGATACCGGGGGAATCCCCGGTAGGCCGACGGGACTATATTATATGCTTCACAGAACACGTTCAATTTACTCTAATACCGAAAGTCAATAATCAGTGAAAACTGTATCAACAGTATAAACTGACATTATACTACTCCTCGCGATCCGAGGACGCCACAGCACGGCTGGACACTACAGTGCTTTTAAAAACGTTTCTCCATAACCGCGGTCTGCGCCGTGCGGTCGTGCCGGGCGTCTGTCGGGGCCGACGGCGGTGCGAATGGCCGCCGTAGACCGGCGAAATACATGCCGTGTATTGAGTGGGCAGCGCGCCGTGTATTGAGTGGGCAGCGCGCCGTGTATTGAGTGGGCCGGTCTGACAGTAACTCCCGGGCCACATTTTTCCCCCTAAATTAACAGTGAAAACTCATCATAGCTTAATTTAACATCAGTATTCATAATTACACTTCATGTTTACTTCTCCTGATCTTTACCTCCTATAACAAGGTCCATAGGGGCATCTCAATAAATAAACATGTTATATTATATTGTATTATATTATATAAGTGTTATTTACTGCTTTTTTTCATGTTGGAATAAATGTTAAATATTTAACTGCCAAGTAATAAAGCGTGTTTGATGCAAAAAAATGTTTGCATTAAATCATACTGGATGTTTGCTGAAATTGATAGGATGGCCCTCCCTAGAAAATTTTCCACCAGCCGCCACTGCTCCCATATGAAGCAAAGCTAATCAGTGCTTCTCCCCCACACACACACACACACACACACACACAGCACAGTAACCAAACACACGTGCTGCTGCTCTATTGTTTTCTGAGTGTGGCAGCAGGGTTCCAGGTTCATCTCTGTACAATAAAAGCAGCTTTCATCCCTTCATACAGGTGGTGTTAATGACTCCTGTAGAACCCTTCCTGCCGTTAACTCCTTCACTGTGATAAGACCTTGTTAGCTCCCCTCCCCCGACTCTCCCACTGCAATTCACCAGACCTCAGGCCCTGGGAACTGGCTGTGGGAGGCAGTGGCCAAGCCCCTCCAGTCATTTCAACAATGCTCATGTTAATGCAGATAGAAGTCATCCTCTTTTAGTGCTATCCTTCCACCCACACTAAACTGATGTAGCACAATCCCTACTCCCTTATTGACCTGTTAGAAATCCCTCAGTTTGATCTCTTCTTATCTCTTCCATTCTTTCACTTTACGAAGTGAAAGAATGGGAAGAAGAGATCAAACTAAGTGTCAGTGTCTGTCTGCATCATTGTACACATGGCCTGAGTGTGTGCTTTTCTGTACACCCTCTTCTTTTACTAATGATGGCCTTTTGTACAGTCACACCCTTTATGTGTTGATAACATGGCATTGGATGAGATTTAATGATCCACAAAGGCAGCACAAGAAACAGTCTAAAGAGTTGGTGAACAGATAAAGAACCACTTCAAATCAACTGAACAAATGTAAGAAATGAGATACGTGGAATTCACAAGCCTACATATTTGTCCGTATGTGTATATGTGTGTATATATATATACATATATATATATATACATATATATATATATATATACACACATTAGGGGTGTAACGGTTCACAAAACTCACGGTTGGGTTGGGTACGATACAGTGGAGCCACGGTTCGGTACGGTACAGTAGAAAACTATAAATGCCAGAGAAATGTACTTGATTTTAAAATATATTTATTCATTACAACTAACATCATAAAGTTATTCTTTGACTTTGAACAATGATGGAACTATACCTGAGTGACCCATCTTCTGGGGTGTCTTCTTAGCAACACATAAGCATAAAAAACAAAAACTGCTCCTTCATGTTATGTAGTATTGTTACTTACATCTTGCAAAAGAGATTTTTAATCTCAATGGGACTACCTGGTTAAATAAAGGTTTTTAAATTTTTTTTATTTTTTATTTTTTTATTCAAACGTATTTGGTTCGTCATGCGTACCGAAGCGTGAGCCTCGTACCGAACAGTTCAATATCAATACGCGTATCGTTACACCCCTAGTGTGTGTGTGTGTGTGTGTGTGTGTGTGTGCGTGTGTGTGTGTGCGTGTGTGTGTGTGTGTGTGTGTGTGTGTGTGTGTGTGTGTGTGTGTGTAGGAACTACAGTGTGGTGAATGTGGAGAAGGGCCAGGTGGAGGTGAAGAGGATGTCCTGTCCCGGCAGCAGGATCAGCTGTCAGATGAAGATGGGTAACCTTCTGTGGATGGCCACTGAGGTACACACCACTTGAAATCACATTCTCTATTTTCATGCCAACACATGTTATTCCTGCTTCATTCCCTTCACAGAGCACTGTCTTGGGGTCTCATTTATAACTGTTGCATGCAAAGAGGAGGGGCCGAACTACCGACGCTCGTGGTCAGCTGTGGAGCAGCTAATGAAATGATCATCATTTATAGAAGTGCAGAACAGAGCAATAATCTGCTAATACTGGGCATATATCACCAAGTAACATCTAAGTTTTCAGTGTCTGAGTAAAATCGCTGCAGTGAACACGACTTCATCTATTCATTTCTGGTTTATTCCATAGTGACAGATTCAGCAAACTGAAAACAGCTATCTGATGAGAGTATCACAGCTCACTGCAGTCACCATGGTGACTGTTCACCTATCAAACTTGGTTTAAAAAAAGAATGATATCCAGATATCCAGGGTGGTGGATACCTCTGATTGTAGCAATCATTTTGGAAACAATCAGTCTGATTGCTGTAAACATATGAATACTACGTGACACTCGTGATGCTGCAGGATAGATACTCTGGCACTGTTGGGACTGTAAACGGAAGAATTAGGAGAGAAGTAGTGTTCTTCCTCTCGTAGTCTCACCGTAAAGATCCACTAATCAGCAGCTCATTTCTATGCATCCACCAGCGGGCCGTGCATTTCATACCTGGGCCTTCACTGCTGTCCTGCAGCTGAAACACCTCATTATGACGCCACAGCTCCGCTTATCATTTGTTTCGTGTGAAAATGAAGCTCAACACCTATGAATACACGAACTGCAGAGACTAGAAAAGAGATGAAGTACAGTCCATGTACCTTCCATTTACCAACAGTCTAAACAGCTGAATGAGCATTTCAGCATCGTTCTGATATTGCTGAGATGAAACCTTTTTAAAATGAGAATTCAAATATCTTTCCCAAGTTAGTGATGTGTGTTTGAATCTGTTTGCTTTTCTCTCGCTGCTTTGGGTCCTATGAACAGAATCTCCTCATCAGTTAGTGTGAAACGTCTTTGCCTGTGTTGTTTGATAGGAGCAGGAGGTTTTCATCTACAGTCTGAAGGACATGTGTCCTCTCAGCCAACCCCAGAAACACTTCTCCTGTCCAGCCATCATCACCTGCCTGTTCCCTGTCCCAGCGGGAGAACAGGTCAGCTCACACACACACACACACACACACACACACACACACACATCAGGACTGTAATATATGTGCACAACTGATTCAAAAGTCAGTCATTTGTTCACATATTCAGGCACATGTTTTCTTCAGCCATTGTTGAAAAACAAGCCTATGAAACTTGCTAGCCAGCGTTCATTCTCTACAGTAATAATGTGTTTAATGTGTGCAGAGCTACAGCGTCTGACTGTCAGCGGTGCTGCTTGCTGTGGGGCATTGCTGTGATTTGACATATTGGTCTCGTTGACGTTATGTCACACCTGTAACATTCATGTGACACTTCACAGGGTTCAACACACACACAGATTAAATGCATGTTGTGTTCGCCTGTAATACTTGTAACACTTAAATATCGTTTTTTGTGCAGACAGAAATTAAATCAGTTGATTAGACCAGGAGATGTTCTTCATGTCTGTTGTATTGCTCCTGAAGCACGGAGCACCGTGTCCACTGGTCCAGACCAGCAGCAGTGTGTGTTGGGCTTCATTCAGGAGGAAATAATGAGTATCCAGCGAAACACTTTCCATACAGCATGTGAGCAACTGAGTTCCAACTAAACGCTTAATGCGCCTTCATCAAGGAAGCAGGCAGCAGAGTTCTCTAATAAACCATCAAACTAAGTGCATTGCCTCGTCATCACAATCGACATTCATTCATTCTTAAACCGGACTCCCCATTTAAAAACCTTCTTCCTTCATATCATTTCTTTCCAACTCACCGCTGTTCTCCAGCAGCGACGCACTACGAGACACATACCACGAGCAGTGTCTCTGTGTGAGTAGAGGAACACACCACTTCCAGATGGATACGCCTTCATGTCTGAAAGGGCTTGAGAGCGGAAGTGGACATAGACATGTCTCCTGGACGTTCGTCGTCTTTAAACTGAGGACATGGAGACATTGACAGATGGGATGTCCACAGCTTTAGCAGCACCAGTAATAACAGTGCTCTCATAGCTTACCTGCCACTCATGATTGCCCTAAAACATCTCACTGCCAGCAGCATGACTGAGTGTCAGGCACCGAACAATGCCTTCTGGGAAACGTTGTTTTATGGTCTGTCCTGCCGCTGCCCCTCTGACCTCTGACCTGCTGTCCTGTTACCAATCTACTCAACTGCTCTGCACCGTGGGACCTTTTGAAGTGTAGCGGGTAGAATCCAGGTGTGAGGACACTACATTGTACTCGAGACATGTCCATGTCCCAGCTGTACAGGAAACAGATGGTGACTTTGAGACAACATGTAGATGAGGGGACACAAAAGCCTTGAATTGTCTGAGTGTAAGATGATTGTTAAAATGTAAACTTTCCTCACCTGTTAGAGCCTGGCCAGAGTGTTTGCGGGGATGTCTGACGGCCTGGTGGCAGTGTACAGCTTAGTGGAGGACCTTCCTCTGGAGGGGGAGACCTACCTGTGTTCACACACCCTCAACAAGACGGTGTTTGCTCTGAAGGACTCTGATCCCAGGCAGAGACCCTACCCAGTCAGGAGCATGGCACTGGTCAGCAGTGGCTCCCAGGTGAGTCAGAAATGTCCTGTCTGATGAGTCACTTTGAACTCTACTCATAATGGACAGTAAGTTAAGACTCCGTCCTCCCTGTCCCTCTCCGTGGTGCTGATCAGTTATGGTTCTCCAATGGGCCGGGCGTGCTGGTCGTTGACTGTCTGAGTCTTCAGGCGGTTCGAAGGCTGGAGCCCTACAGCCCGCCGTCCTCCATCATATCTATGACAACCAGCTTCAGTCTCTGGGGAGAGGAGGCAGTCTGGACTCTGGATGACCACATCAACACGCTGCTGCTCTACCATGCGGCCTCCTACCAGCTGTGTGCCAAGTACTGGTGAGTGGAGCTTCACTGGGCAGGACTGCCACAGCATCAGGCCTACGACTGGACATGGTGACGTTTCTGAGAACGTGAATCAGTAGACTCGTGTGTGATGAGGCTAATATTAAAATATATATTATTACTGGCTGATATTGGTATATTAGAGATATCAGTGTTGGCATACAGTATATGGGAAGTTATTAGTTAAGTACAGAAGTACCAAAGATATTGTGTCTTTAGTTAATAGTTAGTTTTACATCCTACGTTGTTCCTCTCAGTACATTGAGGGCTACTGTAGGTAGTAAGTATCAGTCGAGGAGCTGCTTTTATATATATAAATTAGTGCTGGGGAAGTTAACGCGTTATTATCGCGTTAACGCATTCATTAATTGACGGCGACAATTATTTTATAGCGCGTTAACGCATTTCTTTATTTTGAAAGTCCGTGGAGGAAGTCTTCAGCAGACTACGTTGATGCAGCTTGTGGGAGAAGTTTAGATTAACAAAAGCAAGACAAGCGGCGTTACAACGTGCAGCAGCTGCTGCTCTGCCTGGAGACTACTGGACATCGCTGCAGTGAAGTCAGTAAACTCAGATCTCCGTGGTCAACTCAGCAGACACTTACATGTTAGTGCACCTATATGCTGACATTCACATTAAACGCATTTAAACGCACAGATCGGGAGCGAGCGAAGGACTTTGAAAGTTAGCGGAAACATTAACGTGAGACAACATCCGGTTTCTTCAGACGAACATCCGGTTTTCAGAATAAGAAGTATGAATTATATTCACATTAATTATGAAACATGCTGCCTGCATCTCGTGAACCAAATGTTATTGCCCTTTTGTTCATATAGCAGTAATTTTAAAATAAAAGTGCGCAATACACTACTTTATAATTCATTATTGAACTTTGCCATAACAATGCGATTAATCGCGATTACATATTGTAATCGTTCCCCAGCACTAATGTAAATATATATGCTCATGCCTGAGTTGAAACAGAACTATTTTAAACCCTGTCCTTTTTCAGCTGCGGAGACAGCAGTCCTCTCCGGGACGTCTTCGCTGTGCAGCGTCCTGCCGGGGTTACCATGGCGACAACCACTGAACTCAAGACCACAGACCAAGAAGAGAAGCTGGACTGGACTAATGGAGAAGTGACCTTGATCTACAGTGAGGAGGCGGGCACTCAGATCATCCAGCACCAGGACTCACAGACAGACTACTGCTCCATATCATCCAGCGGCTCACTGGACTGCTCCAGCACCGCAGGCCTCGCCTCACTAAACATCTGCAGCAGGATGCCACCACCTGCACACCTGGAGGAGTCTGGCAGGGACCAGGACCAGCAGGCATCTGATCTAGACACTGCAGAGACCGTGAACCCCACAGCGCCACAGCTGCAGGCCTTCACTGTGCTGCCAGTGAACGGAACTCTGTGGATCCCCAGGTACAAAACACACGAACACACCGGCTGATGTCAAGCGAATGTGTTTTTGTATTTGTAAACATTGTATTTTATTTTTAAAGTACTGAACTTTATTTTGACTTTACTTTGTTGACTGATTTAATTGCTCTTGTTTTCTATTCAACACCATTTGAATCAGGTGTCCGGTCAGATATCACTAACACTTCTGTGTGTGTGTGTGTGTGTGTGTGTGTGTGTGTGTGTGTGTGTGTGTGTGTGTGTGTGTGTGTGTGTGTGTGTGTGTGTGTGTGTGTGTGTGTGTGTGTGTGTGTGTGTGTGTGTTCGGCAGGCGTGGAGGTGACGTCATGGTCATTGAAATGCAGTCACACGGTGATCAGCTGAGGGGGCGTGTCACTGCTGTCCTCAGTCCGCCTGGATGTTCCTCTTTGGGGTGAGCTCACTTCCTGTTAAGAGCTTTCAAGTCTCCACCAAACATGATGAACATAACGTGATGTGGGATCCAAAGCTGTGTAAACGTTTGTTTGTTTTGACACTGGTTTGTTTTTGCAGCACATTCTTGCCAAACGACAGCATAGTGTGAGGGATGGTAGTGTTCAATCAGTTCACACTGAGTGGACCTTAAGGACTACTGTATGACGATGTCCCGGGCAGTGTGTTGGTAATACAGCAGGACTGTGCTGTGATGTAGGCGGCATCGCATGTTCATGTTGGCTCCAGCCGATCCTTGATGACACGTCACAGATGTGAATCAAACAGAAACAGGCTGCTGGTTGCTTTGAGTTAATATAACGTCAGTAAAACTGGAATCTATAAACACTTTGCTGCAGCCTCCACCAGAACACAGCAACATGTGATCCTCATCAGGAGAAACATGCAAAACGTGTATTTGTTTCAATTACACGTTCATAAAAGAAAGTTTGAATTATAGAATATATTTCCCTTGAAATGGCTGCTTTACCTGTTGAAGATGGAGTACGGTGGAAATGGTCAAGAAGGATCGTTTCCTCACAGATTGCCTCTCGTGATTCATAGATGAGGCTGTTGTGAGTTGGGTCGTGATGCTTTCTCCTTTTTAGAAGTGGCTCCCCAGAACAAATCACACAATGTCAGCATGTCTGAAATGTAATCTGAGAAGTTCAAAGTGTGATCTGTTAGCAGCTACAGCCGGCAATGCAAGGAAAACACACAGAACAGGTCATCTCACTCATTTATTACGTTTAGAGTATAATATATATATATATATATATATATATATATATATATATATATATATATATATATATATATATATATATATATATATATATATATATATATATATATATATATATATATATATATATATAGCTATATATATATAGCTATATATATAGCTATATATATATATATATAGCTATATATATATATATATATAGATATATATATATATATATATAGATATATATATATATATATATATAGATATATATATATATATATAGCTATATATATATAGCTATATATATATATATATATATAGCTATATATATATATATATATATATATATATATATATATATATATATATATATAGCTATATATATATATATATAGCTATAGCTATATATATATAGCTATATATATATATAGCTATATATATATATATATATAGCTATATATATATATATATATATATATAGCTATATATATATAGCTATATATATATATAGCTATATATATATAGCTATATATATATATATATATATATATATATATATATATATATAGCTATATATATATAGCTATATATATATATATATATATATATATATATATATATATATATAGCTATATATATATATATATATATATATATATATATATAGCTATATATATATATATATATATATAGCTATATATAGCTATATATATATATATATATATAGCTATATATATATATATATATATATAGCTATATATATATATATATATGACAGATTTCAAATCAAAAATGAATCTCGTTATGACATAACAACTTTGATTTCCTCTTCAATAGGCTTCATCTTCTGTCTGTACTTTCTGCCATGAAAGAGTCTTTGTCGGTTGTAGACTAGTTTCTCACCACTGGCCTTTATATGAATCTACTGATGCAGCTTGAATGAAGCTCAGCAGGATCCTTCATCGTGTACTTATGGTGCTCAGCTGAGTCTGTCATTATTTCTGTAAAGGCAGCAGCTGGTCCTCTGCAGAAAGGACTTCTGTGTGAGCTTCCACAGAGGGCCTTTTAGCAACAGGCAATAAAACGGCCACCCAAAACAGGGCCCTTTATGAGCAGCTATTACATGGTGCACCTGTAACACATTGGGGGGCCATGGCTCAGGTCAAGGGAGGGGTGGTCAGCTTCATTTCTATCACATAGTGCTGCTGCCCTCTGATTGGACAGCTCCAGAGTTGTCAGTGATTGTGTACGTCAGTGGCCTCACAGAGCCTCACCTGTTCCTGGAACCTGGAGAGGATAATGATACACCTCAGGAAGATGAAACAACAATGGAGGAAGATAATTCATGGTTCTTCTGTATGATACATGACACACCCAGAGGCTCTTCTGCCTCCCAGAATGCTTTGTGGCACATCCTGCATAAATGAGAGAGAGTTTGAACATTCTTCTTTGATCCATTTTACAGCTTTTTTTCCAGGAGAAAGTGGAGTAGACATTTGAGTGCAGGATTTATTTAGCTCTTTACCAGCACTAACACAAATATCAACTTCAGCGCTAACAGTGCGGTCAGTATCCTTCGTGGCTTTCCAGGGAACTGCTTCCTAGAACTGCCTGCTACTAGGAAGAGCTAATTACAGAGCACAGAGCTTCAGCTCCCTCCCCGCATTGCATCCCTCTCTTTCCCTCCTAGATCGATCTCTGTCTTGCGTCCCTCACTCCTCTTCCCTCTTCTCTGTCCTCCTCTCAGGATCCTGGAGGAGGCCGCACTAGTGGCAAAGGACACCGTTGTATGTGGCTTTCATAAGGAAAACATGGAGTGGTGCCTGTGTGTCTGGAGGGGCTGGGGCTGCCGCGAGCTGGAAGTCTTCTACCAGTCTTACGAGGAGCTTGGCCGTTTGGAGACCAGCATGAGGAAAAGAAGGTAGCTGTTGTGCTGCGTCGGCGAGGTGCAGAATCGCTGGTCTGTACGGGGAGCCGAGGGGAATAACAGCGACAGACTGCCAGTGTTCAGAGCAGGGGGCCCAACGCTGACATCAGCAACGTAGGAGGGGGAGCAGGGCTGAGCCTCCAGCTGTGCACAGCACTTATGTCCCTCACTACATACCTCGGTACCAATAATAAGACAAGACCTGAAAGATCTGCCATCCCACAGTGGACATGGACAGCCACAGACCAAGGTCGCCAGAATGAAAGCTCACTCCGACACAGAGGTTTCACTTTCCATGTTGAAACTCTTTGGTATGACTGGAATCGGCTCAAGATGTTTGTGTCTGACTCCAGCTGCTGCAGTCCATTGTTTATTCTGTCTGTTTCAGTGTCCCTTCATTGAACTATTCCAAACAGCAGCTTTATGGACGGGGACGTTCTTCAGAGACAGCGTTGACTCTTTGAGCGGGCTGGTGCTGGAGCTAGCTGAGGGTGGAGATGGGTGGATGGCAGTGACACTGACTCAGAACACAGTGTTCCTCTCTTTATCTGTGCCACATGGACCTGCATGACAGCCAAAGCTTCCATTGTTCCCACACATCTGTCTTCTGTTGAACATTATGCAACAGACCAGTGGTTTCCAGCTTTTGCCATCGAAGCGTGTTTTATTTTTTGACATGAAGCTTTATTCTGTCTTCAGACAGCACAGCGTGTCCCGAACATCTGTACCTCAGAAGAACAGGACCTGCTCTGTGCTCCGGGTTTCAGTTGTTACTGGTCGGCCTTTCGCTCACAGGGCTCAGGTTACCCCACATGCAGAGGATTCACAGGACATGATGTCGTGGATGTGCATGTGCTCATTGACATCATGTAGAAGACAACAGTAGATCATTAGAGCAGTTCGTTGTTCATTACTTCTGTAGTCTTCTTTATTAATACGACTTGCTGTAAACATTCAAACTGAACTCTGGTTGTTCTGTTGTATTATTACAGTACACCAGTAACCACCGGTGTCACCAATTCAGACAGAACTGAAACCAGTAGGACTGCAGTTCCCATGTAACTCTTCCAGCGCGTCATACATTGCCAGAAGACTTTTCTCTTGATTCAAATGACATCATCAGCAGTAGATTGATGTCGGCCTATTGACAGAAAACACCACCAACATTTCTCAGCTTTTCAGAACCCTGATGAAAGAAAACCTCGATCGGAGGCTAAGACAGAGAAGACATCAGCCTCAGCTTCGTGGTCTGTCCACACAGGACGAGTGTCACCAGAGGAGCTTAGATCACAGAGGATCTAAGGCAGAGGCACCACTGACAGCAGGATGCAACCACTGGAGGAGGCCGCCTGGTTTTCATCATTTTAGTTGCATTATTTGCAACATTTGCATTTGTACAGTGGCCAGTGAAGATCTGTGTATTGCAGCCTACTAGGCAGCGCTTGTGTATTTATCAGAATGTATAATGAAGGTATATTGTTTTAGACGTTGTGTACATAATCACTGTATAATATGGTATTAAATCAAGTTCTTCTGATAACTCTGTTTCATGACTGCCCTCTTCTTTGAGACACATGGAAGCTGAAGTCCTGGACTCATCAACCTGTCACGTTCTTGGGTAGAGGGAGAGATGAATTATGACGACAGATGGGGAAGGAAGCTGATAACAAGGCTCCTGCTTGGTATGAGGAACATGAGGCTGCTTCCTGCCACTCAGTCAGTAATGTGATATGCAGCACGGTAACAGACCTGCTGAGCAGTTCACTGAGGGTGGGGGGCTTAAAGAGACCAGTAACAAAGGCCAGGGTGGTATATACAACAAAGCACATTCCCAGAATGCAACGCGTCTCTTATTAGACCCTCCCTGCTGGCAACAGATCCTACAAACTAAACCAAATGTGTTTGTCATCACCTTCCACAATGAACCACACAAACTTTACAAGAGACTTCTCACTCAAGGGTCCACTGAAGCTTTCAACTTCATCTCATGACTTTCCTCAGTTGTAACCAAGATAGATTTTGGGGGGGGGGGGTTTATCAGTACCTTGTAAGACCATTACAAACAGAAAAGTGCATTCATTGGAGTGCAGACCCCTGCCAGGTGTGTCTACACCGACCACAGCTGTAATGTTTGGTGCATGAATACAAACTCCACCCCCCCCCCCAGCTCTGTGCAGCTGAACTGCAGCTCACTGTGTAACCATAGACTGTGTATCAGAAGTGGACGTAAATGTACTTTATCTCTTTTCTAGTCTTCCGACCACTCAAAGCACTTTAACACTACATGTCGTCATTCACCCATTCACACAGTGATGGAAGGGGCTACTGGCCACCTGCCCATCAGGACTCTATCTAACCATTCACAACCACTCGCACACCTCGGAACAGCCTACGGAGCAGTTTGGCTCGATCACAATAGTGGACACGAGAGTCCAAACTGAAGCGGTTGTTGATCACTTGCCGCCTCGGTTAAGACTAGTGAGGGTCAGAGGTCAAAAAGTGTGAATCACTGCAACCACATGAGGTTCTTGAGAATATTCTGTTTAATAAGCACAAAAAATATTCAGTAGTTTGAAAGATTAGTCGAGGACAGACACAGAGATGCACGCACACACACGTACACGACCAAATACATAATCTACAGGTGGAGATAATGGCATACTGTACATATATATAGAACCATTGATGGTGTAGCTGTCCATGTAAACAGACATGAACAAAGCACTGATGACGTCGTCCTTTCTGCCGAGGACAGTCAGTCTCTCGCCCACGACTTTTAAACTCCGCCCCTCCAGTTCATGATGTTGCAAGACTATGCCGTGTCCATGCCCGAGCTGATGTAAAGACGAGATCTTTGTTCGGACTACTCCTACGTCATTGTTTCATTTGTCGGACACTGTTCCTTCAGAGAGGCTTTAACCCTGATGACATCATGAGAGGATGAATGTTTATCCAAGGCTAGGCTAGGCTAAGCTAAAATGGATTTGCTGTGCCACTGGTTCCTTGTATGTACGGAAACATTACTGATCAGAAATTGATCTCTGAGCTGAAACATCAGCTGTAATATTTTAGATCCTAAATTATCCAGAATCCTGAAAAGACCAGAGGCTACAGAGATTTACCTGACCCCTCCTGACCTCTCCTGGCCCCGGCCCTCCTGTAAACAAGATGACAGGGTGGTGCCAGGAGTTTACTCAGCAGCCAACATGGTGGCACTACAAATATCATGAATGATGCTCTTGTCATTTAAAAAGACTTGGCCCTCTGTTGGAATGATATGAATAAATCATGCTCAGTCCTCAGGTGCTCTCATTGAACCTCTGCTCAGGACAGAACAGCCACAGCAGGCCCGGCCCCACAGCCACTCAGCTCCTCCCACTGAAGCTGCTCTTCTAAGGCGAGCATTCATTCTTAGCTGGCTGACTGGATTAGTAACAAATACAAGATGTACATACGTCTGTACTGTTGCTTTTTTTTACACATGAATCAATGGTTCATAGTTTCTTTCCCGACCTACTGGTCGGGGGGGGGAAATAAAGAGAGAAGCTGCAGCAGCTGCTGCTCTGCCTGGAGACTACTGGACATCGCTGCAGTGAAGTCAGTAAACTCAGATCTCCGTGGTCAACTCAGCAGACACTTATATTCACATTAAGTATGAAACATGCTGCCTGCATCTCATGAACCAAATGTTATTGCCCTTTTGTTCATATAGCAGTAATTTTAAAATAAAAGTGCGCAATACACTACTTTATAATTGAACTTTGCCATAACAATGCGATTAATCGCAAAAAATCCATGTGATTAATCGCGATTGAATATTTTAATCGTTGCCCAGCACACAATATATATATATATATTGATGTGAACATAAGCGCAGGGGGTTCAGCTCTTGTTTCACAACAGCCTGATGCTGGTTGTGCAAACGGTAACCTGTTGTGCGTAATTGTGGCTTGGTGATGACATCACCGCTCTAGTTGGAGCTTGCATGGAACAGTTACCAGTTCCCTTCAGACGGCTGTAAGAGAGAGTCAGTGTGAAGCAACAGCCTTCAGTATAGAACTACGACCGGTCATGAGTGTCATTGAAGAATAAAGATGTTGCTGTCACAACATTTCACTAAATTACACAATTACCAAAATAATGAATGTTTGCAAAGTCGTGTGTCTGTTCATGCAGATGTGTCATCTCAGGAATCCATTTGGTGTCATGAGGGTGCAGCTCCTCATCACACAGACACTCTGCTGTGATGTTGGCTGTATGCTGATCAGCCATATAACTCATCCTTCACCATGTTCATTGGCTTTTCATCTATAAATGCTTTCAAATTGAGAATCTAAATTTCTGGGGGTTGAGTGATGACCCAACCCCAGCGTTGGGTGGTGGTGAGGAGGATGAGTGCCCGTATGTCTGGTGATGATCACACCAGTGAGAGTGGAAGACGTGTAGAGCACACGGACACCTCCTCACATCAGATATGAGAATGCTGTTGAGATCTGCGGCCGGACTACAGTGTGACTAAAGGGATCCGATTTATTTTGAAATAAACATCCCCCCCCCCCCCCCCCCCCCAGAGCAGCACAATGCCTCTACTGTTCACCACCGTTGCTTGTAGTTCAAGGAGATTTGGCTCAACACTGATCACTTCCACGCCTCATGTGTGTGTGTGTGTGTGTGTGTGTGTGTGTGTGTGTGCGCGCGCGCGCGTGTGTGTGTGCGTGCGGCTGCTGTGGTTGACGTCTTGACTCCCTGCAGTGATAAAGGGATAAAGGAGAACAGCAGATCCTGTCGCTCCTCTTCACCCGGTCATTGGAAGTCATTTAGTAAAGTCTCATGACGTAGACATCGTTTCCTAAAAGCTGGAGCCTGCTGAAATATTCCTCTTTGTGTTTTCAGGACTCAATGACAAACAGAAGTGACGTGATGAGACGGAGGAGTTCGTCACATGGATGTGTTTTGTTGAACTGTTTGTTGTGAAGCGTGTCCTGAGAGCAGTGTGTGCTGATCCATGCAGCGTTGTGTAACTGTGTCTCCGAGTCCTCAGTTTGATTCATGAAGTTTGTTCAACAAAACATCTGCCACATGTTACATCTGCTCACTTTCAACACAAGGTCCTGTTTCTACTTGGGTGTAACTTAGGGGTGGGGGAAAAATCGATACAGCATAGTATCGCGATATTTTGCGTGGCGATATTATATCGATACATGGACGCCAAGTATCGATTTTTTATTTTATAAACTATCAAAAAAAATAAAAACAATTTACTTTTTTGTTTTTTAGAAAAATCAAATCAATTACTTTTTCAGTCCACTAGATGGTGCTGAGTTGTTTTCTGGTGAGGTCAGCAAAGGTCCCGGGTCAGTGTGATTGGTAGGAAGTTGGTCAAAACAAAGAGAGACATCTGGCCTCACAACGGGGTTAAATCTGCCAACAGTAGCCGGCTCATGGGGAGAGTGCAGCGCACAACTGTCTCTCTTGACGTCCACGCATCGCAAGTTATACTGAGTTATATAACTCTCATATCCTACTTATATAAGTTATAGTTCATATTCTGAGTCCACACGTTTGCATTTAGTTAAGTTGGACTATGTAGTAATACAAACAGTTCAGTTTGTCAGGTTCATGCAACATTTATGACATTGTTGGTCAGTCTGTCTGCTTGACAATCATATTCTGCTGCAATAAAAATGATTGAAGTGAGATGAACAGACTGACAACTTTATCTTATTAGATAAAATATGTTGACACAGTTTTCCTTTGGGGACATAATTTGAAGTGGAAAAAAGTATTAAATCGCAATATATGTTATCACAATACTCAGAATATCGCAGTATCGTGATATATCGAAGTATCGTGATAATATCGTATCGTGACCCAAGTATCGCGATAATCTCCTGATGAAGCGTTTCACTGATCAAAGATAAAGCTCTCCTGATGAAGAGTTTTACCGATCAAAGATAAAGCTCTCCTGATGAAGAGTATCACTGATCAAAGATAAAGCTCTCCTGATGAAGAGTATCACTGATCAAAGATAAAGCTCTCCTGATGAAGAGTATCACCGATCAAAGATAAAGCTCTCCTGATGAAGAGTTTCAGATTAAAGATAAAGCTCTCCTGATGAAGAGTTTTACCGATCAAAGATAAAGCTCTCCTGATGAAGAGTATCACTGATCAAAGATAAAGCTCTCCTGATGAAGAGTATCACCGATCAAAGATAAAGCTCTCCTGATGAAGAGTTTCAGATTAAAGATAAAGCTCTCCTGATGAAGAGTTTCAGATTAAAGATAAAGCTCTCCTGATGAAGAGTTTCAGATTAAAGATAAAGCTCTCCTGATGAAGAGTTTCACCGATCAAAGATAAAGCTCTCCTGATGAAGAGTTTCAGATCAAAGATAAAGCTCTCCTGATGAGTTTCAGATTAAAGATAAAGCTCTCCTGATGAAGAGTTTCACCGATCAAAGATAAAGCTCTCCTGATGAAGAGTTTCAGATCAAAGATAAAGCTCTCCTGATGAAGAGTTTCAGATTAAAGATAAAGCTCTCCTGATGAAGAGTTTCAGATCAAAGATAAAGCTCTCCTGATGAAGAGTTTCACAGATCAAAGATAAAGCTCTCCTGATGAAGAGTTTCACAGATCAAAGATAAAGCTCTGCTGATGAAGAGTTTCACAGATCAAAGATAAAGCTCTCCTGATGAAGAGTTTCACAGATCAAAGATAAAGCTCTCCTGATGAAGAGTTTCACAGATCAAAGATAAAGCTCTCCTGATGAAGAGTTTCAGAGATCAAAGATAAAGCTCTCCTGATGAAGAGTTTCACAGATCAAAGATAAAGCTCTCCTGATGAAGAGTTTCAGAGATCAAAGATAAAGCTCTGCTGATGAAGAGTTTCACAGATCAAAGATAAAGCTCTCCTGATGAAGAGTTTCACAGATCAAAGATAAAGCTCTGCTGATGAAGAGTTTCACAGATCAAAGATAAAGCTCTGCTGATGAAGAGTTTCACAGATCAAAGATAAAGCTCTCCTGATGAAGAGTTTCACAGATCAAAGATAAAGCTCTCCTGATGAAGAGTATCACTAAAGGATTTAACCGGATCCTCCGTTCTTCGGTGATGAAGTTCATCTTTATAGATATTGATAGGTGTCTGTATAAGGCTGGATGAAGATGTTCACTCTTCACTGCACATTTAGGCCTTGAAGTGATTCATCTGCAGCCCTCAGCAGATCTCTACAGGTGGCCTGTGATGTGGTTTCATTGACTTGATATTTATTCCAGACATTCCTGCTGCCCAGAATGACACGGTATCACAGTCATTAACTAGAAAAGAAGGTAATGTTGACAATTTATTAAAACATGAGAAGAATGGAATGACGCGTGAGCTACAAATGTACCGCGATGAAGCAAGAAGACAAGTCTTACCGACGGAACGCCATAAACCAATCTCATATTCATGGATCACTTCATTGCCTTTGTACCAGCCTTGGAAAGAAATAAGTCAAGCTTTAAAGGCATTACAATGAAACAACAGGTATCCTGTAAACAATCATGTTGGCTGCCAAATATAAACTAATGTGGATTTGTGAGACCTCTGGTGCTTTTTATCTGTGAACTTACAGTCACGTCTGCAAAGCTCAGAGCACCCAGCTACAATAATTCAGAGGCGCAGGACCACAACGTGCAGGCTGCGATGACGTCACTACGATGGGTATAAACCAAGCTTCATACAGCAGCTACAGCTGCCCAGAGGTGGCAAGGGTCAGCCCCACCACCACCAGAACCACCGACATGTTAAAGGTGTGCCGGAGCCATACAGCGAGCACAGACATAGTTTTAACCACTGATCATTAGCTTGTAATACTGGTGGTGGTACCGTATATATATCAGGTTCTATCCACTTTGCATCGCTAATGTTAGCATCAATTTGACATGTTTTACATTCTTTTATTTTGACAATCATCGCTCAGTCACGTATATTAGCAAAATAAACCGAATAGATAGAAACAAACAAAAACAAATAAAATATCAACAACATAACATAGCTTACATTGAAGTCACAGCAGCTACGAGTCATGGTGTCAGCTTTGTTCACTCTGGATCACATTAAATATCTCAGTCCTATATTCCAATCCTATTTCCATGCTAATGAATCATGAAGTCACCAGCTGTTTACAGGAACACCCTCTGATATCATGTGAAGTATGAATAGATCTGAACAGAACTTGGGGGAAGATTGCTTTGTTAACTGAGAAGCTCGATGCATGAATGTGTTCCACATCGTGACATGAATGGTACGGATAACCTGAGTGAAGTCATTTCATGCATTACAGCAGTCCTGTAGTAAACGCTGTGTTTGTGAAACCTATCATTGTAGACTTGACGGGTGGTTCTATACAGCAGGGCTGTGACGTGTACCTGTCCTCCACAGAGGCTCACGGGTGCCATCAATAGCCACTCTGAGGAACTGGTGACCAATTCTTGGTCTTCGGTTGACATCAGTGGCAACCATTTTGTAAAAATAATATATAAAATAGGAACAGCAAACAGCAAAACATGCAGCCCAAAATAAATACATGTGTAATATTAGTTGCATTGGCGATATTGAAGTATTGCTCTTAAAGTCCAGAACCAGACACCGCTGTTTATATGCATCTGTTTCAGGAGGAGCCAAAGGAGGCGTCTGACTGTGGGCTGAACAGTTACAATAACCCGTCGACATCACAAAAATATGCAAATTGATTCAACTGATGAAGGACCAGGTGAACCTGAACAGGACTTTTATATGTGTCACATTTCATCAGTAAGCGGACGACTGCATAGCATCTTAATTACTCAAAATATAAGGTGATTAATATGGCTCCCATGTTTTCAGTTTCAATAAGCAGAATACGTGGTTGACCGCTTTAACCGCTAGTCTGGTTCGAGCGCCGTGATAGAAACGGGTCGATGCCGTCTGCTGCAGAGCTGTGAAGGCAGAGTATCGACTGATCCAGCCGTTGCTCTGGAGGCCCGTCTTATTGTCCTCACAGTGACCAGAGATCACTGGACCACTAATGGGCTCCAACTCAGCTGCTTTACAGGAGAATTCACTGTTGATATGATGTCATTATTTGCACAATCTCCATTTCTGGGTAGTATTTGCCGTTAGCGCCTGTTATGAAATGATTCTTGCCATGGACTGATATGAATGCCATGAGGCTGGATGACTCTGCTTCACTGTCTCCATGTTGCTGGTCTGTTCGTGGTACGTGTTCACTAGTAGAAGGAGAGTCCTGTATTTTACCTGTTGTTTCTGTCATCCTGATGACTGTGAATGTAAAAGACAGAAACACAAGAGCAGTACAATTACACTTTTCCCCCATTTTATTTCTTCTTAAATAGAAAACCTTGCCCAGTAGGACAGAGTTGAAAGAACAGAAATTACAAAATAAATCCAAGAAAATAAAAAAACAAACACTATAATGACAACAGAGTCATTCATTCTGTTACAACTTAAAATCAGCCACTCATGCTGAAAGAGGAGCATCAACCCGACGGAGTGCTACAACGGACAGTACCTGCCTATGCACAACACAGGCAGGAGCAGGACCCTCCGACCTGGAGCACAGGACCAGACGACGTGGGGCTTCACATCACAGCTCAATGGAATCAGCTCACCTCTGTAGGCCGGGACCAGCCACAACACTTCATGTCAACATAAAAGAAAGTCATTTATAAAAAGAGACAGCGACGTCTGACTGGAGCTGGCTGACCAGAGAGCTGCTCCCATCTCAGCCCACTGGACTTAAAGGCCAGGCTGGTTCCCACTTCACCCATCAAAGGCCTGGGACAGGTAGAGCTTCTGTGTTTACTCTCTATTATACAGTCAGTTTCATGTTTGTGCCTGCAAAACAACACCCACCCACCCACCCACGCACGCACGCACACACGCACACGCACACGCACACACACAAACACACAAACAAAGGCAGCATGATACCTAAAGCAGACTGTGCAAAACTCTTTGGTGATAATGAGTTTAAGAAAAGCAACATGAAAAACAACGCCATCCCACATGTGACACGGTGATACAATCTTTTCATTATACACAGCTCAACAGTCAGAGAGGAGAAGTGAAGCCTGCAAATTCAATAAATAAGACAGCAAAAGATCAGTTGCAGATATAAAATCCAGCAGTTGGGTTCACAGAAATCAAAAATTTAAATTTAAAATCCAGGAGAAACAATAACAGTGTTGTGTAATATTACCAAAAACCATAAGAGCTAATGGAAGAAAACCACTGTGAATGGAAGTATGTAATGGCCCTTAGAAATCACAGGCCGTGGTTACACTTGTCTTATCAATGTGACTTTTGTCATCGGATGCACCAGGTCAACTCAGCTGCGTCCACATGTGTCCACACTTCAGTGTGACCGGCCTGATCCGATAGTGATCGGATACATTTTGTGGTCAAAGGGGCGGCTCTAGAACGATGAATAAAACATTTCATTTCCTGCTAATTCTTCACAATAAAAGTCCCCTGCTATTTTTGCTGCTTACTCTTCCTCCTCCAGTAACAGGAGACTTCAGGAAGCGTTGTGTTTTCATCAGCAGTAAGTTAACAGGACTCAGACAGCAGGTCTCAGCTGGGCTCCAGCCGGGTTCTCCTCTCTTCGGAGATGATGTGGAGACCTATGTTTGATAAACTGTCTGGAGCGTGTCCACTTGCTGTCCACAAACACTGACATCTGAAGTCAATGCGAGCCAGCCCACCTCAGCATGTGGTCTGGCTGATGGGATTCCAATGAGAGCAAGATCCGATCTCAGAGTGTACAAACTAGAGAAGTTAATGCGTCCGGCTGTGATGGGATGACAGAAGTCACATTGAACAGACGAGCGGAACCACGGCCGCTGAGATAGCTGTGATCTGAGTTTTGTCATTGATAAAATGTTGTTGACAATCAGTCTTTTGTAAACATTCACAATCAAGAGTTGAGTTCTATTTGGAGCACTGATGGTCTGAGAGTACATGGACACCGGTCGGTTTTCTGCACACAAGACCAATGGATTCAAGGACCATGACGGTATGCTCCATTAGGTACACCTGCCGGGCAGATACCAGGTAACAGGCCAGAGGGGCCTCGGGCCCTTGCTGTAATCAGGCTCACAAAATATTTCTTTGATCATTAATCAATTATGTAATTCCATACTAGAAGCCAGACTGTCTCTATGACAGTATACTGTTGTTCATGGTGGCGTTTCTTTAGATTTTTCTTAAAAAAAAGACATATTTTCAAAATATATCCATGTGAAGTCTTTAGTTTCAGTAAAAAATAAATTAGGTAATGAAAACACCACGCAGTGAGAAGTGAGCACAGACCGGGTTCACTTTTCAGTTCATGACAGTCTGCAGCCCGGCTTTTCTCACGCTGTCCTAACTGAGCCGTTATTGCTGGCCAGTCTCCTGAAGCCGTGGTCGTTCTTCTCCAGCCAGAGCTCGGCCAGCTGCTGGGTGGAGCCGTGCGACGAGGCCTTGGAGCCCAGACACATCTTATATTGCTTTGCCTCCAGGTTTGGGTCACATATGACGGGGTGGTGAATGTGCACTATCCCTGTGTCTGTGCTTCTGAACAACTTAATCCCTGACTGGACAAATTTATTAAAAAGGTCCACGTCCTCCAATCCCCATCCCTGTATAGAGGTATCAAAGCCTCCAGCTTGAACCAAGTCCCCCTTGTAGACACAGACGATCCCAAAGCCGTAGTTCCTCCACAGACCAGTCTTGGAGGTAAAGACGTAGTGGTTGTTGCTCGGGACCTTCCCAGCGTACACCACCTTGGGGTCATATTGGCTGAAGATGATGGGGAAGTAGGTTTGCTCTCCCAGAGCTGTATTGGTCCGACATCGCTTGAGGAAGTCACTGGTGAAGAGCAGATCCACATCACAGTAGAAGAGCAGCGAATCATTGGAGAAGTGCAAGGAACCCACTTCCAAAGCCAGAGCTCTGGAGAAGGAGCCGGTGACGGGCTTTATCTCCATCTCGGCCCGAGGATACTTCATGTGATACTCCCTCATCAGCTCCACCTGCTTGACCCGCTCTGTGTTGTTGTCTGTGCTAAAGAGCAGGATCAGTAGCTTGACGTTCTGGTTTGGGATCAGACAAACTCGTTCAAAGTTAGACATGAAATGCACAAAGATGTCATAGCGCCCAGACAGAGGTACCAAGATGTTGACTTTCTTCTCTTTTGGTTCCCTCTGGTCCTGGCCAGAGGTGGCCAGCTTGAAGGGCACCAGCATCTTGAGGGAGTTGGACAGAAATGAGAGGGAGTCTGAATCCTTGTTGATATGGCTGGCCAGAGCTCTGGCATCCATCTCCCCCTCCTCTCTGAACTGGATCTGGCTGAAGGTCTGCTGCAGGTAGGCATGCCTCCTCACAGGAACTGTCATGGTCTTTCCTTTGTGCTTCTTGTACAGCAGTAGCAGATCGAGCACATACTCTGCCCCGTATAAGGGATTGACTCTCCGGTAGCCATACTGGATTTCTTTGAAGTCAATGACCCGCCCTCGTGTCTTGGCATTGGCATTGATCATCTCCATCACTTGCATGATGATGTCATCCAGGGCTTGCCTTTGGGAGGAATCCATCCCGCGGCGGGGCGGCTGACCGTCAGAAGACGAGAACAGGTACTTCCCTGTCAGGAACTCCCACTCCAGGACCTCCTCTCTCTGCCGTGGGTGGAAGCGCATAAATGAAGGTGGCATGCCAAGCTGGAGGTCCTCTCGGCTGGGCTCATTGGCTCCGTAGCGTCCCATCTGAACGATCTCCCGGTGGAGCTGAATGGTTCTGTGGCGCAGGTGTGCGATCTTCCGGCTGAGCATGTAGCTGTGTAGGCGATACTGGTAAGGAGGGTTCTTGT
This sequence comes from Lycodopsis pacificus, assembly GCA_028022725.1. Taxonomy (NCBI): domain Eukaryota; kingdom Metazoa; phylum Chordata; class Actinopteri; order Perciformes; family Zoarcidae; genus Lycodopsis; species Lycodopsis pacificus. The sequence goes on from CM051690.1 coordinate 2,195,739, forward strand.
TGGGGTGGAGGGTGATGGCTCGATGGATCTTGCTGTTGTGGAGGTCTCGTATGTAGCCCTTCTTATTTGGTTCATAGTTCTCGTAGAAGAGCTGCTGCATCTGTGGAGACAAGAGATGGATTGTGTTAGTGCCACTGAGGCCATGTTTACACATGCTCATTGAAATGGAAATGCCATGTCTGCCCTGAACCACGCAGCTTACTAATGACAGATGAAGGCACAGGTGTGACCAGCAATTTCTGTTCCCAGCTGCACTCAGACCCATGATGTTGCGAGTACATGATAAGCACCTTGCAGTAAGTACCAGTCTGTTGAGCTACTGGGCTTCATTAAACGTTCCATAAAAGTGTTTCTACTGGATAATCGGCAGCCCACCCAAAAAGTGCGTTCAGAGCAGTTGCTTAAGCGTAGAGAATGGAACAAACATGAGGTTGTATTTTACTCAATCATCAATGCAACAAGATCTGCCAGTAACGAAGACCGTATGAGCAATTTATCAAATGCCAGTTGAAGAACTGGAACATAAACTTCACCTCCCCGTCCCCTCAGTGGCCGACAGTGGCGTTTTTGGTGGATAAAAATGATCGGGCAGTAACTACTTTACACAGATACAAAAACAGAAAAAATTATAAATAATAGCGGTGTCACGGATCGATCCGTGATGCGTTCGGATCAGCCCTCACGGTTCGGATCACTTGTGAACCGCGGATCAATCGAGTATTTTTTTTCTTTTTTTTTTTACAGCGTAATCATCATAGTGTGTAATAAAGTTCTACTGCTGCTGTTCCTTTTCAAGTAACAAGTCCCCGAATATCAATGCAGAGTGTCAGTGAACAGATATAAAGCAGGAGTGTTCACGTGAACGGAGCAGCTTAGAAGCATTTAACGGTGAAGTCATGGCGAGCGGAGGAACTTGAGAAGCCGCAAGTTTGGGAGCATTTTCTCTTCCGTGTAACGTATAATGACGGATGAGGGTGGTGGACAAAGCGTTACGGTATGTAGGCGTTATTTAAAGAGAAAGACACAAGACAACGGCAAAGCATCATATGAAGAGCCACCATCCCGTCTGTCAGCGACGGGGACACTCCGGTGTAGAAAACAAAGGATTTCTAAATCTGGTTAAAATGCTTGAGCCACGCTACGAAGTCCACTCACGCACCCACTTCAGTGTGAAGCTGTTCCAGACCTCTATGAGAAGGAAAAGACTGAAGAGACTGCTTTCACCACGGCGGAGTGATTCTTAGCCCGGCGCTGTAGACACGCCCCCTCTGTGAGAGTCACACACACACACACACACACACACACACACACACACACACACACACACACACACACACACACACACACACACACACACACACACACACACACACACACACACACACACACACACACACACACACACACACACACACACACACACACCTGGGGCAGGTGCTGTAGACACGCCCTCTCTGTGAGAGTCACACACACACACCTGGTTCAGGTGCTGACAGAAGTATCAGAGTGAAGCTAGACAGGCCCAATAATATTCCAGTCACCACAGAAAGGTCGACCCTCTCCCCAGACAATGGAGATATTCTCATCTTTTTGAAAGTAATGTCACAGTAATGTAACATTATTGTGTATTTGAATGGCATCACCTGACAGGAAGTAAACACAGACCCAAGCTGTTGCCGAGCAGTTCAGTTCAGTGTAAACAGTGGAAGCTAGCTCACTGGCTGTTTCTTTCTTTCAGTATTGATCAAAGGATGAGGGTATCAACATACCTCATGTTGCACTTAAACAGAATTCTTGAATGTATTATTTTTATTTATTTATTTCATTTTGTTTCAAATTGGACATCTTCAATATTTTTGTTTTCATGTAAGACTATAGCCCAAAGTTCTTTGCTTTAAGTGTTCTTGAAGTTCTTTAATTAATAAATGGAAAGCAAAGTTATATTTGTCTCCTCCCCTTTTCTTTGTTGATCCGAAAAATGATCCGTGATCCGTGACTCCTGAACCGTGATCCGAACCCGTGACAGCCCCAATAAATAATAATTCACATTTCCAACACAGTTTAACACAGATGGTCATCCTTTCAGAAAGATGTTTGGGATCCTGAAAGCCTGTTCTTGACCAGGTAACATCCCCTCTGAATAATAACAGACAGGAAGAAAACCACTCCACCTCAAATGGAATTATTTGTATCAGAGGTTTGGTTTATAACAATTTCCCACAGCTGGTGTTTGATCACTAGAGAAACTCACAAATAAGCGCTGATGAACATAATCCACATAATCTTTACGACCACAGTACTTTAAAAGAAAAATGACAAAAAAAGCCGAATTAGCCATGTTTCTGAAAATAAGTTGAATTCTTGTGGACTTGACTGAGACCAACCAGTGCCTCATTACTACCAGCAGGACCAGTCGGCAGTTAGTCTTCACATCAGCAGCAGAGGGAGGAGGATAACATAGAGCTGTTAGCCAGTTTACTGTCGAAGGTTTGAACACTATTGACAATGCAGCCCAAGGGCTTTAGGAAATGCAACAGTATGTAACCTTATTCAAAGGGCTTTGTAGCTTTTATGCTTGTCATTTCGGAGATAAAGTCAATAAATAAGTCTTTATTCTTGGGATGGTCAAGCCTCTCTAAACATTGGTGTTGTTTTAGAAAAATAGATTATTGTATCATTAATATGATGAACTTTCCTCTACACATTTTTCCCTTTGCAAGATTATTATCAGTTACCGTATTGATATTGGCTCCAACTAACGAACTAAGATTATCGGACGTCACGATTGGCCTGGAGGAGTGTGTTGCACAGTCCACTGCTGGCAACAAGTGAGTGAGTGTTTACTGCATACCTGCTGGAGTTTTACAAAACTACTGTTCCTCAAATCACAGGAGGCTAAAAGTGTAAACTTGCTTTGGAGCTGTGGGCAGGATCTCAACCGTGGTCAAGAAGGCAGGGTCTGTGTGTGTTGCCTCCCAATGAAGGGAGCATCAGAACGGCTGCAGCCTCTAGAAAGTCTAATTTGAGAGGACGGCCCTGGAATGCAGCCACAAGCCTGATCCCCAGGGAAAGGCCTTACAGGGAATAAGACAGGACGGGCCTGAGAGCGATGGAAAATGATACCTGAAGCTGCATACGATCACAGGAACTGCCTGAGTAACTCTTTGCTTTTCCATGGCTTTAGCTCTGCCAATCAAAACACACTGTAACCTTGTCATTAATGGAAGTCTTGAGCCGAGACGTGCCTTTAGAGGTGAAGGGTCAGCCTTTATCTCAAACCGGGTCATTGCATGTGCAACAACGAACAGAAATTAATGTGTGGCATTCTTTCAAACCCAAAACACTGCCTGTACCTTTATCTGACAAAGTTAATGTGAGTGACGGCTCCTCTGCCCAGTCTCTTCTCACAACTTTTTAAATGAACTGGTGATGAAGGGTCAGCATCATTTAGGCTATGATATCTGGAGGTGGGCAAGTATTCTGATCAACCATACTTATTCATAATTAATCATAATTATTGACTTGGCTCTATAAATGCTTTAAAATTGAGAATTTGACTGCTGAACTTTATGAACAGAATTAAGGCCCATCATTCTGATTCCCAATAGTCTGAAAAAGAACCTATTGGACAAAACCCTGTTTGTCCGACTGCTTATTACCACGAAAATAATTGCGCATTGAATGTGACAAATATCTCACAGTAGACCTGTCGAGGAAATGGTCGGGTGTAACACGGGAGCACAGCCTGGTCACAGTCATTCCAGCAGCTGTAAACACTATGGCTGTGTCGAATAACTCTTCTTTTTACAATGATGGGAAAAATGTCACTGTATGGTGCAGTTAGAAACGTTACTTTGCAACGTTAGTATATCCAGCATCGAGCAGCAAAAATGAGTCTGCAGAGCCCTGAAGCTCCGCCCCTGCACAGAGCGCACTTTGTTAGTGTATTAATACTGAAGGTGTTGCTTGTCCAAACTGCACCAAATTCAACAGACCACAGCAATACACCGGCCAAGTGTGAAGCCGATCGGAGGAACGGTTCTCGAGTAGGCGAAGGACACACACACAGACGGAGAGTCTTTTCTCTTTATAGTCAGATAAGCTTCCAGTTACTGCTCCAGGCCTTTGTCTGTGTTATATTGGGACAAACGGAGTAGTTTCCCTCCCAGCAGTTTCTTTAAGCTAGTTCAGTTGTTGGCTCAGACTGTATCCAGCAGGGTAACACCACTGGTCATCAGCTGACAGCCAATTGGTCAGGATGTTTAGGGTTCTCTCCTGTGGCTTCACATCATCAGGACCCGGCCTAATTACATGACCTCTACTTTTGTGGTCACCGTTGCAACTTATGACTCCTTAGTGCAATTTATTCACAGTCATTAACCTCACAACATCACTGCCCCAACTCGAAAGGTTCTCTAACAAAGGCAGAGGGAAGTCAGAAGGTATTGCTGGGAGCTGAAGCCTCGTGTGCTTCATTTCAAACACATCAGTTAAATAGATCTTTACCCCAATACTGAGCTCATTTTAAATAAGCACTGTAACACATTATAGTAGACCCATCCATGGAACGGCTTGTGCTTTCTTTACTCAGAAAACTCAATATTTGAACTGTAAGGACCTGTTCAAACTCAAAATTCAGTCTATAAGAGCAACGGTGAAGGTTTTCAGGATACTCACCAAAATGGAGCCACCATATAAAATGGCAGGTCGCACCACAGTCTCAAGACACACATGTATGTGTGTGTACTGAAGGGTAAGACTCTCTGACCACCAACAAACAAATGGAGGTTGTGTGTGGGGGGTGCGCTGGAATTAGAAGTTAGGAAGCTGTACGTGGCAGTTCTGAATTGGTTTGTCGCTGACTGTTTGAAACAGTGACAGGATCAGACACTGCAGACCTACGACTGTTTTCAGTTTCATCGTACGTCTCCACTACTAAGCCAAACAAGTCAACCGAAACACAGTAATCAAAGCAGAGCAAGAGAAACAGTATTATCATAGCAGCAACACAGTAGTATTAAGTCGTCTGAAGGGAAAGGAGATGCTGAACCAAAGACACAACTGGAGTCCATGAGAAGGATCTGTGCTGTAATGACAGAGGTTCAGACCCTAAATACACACTCTGCTCCATGCCAGGCAGGTCTTAAGACTCACTTAGGACATCTCCTGGAAGACAAGTCTTCATCAACCAACTACAGCGTTCACTCATTAACACATCCTAAAACACAGGACAGGTGATCTGTGATTGCTTCCTCAATTTATGTATTTCAAAGTTGTATTTTAATGCTCTTCTTAATGCTCCTCAAAATACAGGGTCTCCTGGACTTGAATCATACTTAATGTTCTGATAACCAGGTAAAACCAGACCAGACTGCAATTATACCAGATCAATTTATTAATGGCTCTGATTATAACAACACTGTTCCTGGAAAGCCGAGTAAGTCTATCTTCTCTGTTGCAATCATTATAAAGCAAAAGCAGCATGTGTATACATGCAGTATATCTTCAGTAGCTAGCGTAGCATTGAAGAGCCAATGCTAGTTAATGATGTGCTAACGTACTCTGCTAATGTTAGCTTCACAGGTTGCCATACAAGGTGCCGCCTGCTCATTAGGATCTAAACTAATCACCAGTGGTGTATAGTAACGAAGTAGAAATACTTCGTTACTGTACTTAAGTAGTTTTTTTGGGTATCTGTACTTTACTTTACTACTTATATTTCTGTTGACTTTTACTTCACTACATTTTGCAAAGAAAACTGATACTTTGACTCCGATACATTTCCCCTGAAACTTTCGTTACTCACTACAAAATCAAATCTATCTTTAGAAACAAAATGAATCATGAGACCAGCGTCTGTGGTGGAACACAGACTGCAAGCAAGCAGGTTTGGTGAATCAGTGGTCCTACCAAGTTAAATCATTGGTTAGTCACGTTAATGCACAATTGCAAACAAGTGCTCTCAAAGCTGCGGTGTTTTGATTCCCAGGATGCTACATGCTATAAGCTAGCGGGCGACTACATGAGTAGAATTCCACTCTACGATGACTGATTTCATGATGGAAGCAGAAATGGAAGCACCTGCTACTCCCGCAACAAACGACGGTGGTGACGAAGACCAACACCCGTGGATCGCTAGCGAGTTAGTGAGCTGAGGAAGTGTTGACAGTTGTGACACCATAGGATTGACGGGAGCCGAGAGAGCGCAGCATTAGCATTGGCGTTAGCATTAGCGTTAGCATTAGGGAAATCCTTTCGGTGCTGCTTTAGTATTGATCATGTTTTGATATTTGAGTCATGTTGTGGATGATCAGATGGAGTTATGATGGTAGCAGTCGCCCAATTGCAGATTCAGCTTGAGCAAAACCTTTGTCTATTGTGTTCAAATCAGGCCCATAGGAGTTTACAAGGCAGGTGTCCTTTCTCTAAACACTGACCTGATGCATCAAGTGGATATGTTTTGCTGAACATAATATTATGCATTTGTCCTCTACATCCTCTAGTGTAATGAGCATACTTATAAACGCACTGTTACAACTCCTTCATAGTGTCATATTGCTTTTCGGAGAATTATGATGATAAGTTCATAGTAGATGCAAAAGTATACTTATGTACAATATATTATGTTGAACATTGTTGCTCCTGGATGGATCACAGCCAACCCAATTATTTTCAACACAGCTCCATGTCATTGGTCATGGTGCCACAGCACTTAAAAGAATAAACTTCATAATTCTCAAAATTCTGACCCTTTGCTTTTTTATTAACAGCATTTACTTGTACTTTTACTTTCAATGAACAGGTTATGATGTTCATTTAATGTTCAGGTTATGATGTACATTTAATATCAGAAAATTACTTTTGATAAAGTACTTTTGTACTTAAGTACAATAAATATCAGATACTTTAAGACTTTTACTCAAGTAGTATTCTAATAGGTGACTTTTTACTGGAGTAGTTTTCCAGTAAGGTATCTTTACTTTTACTCAAGTATGGCTTTTGAGTACTTTATACACCACTGCTAATCACACACACTCACACACCGATGGCACAGCCCTCAGGAGAAAGGTGGGGTTTAGTGGACGACCCGCTTTACCGCCTTCCAAGCTCTCCGGCCAACGAGCATCACTGGAACATGAGACTCAGGCACGGTTCACCAGGATAATGTCTTTTGTTGCTGTGGACCAGTTTTTTGTCTAGTAGGAGAAAACAACCCCTGATGATGTCATAGTGATGTAATCAGGGTTATCTCAGTTTTGGCTTGGAGACTACTAATTTATAGCAACAAGGTATTCAGATTTCGAGGCAGAGGGGCCTTATGGTAAAGGGCCAAAGTTAGGCAGGATATCTATGAATCTGTCTCCTGCTAGTCCCACAACTTTGTGGAAGCACAACTCTAAATTGGTGGAGTACTTCTTCATCATTTATGATTAAAAACTGTGAATATCAGGAGCAGGTAGTGTTCAGTCAGCTGTCTAAAGCAGAGTCGTGGTGTTAAATGATGCTCCAGTCACACAGCAAAGGAAAGCCATCAGCACCACCGACTGTGTACGTGTGCATGTTTGGTACAAGGAGAGGACATGCAGGCAGGGGAAGTGATCAGTATTTCTGAATAAAATGAATACAAACTTCCTGTATCTGTTTCAAATGTAAAGCCCAGTAGCGTTTCAGTGGACAGAGTCCCTTCTTTTCCCAACAAGGCTTTCATTGTGAAACGTGTTGAGGAAAATTCAGTTTTCATACTTCAAATGTAACTACTGGCTCTTGTACTTTACTACAAAATACAGCTCGTCTGGGAAATGAACACGCATGAAATAGGACAAAAACACTTTTTAGATGATTAATCCAGAACAACAAGGTGTTGAAAATGTATCAAATTAAAGCAACAGAAATAAACATGATGCTTAGTTGGCATGCACATTATATGAAAGGCCCCAAGAACTCATCTCAATAATAGCTTGTATTATTTGTCCTTCGTTTAAGCAGGGACATTATGATTTATGCTAACATTATTTAAGATGCATTTATGTTCTTCATCATCTGTGATGCAATGAAAATATTGGTAAAGTGATTCCTGTATGTTTCAGTGCCATTTTAAGCATATTTGATGATTATGGGGATAATATTGTGAATTGTAGTCGTTTTTGGTCAGGAAAATTGGGACATAAATATACGTATTGTCCCATGGAGACAAGCAGAGGAGAGAGAGACATGGGAGACAAGCAGAGGAGAGAGAGACATGGGAGACAAGCAGAGGAGAGAGAGACATGGGAGACAAGCAGAGGAGAGAGAGACATGGGAGACAAGCAGAGGAGAGAGAGACATGGGAGACAAGCTTCCAAAAAGCATCCAAACACAGGAAGTCTGGATGGACCCAGATTGGCAAGGTTCAGTTCTTGGTTGTACTGTACTTGATTTTTTGTCAGCACTACATTCCTTTAAAAGGTCATGGAATGACTGTATTTAATACAAATGTCATCTACAGTCAATACAAGAATTACAAACGAAACTGAGTTAAAGATGAGTGAGAATGTGAAGGATGTGAAACGTTGAGAAGGTGCTGATATTTCCACAGCAGTGCTGAAACAAACAGCCCTAACTGGTCTAAAACAGTGTTGCTGCAGCACAAACCAATTACAGACTTTATTTACACTGAAGCTGTTATTTCATGTCTGTTTGTGTTTCATCTATAAAATGTATTTACGTTTCTATCTGAAACCTCTCCAGTCTGTGGCTCCAACAATAGACTGTGTGTGTCTGGGATGCCTCAGCCCGGTTATTTTAATGATAAACAAACAAGGAGAGTGAAAAATATAACGGCCATTAAAACATATCGAGCCTCTGGAGAGGAGAGCAGAAGGGACTGATTCTGAGTCGGCAGGTGAAGGTTGCGTGGTCTGGATTCATTGGACGAGGCACCAAATAAAGACAAGGTGCAGCTTGAACAGGCCGGGTCAGGATATTAGAAAGACAGCAGGCAGGGTATGAGCACAGAACAACAGGCTCAGTGGATCACACTCACTCCATGCTGGGCTCATACTCAACCAATTCAACTGGTCAGGACACAAATGCTTCTTTCTACTAGTCGGCAGTGGAGTAAAAGCATTTCATCAACCGGTTTCCTCCGTGAGCAGGAGAACGGAAATAAAGAATGCAAAACCTGTTCATTAAAATAACGAATCCTTTCCCTGCCAACAAATGCAATCAAAGTGTTTCTAAGCAAATTAATGGTTTCCTTGGATTTGTTATTAAAGTCATTAACAGCTGACAGACATATCGTTGCTTCAAACCTAGAAGAGGACACACAGTACAAACCAATATCCTCCTTCATTTAGCACATCAATACAGAGAACGCTGGGTGACAGATGCGATCTTTGCTAAAAACAGACATTCCAGGTCGAAATAGATTTTCCTGTTTCCTTGGTTGGAAATTGACCAAATAGAAAAACAAACATGCTGACAGACAGCTGACCTTTCCAAAGCTCTTTTCAGGACGCAGCAGCAGCGTGTGAGTCAGCCGGCTGTGTTCTGATGGAGAAATGCCTTCAGGGATGTGACACAAGCACCGACATGTTGCTGATCACACCACTGTATGCAACCCTGTCGCTCTGCGCTGTCTGAACGGCATCCATCCACCCATGCTTTCTCTAGACTTACTGAGCCAGTGTGAGCAGCAGCTGATCACACAGCAGTGTGACATCTTCAGTAGCACGAGCTCTCAAAGGAAAACATTGGATGACAGTATATCAGCTCTTTGGCAGTTGGACACACTATTGATTTCCTCTGCTCCACAGTTAGGTCATAGCTGGACTCGATGATTCAACACATTGGCAGGAATCCCAGTTCACAGAGCAGCTGGTTGAAATGTGACCCCCCCTCAGCTACTTCACTGCACTGTTTCCATGACATTACCTCTGAGCCGTATCCATCAAACCCGAAGAGTGGAAGTGAAGGATCATCATTTTCATCTGCTTATACATTTCTTACAATGCAGTGTGTACATGATGCGCAGCACATGAAGACATTAAGGCTGGGTTGCACCGACAAGGATTCATTTTTAAACCAGATTAAATCCGGTTTTAACTTTACTTAATGTTGCACCAAACTTAAAAACTGGTTTAGATTAAATTATCTAAATATCAGTTTAATTTTGACTCTAAACTGATTAAATTCAATTGTGTTGCACCAAAACGTTAAACTCCAATTTAACCTGTGATCCAGTGTCAACTTTAAAACAGCCTTTTTTAGATGGTTTGATTAAAATAAGTTGTGAACAGGAAGATTAGACCAACTCACTGTGCGGTGGTCTGATATTTATCTTCTATTATTTGGCCGTACTGCTCCATTAATTCAGCCAACAAGTTGTTATCAAAGGAGGAGAAATTAGAGCTTCTCTGCTGAGTCATCATGACATCCAAACATTAGGCGAACTAACTGGCTTTTTAGCAAACAATGGAACGTTTTGTTCAGGAATACAGAGCAGCCAAAAGTTACTTATAAGCCCCGACAGCACAAACATGTATTTATTGTAATTTGGGTAGGCAAGCATCTCCATATTGATTGAACTCTATTCAACTTTGGTTTTAACTTGACTTTATTAAACTTGATCGTATACATGGGAGTGTGATGAGACCTCCGGTCAGACGATGTGTTGCACATCACAATAAAGAGTCGATGCTCTTGATAAGAGCCATTATCTGAATATGAGCTGTTATTACTCCAGCATGCTAAGAGCACAGCTGAAGGAGGAGTGTCTTTGGTTTGCGGGTCCACTGAGGACCGGACCGGACTGGGTGACCGGGAGCAGAAAAGGCCCTTTGTTCCCTCTGTCCAGATGTCTTCTTTAGCCCAGGCTCCGGGGAGAGATGGGAGATATGCACTGTTAGACTCAATTACAGAACAGAGTTCAGACAACGTGGGAAAAAAATGAAGATTTCTCTCAGGTCTCACAAACAGAAAGACAGCTAGAATTCTGACAGCAAAGTCTGGATTGAGAAAACATATTTCTCAGATTCTGCACCACTTCACCACCTCCTCAATACAATGAAGGTGAGTGTGCTTCTGTTTGTGGTGCTCATACCATTAAACATAGCATCGCATTGTTCCAGAGCTTCAGAGATCACCACTCTAACTGCAATCGTATGATAAACTTAGCTTCTTATTATCTGTTCCATCTATTAGGTCGACGATGGCCTGAAACAGAGCCACTGTGACGACACCGGTGCCTTCCTGGAAAGTTCAGAGAAGTTTAACTAGAAACGTACACTTCCTCCTTGTTGGGAACAAGTGAAAAAGAAAACCTCTATATGGACCCTCAGATATTTTATCTTGATCGTCATGACACAGTGTAGCCCAAACATCCTCCCACCTGGGGGACTCATGGGCCCCACTGGCTTTCTTTGGTGGACATGGCCTCAGTCTTTCACATAGCAGCCTCTTTTAATATCCCTGGGCCAAAATGGAAACTGGACAGAGAGGATATGAACTGAGGGACCTCTGATACTGGACCCAAACACAGAGTCAAGTCCCAGTTAATGGACTGTGTAAGTAAAGATACCACATGTGTGTTTTCATGAGCTGTCTGAATACAATGATGTTGAAAACACCTCTCCCCACAGCTTTTGGTTGTTGGATTTTGATTGGTCAGCTGTGTGGAGGTGAGGAGGGAGCCAGGGTTTGAACTACCGGTAGTTCTGTCACTCTTCATGTGAACAGAGTGAAACAGTATGAATGTCTTCCAGGAAAGCCTGTCGGAAAATGTGTGCCATTACCCCCATAATCTAACGGTTCTGTTCTTCTTAACCCTGTCCTGAGGAGGACATACAGCCAAGCATGTGGCAAAAGTACCTCGCTGGTGTCTCTTATCAAACGCACCCCAAAACACTGGATACAGGCTTTTCTTCATGTCAGCATGAACCCAAAAGACCTGCCGCAGCCATCCTGTTGCTGATGACCCATTCTTCAAAGTGAGACATACCGACTTTGTTTCATGTGACAACTCTGAGTGTCACCAGCACCAAAGGCACAGTATGCACAGCTAGGGCTGAGCTTGTGTGTCGCAATAACTGCAATATTGCGACACACAAGCTAACTGCAGGGGATGGCAACCAACCGTCATAACTGATATGTTCATATTTGAGCGCGTCTTCTGAGCTGACAGCTGCACGTCTGGTGTTTTTCATGGTTTATTATACTGCGCTTAATTGCTCTTCTGTGATCCACATTCAACAATAACCAAGTATTTCATTAGTTTTAAAACTGCTATCATTTAAAAAGCAACAATATACACAGAAATAGCCTAACAATAAAGCTTATTTATATGGAACTAAAATCAGGAAAAAGGCAAGTATACTGCTGTTGAGCCAATCATTGTCACTGCAGGATGAAGTCATGTGCAGTGCACATCATCAGCTCTACAGAATACAGTCCTATACTGAACACAGCAGCAGATGTGTAAAGCTGCGAGGTGGAAACTACTCACAGACCAAGAGGGCCGCTCCACCACAATGACCCAGCGAAGACAAAAGCAGAACTAGACGCTTCACTTCAGTCTAGATGAGGCTGCACTGGAACAGATACGATCAGCCAGCTAACTGAGGACTCGCCAGCACTAACACAGGTCTTCATCACGTTGTATGGGTACTATGGGTCACCTGCTACTACTAACACATCGGATTGCTCACGTTTGTCAATCCTTTTTTAGCGATGTCAACATATTCCCAGAACTCGTGACTACAATGATGACTACAGCTTCGGGTATCCTTTCCCATTCAGATGTTTTTACTACCCAACTACACGGTTCATACAGAAACATGCTGACATCTCATCAACCAAATGACAGATTGAGGAGTTCAGAGAATGACTGCTGCTGGGGCATTGTGGTGTACATGTCAACTTGGAAATATTACAAAGCTGCAGTTCATTATCGTGCTACCGGGCAACAACAGACGATATGATATAATATCCTATGAAGGCCAAAACGCAGAGAGACTACACCATGGTCAAAGATCTGAAGAGGGCTCGTGGTCATCATCTTGCCATACCAGAGGCTGCTCTCACTAACCAAGAGCCAGACACACTTTCATCTGGTATTTAAGAAAACGTCCCCAAAATATCCACTCAATGACAAACACAGAGAGGATGCTCCCTGACTGGCTCTCTGTTCTACTCTCACAAAGTGCTGTGGTGTTCATGAGAGACGGGTGTCTTCAGCTCAGAGACGGTCCACTGTGGTGTCATGTTGGCAGCTCTATGTGTCCTGGACTGCAGCCTGGCACCACAATGGAGGGATACGGACTCCTCCTTTGTCTGAAACTCCTAGTTCACTACCAGGATCATCCACTTCCGACACACCTCCAGTTGTCCTCCAGCTAAAGACCAACGGCAATTGTCAAAATTCATGTTGGATTAAGAAAAGATATCTGGAGTTTTGCCCGCAACCCTCACGCAGGGATTCTCAAAGTGGGGTCTGTGGAACTCTGCCGTGTGTCCGTCACAGGTTTTCAGAGTCATTCATTATAAACCTCCACTCTCCGCTCTAATGCCACCCAACTGAACTCCTGTTTCCAGGATAATTGAAATGCTCGCTGGGCCTCTGATCATAAACGTTGTCCTTACCTTCTTGTGAGAGCCCGATCAGTACTGCACATGTGCAGCTCTCAACCGAGATGAGAAGGAAGCCAGATGGCTGACTCTGTAGCTCCTTCCATCATCAACTCTTTAATTCCTTTTTACCACTCGTCTGATCTGGCAGGTGAGTTGGTAGCCCGAGATGTTTTCTCCTTACCCCGGGCAAACAGGCAGTCCTAATTGTTGAGCCCTGCCTGATATCAATTTGATAAATATAATAATGAATGTTAACAGCAAACTGCCACCAGTTCAGTTCTCAACCGGACCCCACCCCACAGATCCGGTGTGATATGGATGAGGCCCTCCGGTCACCTCAGGCCCACAGCAGCTACTAGTCATTCTGAGAAAGGCAACAGCTGCTTCATTACTATCTGTCTGCCTGCAGACGGCGGAGCATGGGCGGATCACAGCATGAACTGCTTCTACCATCAAGGCAAAGGCCTAAATTAAAACCTTCCATAAAAGCGAAGGGAAAAACTACCCAATACTGGTCAATTTCTTCTATTTTTTTTATTGTTGGAGGTAATTATAGCTGTGCGGTGGGCAGGAGCATACTTGTGGAGTCCTGGTGGTACATGGAGCTAGCATTTAGCTAGTGCCGCCCAAGTAAGCTGGAGGAACAACAGGAACTGGGACGTGGGTGTAGGAAAGCTCAGAGCAAGTGTTTCTACACACACTCCTCGACTGAAAGTGAATATGTTCATGCAAACCTCTAATCTGCTCCTCAGTCCCTGCCCCAGTGGCGGCTGGTGGAAAATTTTCTAGGTAGGGCCATCCTATCAATTTCAGCAAACATCCCAGTATGATTTCATGCAAAAAAATTTTTGCATCAAACACGCATTATTACTTGGCAGTTAAATATTTAACATTTATTCCAACATGAAAAAAGCAGTAAATAACACTTATATAATATAATATAACATGTTTATTTATTGAGATGCCCCTATGGACCTTGTTATAGGAGGTAAAGATCAGGAGAAGTAAACATGAAGTGTAATTATGAATACTGATGTTAAATTAAGCTATGATGAGTTTTCACTGTTAATTTAGGGGGAAAAATGTGGCCCGGGAGTTACTGTCAGACCGGCCCACTCAATACACGGCGCGCTGCCCACTCAATACACGGCGCGCTGCCCACTCAATACACGGCATGTATTTCGCCGGTCTACGGCGGCCATTCGCACCTCTGCCGGCCCCGCCCCGACAGACGCCCGGCACGACCGCACGGCGCAGACCGCGGTTATGGAGAAACGTTTTTAAAAGCACCGTAGTGTCCAGCCGTGCTGTGGCGTCCTCGGATCGCGAGGAGTAGTATAATGTCAGTTTATACTGTTGATACAGTTTTCACTGATTATTGACTTTCGGTATTAGAGTAAATTGAACATGTTCTGTGAAGCATATAATATAGTCGGGGCCGGCGATGTCAGAGACGGCCCAAACCCCGTCGGCCTACCGGGGATTCCCCCGGTATCCCCGATGGCCAGTCCGCCCCTGCCTGTGGATACGTATGGTATGTCGAAGTAATCAGCGTACTTTTCGGAAGAAAGGAAGTTGATTGACTGACTTGTACGAAGTAGTGAAGCTTCGCATGTAGTCTGCTGTCTGATTGTGAGGTCAGGCTGATCTGATATCAGCTCTTTGGCTGCAGAATCTCCTCAAAGTTCTCCTCTCAAACGGGTCTTGGAGGAAGAGTGCTCGCGCGGGCGCCTGTAGAGACTTCTCCTGACGAGAACGCGCAGCTAGGGGGGCCTGATCTGGCCCCACGCTGAATCTATTTGAGGGCGCTGATTGGCTAAATTGTATGTCACTCATTTATATCTTGAATCAGCAATTGGCTAAACGGCTTCATAGACCCGTCTCTTTTGGGCCAAAACGATCAAGCCCCCCTCGCTGCGCGTTCTCAGACGTGTCGTGCACACAGGCAGAGAGCACGAGCAGACGAGCACACAGGGGGAGAGGACGAGCAGGAAAAGCATATATTTTGCGCAGATATCATATTGTACACACATTACTGGGTACATTCCATAGTTAAAAAACACAAATATTGACAATTTGTATAATTTATGATTATTATAATTTTTTTTTTTTTTTTTCTTGTGGCTCATGGTGGGGCCATGCCCCATGGCCCTCTCTTGACCAGCCGCCACTGCCCTGGCCTAAACAATCCCTCCATTCCAACAGCAAATCTCCATTTCAAGTCCACTTCTCCCTCTGCTTCATGAGAGCTCTTATCACAGTGTGAGTCGACGGGGTGAGGAGGTGCATGAAACAGCAGGCAGCTTCCTTAAGACCTCTGTGGGTGTTAGTTCTGGACCTCTGATACTGTCTGGGTTGGATCTCATTTTTTAATCCTGATCTCATTAAAAGGAAGGGCACAAGTGCTGTACAGACAGAGGCAATAGAAAGAGGTGGACACATTCAGAACACATAAGTGAAGCCAGCGGGGTCAACACGATGAGTCCACAGTGAATCCTCTCACTTTTCCAGGTTTTTCATGGCCTTATAAATGCTACACCTTATAACAGAACAGATTAATACGACATCATGAAGTACAATCTGCTCTCTGTAACAAACAATTAAAGACATCTCAATGAACATGTTCTGGTTATTTGGTGTATATGCTACATGGAGGGTTGCATATGTGCTCTATTAAAGCAGGGCGACTGTAGACAGAACATCTATAGTGTTCTACTAGCAGGAACTGGTAAAAGGGGCGTGTCAAATGGCATCTGGGACTAAACTGTTTCTCTCAAATTAGAAATATATTTTCCTAAAATGTCTCACTGGTTTCTGAGCTACTGGCTGCAAAACCCACTGTAAACAATGCACACCCAAAACCTGTTGAGGGTGGACCAATAGAAGACAGACAGCAGTGACTAATAGATGGCACATAAGGGAGCTACAGTGTGGGGATCTTTATTGATGCTTTTAGTGTGAAACCCACTGTCCACTATGCACCACTAGTTGCAACAAATGAATGCAGATGAATTATAACAGTGAATGTTGCAAGATCTGCATCAATCCATCTTTCAACCAAGACCTTCTGTGAACACAGGTTTCCACTCTGTCATCTACCTCACTGCTCCTAATGATGTTCCATCAGCGCTGTGGAAGATGCACTAACACATGTGGGCTAATCCATTCACAGCCGAGGTTAGGCTGACGGTGAGTGACATGTGTTTGTGCCCTGAGGTCCAGCACAACGCCGTGCCTCTCCTGAGTCCGACCTGTGGATGTCTGCGGAGCAGACGTACTGCTGGGTAATGAAGAGGAGGAGCAGGCCCTCCAGTTCCAGGAGGGTTTGGGGAATTCAGCTGGAGTCCCTTCCCCCAACCCTGTGGCCTGCCTAGGGGGGACGGCGGGAGTGGAGCCCTAATTACAACCCTGTACCCGTTTGATCCCACCGACAGCATGGCCGTCCGACCCCCAGGTACACGGAGCAACAGCTGTACGCTGATGGTTATGGCTCATGGTCCAGATGTCACCACTGACACATGCAGCAGGCCTGGAAACAAGCCACGTGGCAACCACTGGCTGCTGACATTAAAGGGAAGGAGATTGTTTTTCCCCAAAACTGACTTCAATCCAGAGTTTTCCAACAATTTAATTTCCCCACAAACTGAAGTGAGAAACTCAGCCTGACCCAACTAAAGCTGATCAAGCCCGATACACTTTGGTTCATGGAAAAATGTTGATCTCTCTCTGTAATAACTGGCACCCAACCTCAAACGTGCAATCAGGACCCGAGTGTGTTCAACTGAGCGGGCCTGTTGAGGCCGTCACTGAATGATCCTCCGGCCAAAAGCAGAGGCGTCCTGACAGTGAGGAGGCCCGGGCTGATACCCAGGTGAAGGGCAGCAGGTCACCTCTCTCTCTGCAGAGCACACTCGCTAACCCCACTAGCACGGTTTGGATTGATAGGAAGGAGGTGCACTTGGACCGAAATAATGAACCAGACATGCTTTGGGAATTTCAAAATAAAGGTGTGTCTAAAGATGATGATATATGTATCAAAGTTTTCACTTCGCATTGACAATATTCAATTATTGAATCGACACATTGATCCAGATTGATGGATGGTTACGAGCTGCGGATCATCATCTCGACAGAAGCAAAATTAGACTCACCAAGACCGACTCAGTAAGTCTACACACTGTTCCAACAATGTGGTCGAAATTAAGCTTTAAGTCAGGGGTGTCAAACATACGGCCCGCGGGCCGGATCCGGCCCGCCACGTCATTTTATGTGGCCCGCGAATCCCCCAGCAAAAAAAAAGAAAAAAAAAAAGGATTTTTTTTTTTTTTTACAAAAATTAAAAGTTAGATGTGAAAATAAAAATATCCCCATGGTTGAAATTATGAGATGAGCCATTTGCGCCGCCGGTCTCGCCGGGGGCTATTTTGTGTTCATTCGCACTGGACGTGCCGGAGAGGGGGCGGGGCTTATCGCCCTGAAAGCCGTTCAACTGTCCGCCATTAACCATGGAAAAAGAACCTCTATTTCTGCTAAGTAGGTGTTGAGGAAGTCACAGATATCCCGGGAAACTAAATAAAATATGTTAGGAGTAGTTACATTTACACCGTCTTACATTTACAACCGGCCCTTTGAGGGCGACCGTGATGCTGATGTGGCCCCAGAGTGAAAATGAGTTTGACACGCCTGCTTTAAGTCATCCAGTTGGACCTATACTGTCTCTCTCTCCCAACAGTTATCGAATAGTATTTTGGCTTGAAATGTCCATCCCTATTGCTTCTAGGGGAAGGTTAGTAAGGAAACAGAAGAAAAAGAAAGTAATCACAGCTTGGCAGCATATCTAAAAGTGTGTGAGTGTGTGTGTGTGTGTGTGTGTGTGTAAGTGTGTGAGTGAGCTGGCCAGTGAATAACAAACACAAAAAAAGCCTGACTGGAACCAAAACAACAAAAAAGAAACAAAATGACTTGGCTGAGGTGAGCCGCGCAGAGAGGGAGACGAAGTCACCCCAGCAGCTCCTTTAAGTCACAGTGCAGGGCAACGGAAGCAGATCTAAGTGTGGTTACACTTTTCAAAACTCCACACGGACAACACTCGCTGCAATATTTGTAATGCTTAATGCAGAGCCGGCCGGGGCAACGCGTCTCACATGTGCTTCCTCCAGACACTCACCACAGCACTGGCAGGGCTGGGAGGGGGAGACGAGGTAGGGAGGGCTTATTTTTGTGTTGTAAAATGTTCAGAATAATAAAGTTGGAATGGAAAAGTTTGGACTTATTTTTTACAACTAAAATGACATTTGTGTTATTACAGAGAAAGTAAAGTAGTAAAATGTTGTTTCATTCCAGACACGGTATTGTTCTAATGTGATTGGTACCCAGCCCGAACCCGGCTGGATGCAGGATTAGGTGATATGAAACAGTCACATTTCGTCAACATGAAGCACATATTTCAAAAACAGTAAAATAGTAGTGTCATGTTGCAGTTCACATCCACGTCTGTTCAAAATGTCATCACTTATTCACTTCATTTTTATCGGAAATATGTGTAAAATTATCATAATTAGCATAAGAAATATGACCAAAAGATTGTTTTGTGAGGTCACAATGACCTTTGACCACCAAAGTCCATCTTGGATCAGTCCCTAGACTGCTGCTATAGACCTAGACTGCTGCTATAGGCCTAGACTGCCGCTATAGACCTAGACTGTTAATATAGACCTAGACTGTTGATATAGACCTATACTGCTGCTATAGGCCTAGACTGCTGCGACAGGCCTAGACCAGGGATTCCCAAAGTGTGGTGTAATGGCGTCTGATTGTGTAATAATATGTGGGAAAAAAGTGGGATTTTTCACAAAATAAAAACATGAATTATAAAAAGATTTAAAATTAAAAACGTACAATTTAATAAATGCACTTGAGCTCCTTCCGGCAGTCTTGCGCCTGCCGTACACACAGAGAGAGAGAGAGAGAGAGAGAGAGAGAGAGAGAGAGAGAGAGAGAGAGAGAGAGAGAGAGAGAGAGAGAGAGAGAGAGAGAGAGAGAGAAATCGGAGGCGAGGGGAACGGAGAGGTGCGTTGGGGAGAGACCGGGAGAAGAAATCGAGCCAGAGTCAGCGGAAGATGAGACGGAGGAGACCGAAAAGGAGGACGGGATAGCACAGACAAATCGGGAGCACATCGGCCCATCGCGGAGTCAAGGTGAAAAAATAGGAAACGAGAGAGCATCAGACTGGGAAAAAAAAAAGAGGAAATATTCCCCAGATTCCCCAAAGCCAGTGCGTGGTGTGGAGTGAGGTTCTGGCTAACAGCTGTCTGAAGCCCTCTTATTTACGTCGCCACCTGAACACCAAGCATGCCAGTGCAAGTCAAAAGCCCCTTACATTTTTTTACATATTACAAAACAGCCAAAAACAACTGCAGTCTCATTCATGTGTTGGGTCCAGTGGCGGCTGGTCAATAGAGGGCCATGGGGCATGGCCCCACCATGAGCCACACGGGGGGAAAAAAAAAAAAATTAGAATAATCATAAATTATACAAATTGTCAATATTTGTGTTTTTTAACTATGGAATGTACCCAGTAATGTGTGTACAATATGATATCTGCGCAAAATATATGCTTTTCCTGCTCGTCCTCCCCCCCTGTGTGCTCGTCTGCTCGTGCTCTCTGCCTGTGTGCACGACACTCTGAGAACGCGCAGCGAGGGGGGCCTGATCGTTTTGGCCCAAAAGAGACGGGTCTATGAAGCAGTTTAGCCAATTGCTGATTCAAGATACAAATGAGTGACATACAATTTAGCCAATCAGCGCCCTCAAATAGATTCAGCGTGGGACCAGAACAGGCTGCGCGTTCTCGTCAGGAGAAGTCTCTACAGGCGCCCGCGCGAGCACTCTTCCTCCAAGACCCGTTTGAGAGGAGAACTTTGAGGAGATTCTGCAGCCAAAGAGCTGATATCAGATCAGCCTGACCTCACAATCAGACAGCAGACTACATGCGAAGCTTCACTACTTCGTACAAGTCAGTCAATCAACTTCCTTTCTTCCGAAAAGTACGCTGATTACTTCGACATACCATACGTTTCCACAGGCAGGGGCGACTGGCCATCGGGGATACCGGGGGAATCCCCGGTAGGCCGACGGGGTTTGGGCCGTCTCTGACATCGCCGGCCCCGACTATATTATATGCTTCACAGAACACATACGGTGCTTTTAAAAACTTTTCTCCATAACCGCGGTCTGCGCCGTGCGGTCGTGCCGGGCGTCTGTCGGGGCGGGGCCGGCAGAGGTGCGAATGGCCGCCGTAGACCGGCGAAATACATGCCGTGTATTGAGTGGGCAGCGCGCCGTGTATTGAGTGGGCAGCGCGCCGTGTATTGAGTGGGCCGGTCTGACAGTAACTCCCGGGACACTTTTCCCCCCCTAAATTAACAGTGAAAACTCATCATAGCTTAATTTAACATCAGTATTCATAATTACACTTCATGTTTACTTCTCCTGATCTTTACCTCCTATAACAAGGTCCATAGGGGCATCTCAATAAATAAACATGTTATATTATATTGTATTATATTATATAAGTGTTATTTACTGCTTTTTTCATGTTGGAATAAATGTTAAATATTTAACTGCCAAGTAATAAAGCGTATTTGATGCAAAAATGTTTTTGCATTAAATCATACTGGATGTTTGCTGAAATTGATAGGATGGCCCTACCTAGAACATTTTCCACCAGCCGCCACTGGTTGGGTCTATAAATGACGCACTACGGGCTTCATATCTGGTCAGTTACCGCACACAATCGCCGAAGACGTGAGCTCGCCAGCTGCCAGAGAGATGGTGGAATGTACGATTGGGGAGAAAGAAGCAAAAAAGTTGGACGTGATCCCGGTGTCCAACAACACTGTGTCGCGCCGCATCGATGCTTTGTCCGAAGACATCCTGGCTACATTAGTCGGTCATTCATTGTAAATTAAATGTGATGCAATCTGCCTCTGAGCCTGTGCGTGTGTCCTCGCCATCTGTATTGCTCTTTAAAAGTGACGCCTTGTGTAACTGAAATTTATTGAATCTTTGTTGCAGTGTTTCAGGGCGTTTTCACACCCGTAGTTCGTTTGCTTTGTTCTGATTCAGGGATTAATATGATACAGTGTTGCAGTTGCCCCTTTGTTCGGTTTGTGTTCACACTGCAACATTTAACAGCGGAGTAAATCTTTATTTTTTATTTTATTTTAATTTTTATTTCATTTATTTTTTTTAATTTTTTTTAAGTATGTTTTAACTATGCTTTTTACTATGTTTTTACTATGTACTGGCTCTGTGGCACTCTGAGATTTTTTTAAAATGAAAAGTGCGTTATAAATAAAATACATTATTATTATTATTAAACAAACGCCACGCGCGAGCAAACTGTTCTCTCATTGGTCCGATTTTTAGGCTCTGTTGTTTTTTTTTTTTTTTAAGGGGGGGGGGGGGGGGTGCGCGCAAACCCGGTCGGGATGTAGAAGGGGGTGCGCGGCCTAAAAAGTTTGAGAACCACTGGCCTAGACTGCTGCGATAGACCTAGACTGCTGCTATAGGCCTAGACCGCCGCTATAGGCCTAGACCGCCGCTATAGGCCTAGACCGCCGCTATAGGCCTAGACCTTTGCTATAGACCTAGACTGCTGCTATAGACCTAGACCGCTGCTATAGGCCTAGACCGCTGCTATAGACATAGACCGCCGCTATAGGCCTAGACTGCCGCTATAGGCCTAGACCTTTGCTATAGACCTAGACTGCTGCTATAGACCTAGACTGCTGCTATAGACCTAGACCGCTGCTATAGACCTAGACTGCTGCTATAGACCTAGACTGCTGCTATAGGTCTAGACTGTTAATATAGACCTAGACTGCTGCTATAGGCCTAGACTGCTGCTATAGACCTAGACTGCTGCTATAGACCTAGACTGCTGCTATAGACCTAGACTACTGCTATAGACCTAGACTACTGCTATAGGCCTAGACTACTGCTATAGACCTAGACTGTTAATATAGACCTAGACTGCTGCTATAGGCCTAGACTGCTGTTATAGGCCTAGACTGCTGTTATAGGCCTAGACTGTCGGGGGACTTCCTAGGACACACTCTCCTCTTCTCTCTCTCCTTCTGTATGAATTCCTATCTCATTAACGCACATTACTAACTTTGCTTCTTCCCGGAGTCTTTGTGCTTTCTCTCCTCAAAGGTTTCCATGGATCGTGGTTACATCTGGAACCTGGTCCTGCCTCCTGCCGTGGCCCTGCTAACACCCACTGCTAATATCATTTTTATGAGTAGTCATATTGCTTGCTTTGCCGATACCATTGCTGCTTTTGTTATCATTGTTATTTTACTTTATCCACTGCTGCTGTTATTATTAATAGTTGTAATGTTTCCATCATTATTATACTTACTACTCATTATATGAATCATTTCTGTAATATGCATTGAATGTGCTGTAACTCTGTTAAGTTGTTCATTCTGTACACATGACATCTATCACACTTCTGTTCCTCTCTCTAAGGTTTCTTCCTCTTTTCTCCCTGTTAAAGGGTTTTTGGGGGGAGTGTTTCCCGTACCGATGTGAGGGTCCTGGACAGACGATGTCACATGTGTACAGATTCTGAAGCCCTCTGAGGCTAATTTTGGGCAATACAAAATAAATTGAATTGAAATGAAAATGTGATGCCAGGAGTGAGATGCAATCTCTCTCAACTGGATCCCCAAAATAACTGGAATGTATGTGGAAACTAAACGGATCCTTTGAGACCATGTTAGTGGATCACTGGCCCTTCTGCCTAATACGCTTCATCCACACTTTCACTTAAACAAGCCACGGTATGTTCAGAGTCACAGCTATTGCAGAGCACAATAAACAAAGACTGAGTGTAATGAGGTCTCCCACTTCCTAATGAAATATTGTTGTTGGAGAAAGCTTGTGTGGTGCCAGGGAGTGCATTAGCTGAGGCTCAAGAGGAAGAAACCTCTCATTGTTCTCTGAGGAAACATCCAACAGCCACAGTAAATTAACTGCAACTCGTGCACACGTTTGTATCAGTCTGGATGTTGATCTCAACATGTGCAAACACAATGTCCTCCGTCTCTGTCATCGTTTACACTTCCTGCTCTCAATTATCACTCTGATACTGAGCTTAGCTAAATGACTGAAATCAAGCTGACTCACATCATATGTAGTCAGCAAAAACTGGTCTTGTCAGAGTTTCTTGAGTTAGAGGACAGAACGCGTAGCTTAGTGCTATCTAAAAGATGTTCAATGTCATGGCTAGGGCTGGGTATCGTTTAATGCCAATGGCCATACCACTAGAATCCTTAAAGTTATGCCGGACACGTTATCACATGCTGCGGCCGATAGCTCCAATGAATTTTGCTACATTTTAGTTTGAATTAGTCATCTTCATTATGACACTCATCAACATCGGAGAAGGAAGTGTGGGGATTGGATTATTTCGAGCGGACCTTGAGACGATCACCGCCCAAAAATAGTTTTTAAACACGTTTTTTTACTATGAAAGAACAGATATTGCATTTGAATAAGAAAACTAATATGTGATTGTGAAAAAGAAGCGGCACTTCCACGGCTCAACGCCTCGTTCACACTGAACTCACCGCACGATGGGAATCACAACATCACTGGAGATGATTCAAAATGAAATGCGACATTAGGTCAAGCTGAATAAGGGATACTTCAACAACAACCCTACTGATGTGAGAACTCTGCCACTGAGGGAGAACCACACTGTGTAACAAACCACGTACCTCTCATCTGGGCACTGGGAGTGAGACCAGGCCGGAGATGTAATCACATATAACATGGGGAAGTTGTGCTTGCTATCGTCCTACATCTGAACTTTGTCAACAGTTTTACAGTTTTACATAGTCATATTTAGTGGAAACTTCAGTCGATCTCCCTTCAGCCAGCTGAACAACAAAAGAAGCGCTTTTAGTGGACGTGGAAGTGCCTGGATGCATTACATTGCAGGCCGTTTGTTCTCCCTCAAAGATTGTTGTCCCCATTTGACACTTTGAGAAAACAGGGTGCAGGCGGAACAACACCGAAGTTACGCTGCAAGATGTCTTTTAGGACAGTTTAGCTGCATTGAGGGGCATCGGTCCACAGCAGCACATCGCTTTGCTCCTGTGCTGGTTCTCCTGTCTGTTACCGGGCTGTGCCGACTGCCATCTACTGTAGTAATAAACGGACTATGGTTAAGTACCTCATACAACCACACTGCAAACCATCCAAACTATCCCTTTCAGATGATCTGATGATTAGCCTCCCAGCAAATAACTACTGCATCCTGGTTCAACCAGTCTGCTCCTGTGTACAGCTAACAGGGTGAAGTGTGCCATCCGTGGTCATGCAGACATGGTCATACTAAAGTATGTCACACAAACAGTTTGTTAGGGTTTAAACAACAGTGCTCTAAGCCTGTATCATGTGACTTTCCATTTGGTTTTAGCAGTTAGCATGAGGAATGGTGGAAATGCATCAGTGTGACATGGCTCTCAGGAGGAGAGACACTATGAGTGTCAGTATGTGATGAGTTGAGGTGTGGCATGTATGAAAGCTGGACTCCTGCTGAAAAAAGAGCGCTTAATAATGATCAAGAGTCACTTTTCTGGACTGGAAATGTAATTCAAACAGCAGTGCTCCAGCAGCATTCTGACCCGACATGTCCCACTACGTTAGTCGATGATAGAGGTAGAGAGATAGATGGAGATAATAATGCAATAAAGAGACATGAGGGCACTGGCAGGTAATGAAAGGAAAGCTTTAGTATGTACTGTAAAGGACCAGCAGCCTGAGGTTTTAGTTGGAGCCACAGTAGCTCATTTTAACACATCCTTCCACATGGATTAATAATAGTGTTGGGGTTTCTACATTCTGAGGCAGGGAGAAGTGCTGACCTTAAAAATGGTGCTGATGACATAAGATAGAAGATTTCCTTTCAGTCAGTCGATTGGTTGCTCCGATCCTCTGAGAAGAGGCCACTTTTCCCATGACAATCATATTCGTCTCCTAGTCTAACTAAACGTGTCTAGTATGCAGCAGATTAGTGGCAGAATATCACGCCTTGCCTGAGGACAGGCTGACCTCATGTTGCTTCTGTAACCATGCACACAGAAAGTGAACACTGAATTCACAGTGAATCCCTGCTGTAACTAGAACATTCTCATCCACCGACCACACTGACCGGCACTACTTCATTCACCAGAGAGGAGGAAGGAGATATAAGAACCACACATCATCAAATCAATCATTGCTGGAGGAGGGTCATGGGATGTTGGAGATCCAAAGTGCGTGACTTGGCAAAGAGAGTTGATCCCACAGCCTCCAAGCTTTTAAATATGAAGACTTGACTCGGACCAAATGGGCTTGAGACTTGAGACTTGCTGTGCAAAAATGTGAGACTTGGACTTGTTTGACTAACTTGAGAATTGATTTGAATTAGTCCCAAAATATCTCAATTCTGAAAAGAGTAGATGGATAAATTAAAGTATATGATAACTAGTTCTATTCAACGGACTTCAGAGATGATCTGGACAATATGTATAGGACACAAGTAACGGGGTGCACCACCTCAATTAACAATTACAATAAGTAATTTCCATGGCTTGGAAAGTTCAATCAACATTTGTGTACATGAGCGACTCAAAGCCAGGAACCAGAGAAGTAAAGGGCTTTGTTCACTGCCATTCATTTGCACGTCTTCATGTTTTACAAACTGTGATGTCATTTTCTTCAGAACAAGTTAAATTGTTCAAGGTGCTTTCTCACTGAACTTGAACATACAGTCAGAACATTCCCCTTAGTGCTCTCAATCTCACATCACTGTCTATGGAGCACACTTTATACTTGATGACATCACACATTTAAGTTTTAGAACTCAAGTTTTTAGATTTGGGAGATGATTGTTCATGGTTTACTAATATATATTTGGACTTTCTTAGACCATAGGAATAGCATGTATGAATCTTGGAAATGGGCGTAGGTGCCCTTTAACCCTGAAGAAGAACAGCCACCAATCAATGAACGTTCTCTCTGGCTGTGGTGAAGTTTTGTCCTTATTCTAATTAATAAAGCCAAATATAGTAAATGCTTGGTAGTCAAATAAATACAATGAAGTTGTACTTCTACTAATACTACAGCTACTATCATCACCATCAAGACTTAGACTGTTACAGGTCTATGCTATCACCACCTTCCCCATAGCAACAGAAAAAGAAAAGGCAACAAGTTAAAGCCACTTGGACATCAAATAGAAAATCTCCAGTATGACGAGGATTTACCTCGTCATACCCTTTTCTTTAAAAAAAAAAAAACAGAAACCTGTGGACTTGGTGAGACGACTATTTCCGCTGAGGAAAGCAGAGCAGAGAGAATAAGGAGTGAGACGATGGAAAACATGAGAGCACTTCTAGACAGTCTGCACAGGTTTGAGAGAAAGGAGAGAGGGAAAGTGAGGAAGCTGTAGATGGATTCATTTGGGGAGTGAGGAGAAACGTCATGATAGATGTCATTATCAAGTGTTATAGGCTGCTCTCTCTCTCCAGGCAGACAGCCTGAGCGAGCTGAGAGCAGCTACGAGCTGCCCAGTCTGCAGGCTGTGATAAAACAACTACATTATTAAACCTGACATGCCAGGAACAAAGGTGTTTGGTGTGGATTCAATCTAGAGCTGTTAAAGGAGCTATGAAATGACTCATGCCTCACTGCCTCAAAAGAGTATCAGCCAATAGAACTGGTGCCAGTTAGAGATCCAGGCCATCATAGAAATGACACAACAAATGAATGTGTGCTGGCATTACACTGACACTGTACCAGAGCATCTGCCTGCTGCAGCTGGGCACAGCCTGCATCTCCGTCCACAGACAGGGAGGTTGATGACTCACATGTTCAGGCCCGACCAGACTGACAAGACAACATCAGGGACAGAATCCCGTCAGCACAGTCAGCGCCGGGCTCCACAAGGCCTAACGAGTTTCCAATGGCCTTCCTCTTCTGTCCGACAGCCTCCCTCTGCAGCCTTGCGACTGCCAACCTTGCGACTGCCAACCTTGCAGCTAAAAGATTCATCGTCTAAGAATGCAATCAATCTGAGCTCCAGTACACCTGACATCCCCTCGGCACCCTGCTGATGTAATCCTCTGGCCGTGTATGGCACAAAAGGGTGTTCTCTTTGAAAAAGACCTAAAGCATGAGGGTTTACTCTTTGATACATACAGTAAGTACATCACATGTTCAGTCATGTGACATACTCAGGCATGTGATTGGCAGAGGTCCAAAAAGCAGGAGGGGATATGGAAGGTCATTCCCTGAGAATGCCGGTGTTAACTGATTGTTTACTGATAAACAAGCACTGATGAATGTCATCACACCAGCTGAGTGTCAAACATCAAGGCAGAATAAGATAATAAAATAATTGCAATTAGATATTTAAAAGAAATCTTTCAGTCCTACAACCATTTCTAAAAGCCACACAACACAAAGACAATTGTTCGTAAACACAGACCAACGCACCCGCAGTAAAGTCCAGAAGTAAACTTTTTTATGAGCACACAGCCACTGAGCCAAAGAACGAGCAAGAGATGCTGCTCAGAGAGCTAGCCCAGTAGCACATAGGCTAACCCAGTAACGTTAGCACAAGGCCTAACCCAGTAGCACAAAGCACACCCACTGAGCCAGAGAAAGATGGCCAATTGAAACTCGTCGATTTCCCAGCTGGAGATATGTGGCCTCCGACTCGGCGGTGCTAATGTGAACAGTAACAAAGCTCTTGAGGGTTGTATTTGTTGCCCCAGTGGGCGGCTCCTCTCAGGGAGTCCCCAGAACAGTTCGGTCCAAAAACGCCCCGTTACTAATTACTATTGTTGCGTTATTGATTTATTTTCCACTGCAGCTTTCTGCTCTCTCTGGGAGCATCGTCTTCTATGAGAGGATTTGCTGCTTTTCTCTGTTTTACATCACTATGAAGTAGGTTTTGGACATTTGACGATGTCCCCCACTGAACTGACATCTTAAAATGAATGAGTTGCTGATTGATCGATGTGGAAATACTGCACATGGTAGCTTTGAAGCCTGAGGACAATCGTCCCCCTGTCTCTGGGCCCTGATCCCTTCCTCTCTCTGAGGCATCCTCACCTCTCCCCTCCAACCATTCCTCTAGCAGCAACCTGAGCCTCCACCCAACTCCAAGCTGCTGCAGCTTGCAGACAAAGACAGCCTTCTAATCCCACAGCCACACACAGCTCCAGGAGCCAGGAATCCCTTCTCCTTGGTGCATATGCATGAACGCACACCTTACAGTCTCAACCCCTCGATCTTACTGTTCTTCCTGACACACTGAGGGATAACTGTGTTCTATATATTATGAGGCCTCCTCCTCAATCCTTGGACTTTCTTTATGCCCCCCAGTGATTCGCTGGTCTCTCAACATGGGGGGGGGGGGGTAACCAGACTAGGTTATCACCCACCAGCTTGGCTAAGACACCAGCCCATCTTGAAGAACATTGGACGAGAGCTACAACCCACACACGTTTTCTGCTGATTCCCAGAGAGGAAACCAAGACAGGCCACAAGGAAGCTGCACCGCATATCTCAGAGTTTAAACGGAGGCTGTTTGTCCGACAGCCGCATGCTTACTGTAAAAAACCACTCGCACTAACTAGAGCCCGACCGATACAGGATCTTTGGGGCCGATTCAGATATTAGGGAGTAAAAAAGAAAGTCAGAAAAGGAAATATTGTAAGCGTCCTGTGAGGAGCTTCTGTTAGGGGCGGGGCTTAGGTGTGTGTGTGTGCACAGAGAGGAGACTGTTGGTTCTAAACAACAATGGCAGCTCCTGAAGAGGTTAGCTTAGCTGCTACAATGTCATCAGTTCTATCAGAACTGGAGAGGATTTCTTCATTGTAAGAAGAAGACTTTTCTACATGGAATATGTGTTTTCACTCTTCTCAGGGAGGTCAGGGGTCAGATTTTCACTCATGAGTGTTCAGATAGGAATACAAAAATGTTCTTACATGAAGTCCAGTCTTGAAGACAATACAGGACAGATCTGCTCAGTCCAGGGTACAAAGCTGGTGACTTTGGTATGATCTGCCTGGGAATCTACACGAGTTCATTATTTTCACAGTGAACATTTTGACTTTACGGAGAACAGCGTCTGGGTCTTATGGCCCTGACGCCTGAGACGGTCTTATCTCCTCAGTCTGCAGCACAGCTCTGGAAATATTCATCAAGGACGACATTTCTTCTCATGTGACCTTCCCACCTTGGCATAGTCGTGTCTAAGCAAGACGAAGCCTTACAAAGTAGTTGGACTGGGCAGTGTGATCACTGGCCGCTAACAAGCCCCACTGTTCTATCACCATGGCCACGGCCATCCCATAAATCACCACTTTGAGCTGCTGCCCTCAGCGCAAAAGGTACAGAGATATACATCTTTAAATGATTTGTCCCTGTTGCCATCAAATATCTTAATTCATCAGTAAGGACAGTCCTTCTAAAGCCAGCCGGCTTCCTCAGCACACAACATTTCATATCGATTCATTTCAACTCGGTTCAGTCCTCATCGTGTAGCTTCTATTGTGTATTAATGTGTCCTGTCTGGATGGGATGTGTTTTAATGTCTTTATAATAGCAGACTTTGTACATGCAAACCAAAGACACGTTTCTGTTCTATTCCAGGGTTAGAAACAATGTCCTGTTGGGCTGCTTTTTACACCAATGTTCTGCACCTCTTTCAACTGATCAATTGGATGAATAATGATGGAATTACATTGCATTACATGTATTTTCACTTTTAACAGACTGCTAAGGAACCATAGTATTGGGGTGGACACGAACAAAACCAACAGTATCTGAATTCTTCCTTTGAGTCATTTGGGTGAACGGACCCTCAAAGGGACTGAAGAAAGCAGCTTAGTGAAGCACCGACACCAAACAATGACCCAACACTGAAAACCCTGTTCAATGAGGCGACAAGTACTCATGGTATGATAACATGTGTTCTTTTAACAATTGACTTGAAGGATTACATGGACATGCTTCCATGCATACAGTAATGCTCCTGTATGAACATCTTACCTGAAGCTTTCATTAGCATTACATTGTGACTGATCCTGTTTTAATGAATGAAGTTAAGGATGCTGCTCCATCAGTGTGTAAATGTGCAAAGGAAGTCAAAGTCAAAGGAAAGAGTCCTGCTCAGCTGTGGACAGCAAACCAGTGAGGATGTTTCTACAAACGCAATGTAGCGACATGATGACTGCTGGAAACATACATCAGAGATGTCCAGGCTCAGCCGTCACCCAGTGACACCACAGGCAGCACTTGACTTTCATGTTAAATACCACTAACTGAATTCATTGACTAGTGAATGGAACACAGCATTCAGGAGCTGCTGCTGACATTGAGGGCGTGCTGCATTACAGGCTGGGAAGACCAATCAAATCCAGTTTCCTCCCACATTCAAGAGCAGATCTAGTCCCTCCATCATGTATCTGCATACTAGACATGCTGATGTTCTCACAAGTTTCACACTTGGGTTGTGATAGACTACCCTGTCAAGGACATCTGCTGCCGTCTGTGTCCACACACACACACACACACACACACACACACGATTTAATAGTGTTTATCAGCTGGAAATCGGACAACAGTTAGTTTTGAGTCCTGTGTCCATAGCACAGAGCAGAGCTGCACTGGTACCTTCATGATCCGGGTTGACATGCAGAATGCACGCCAAGTAGCTGGATGAACATAATGTGGACAAGTCCACAAGCCTGAGTTCTACCGGAGACCTTTCGCCGTACGCTGTCAGCAACATGTGCTGAGGTTAGCACAACGAGCTGATTGGTGAGCGAGTCGGTCACACGATGGATGCTTACCGGTCAGAAATTTGACACCCTTTGATTTCATGTGAATTGGTACTCAGTAGTACAGACTAGGAGCGCGAGAGCGAGACCTGTGAGGAAATAAAAAGCAAATGGAAACTTTACTGCAGTGAGGTTTCCTGGTAGAGCGTGATTTGCATGACTATCAGGTGCAAATGACTGAGACTGTGTTTGTTACCAATTCAAAATATATCTGGTCTGGTTATTATGCTGCACTGTGAAGTTAGTTAGGAACCATTTCCTCTTTGAGCCTTCACAAGCAACCTGTCATTAGTTCATCACCCCCTTGTGAACACCATTTATTCTTCTTCTACACATACCAGGAGCGGCCAGAAGAGCACCAACATAGAACACAGCTGAATGATGGGATTCATTCAGTAAGTGAGGGAACTTGTGACAGTGTTTGATGTCGACCATCACTGATTCAACGTGGACACCAACCCTGACTGACCATGGCCAAAGATTCCTTCACCTCATGGAATGCAGTGAAATCTCTCAGTCCCATTACTATACTACAGCCTGGCGCTATCGAGGCTGCTGGACACAACCCACTGCCATTTATCCTGTGTGTGAGTGAGTGAGTGAGTGAGTGAGTGAGTGAGTGAGTGAGTGAGTGAGTGAGTGAGTGAGTGAGTGAGTGAGTGAGTGAGTGAGTGTGTGTCCATGACCGCAGCAGCTTGCTCTTTGCCCTGCACTTCTATCTTTACATGCCAGGTCTGTTTTTGTACCTCTGAAGCATTACATTAAATTGTAAATGTATTTAACTGGCTGTATATGGCAAATAACCTCAATTTAATTAGAAGAAGAACAGTGCAGGAGGGAGGATCACCTCACTGAATTCACCAAATAGGTGTTCTCATACACATTCTCATTCACGTTCTCGTACACGTTCTCGTACACGTTCTCGTACACGTTCTCGTACACGTTCTCGTACACGTTCTCGTACACGTTCTCGTACATGTTCTCATACATGTTCTCATACATACTCTGTTGACCAACAGCAGTCATTACCAATCTAGTGAGCAGCAGATAAAATCATCATTTCATGATCACCACATCGTCGGACAGAATAAACTAAAGTCCAGGTTTTGACAGCAGCTGTGAGAGGAGCTACACTAGAGGCCATTAGAGAGAACGTTAGACGCTACAAGAGGTTGTCCCATCAACACTGAGCTGGAACCCATCCAGATCCCATGAATATACAGCGGTACACGTCTATATGCTCGTGCTGTACCAGAGACTGAATATGAGAAGTGGACGTGGTGACCGTGACGTCACCTGTTGGTTTGCTAACGTTTTGAAACCTTGAGTTTGGCCATTTGGTCGTCGCCACAGAGTGGGTGGAGCAGCGGAACACTTCCATGAATTGAAAAACCCACTGTGAAAGGGTTAAAGTTGTGAGACGAAAACACAGACAACTCCCAGACCGGACAACCTTGTGGTAGAGACCTGTCAATCACCGTGTAGCCCCGCCCTAAAGCATCCCCTGCTTTATGGTCTGTGTGACTCTAAATGGACCATAGTTTACTAAATGAACATCATGCTGTATTGAAGAAGACTTGAAACTAGAGATTGAGACCATAAACTCATGTTTACTGAGGTAATAAATCAAGAGAGAAGTAGAGTCATTTTCTCATAGACTTCTATACAACCAGAGGAGTCTAGAGAGCCTAGAGAGAATGCAGCTTTAACACACTTTACAGGACTATAGAAGTAAAACAGGTATACAGATATATGAGAGTATGTGGTCATCAGTGGTCAAGTTCAACTGACTGAACAGTGACAAGAAGGTGCATCCACACTCTGATATATGCCTTCTAACATCCCCGTTAAATCCTCTGCACACAACAGCACACGGCATGCAGGTAAAGGCCGTGGTGATGTGAACATGAAGGGGTATCGGTGCCAGCTCCTCTGTGATCCATCTATGAGGAGGAAACACATGGTGAGGACCTGTGTGGTCATTGTAAGGCTCTTAGAAACTAATCTGCTCTAATTGGATGCTGGAGGCTTAGAACCACCACTGTGATCGACTGTGATGGGTGTCATGATGGATCGAGCACGGTGGACGGAGCAGCCTCAGGGCCCAGCTGCCTGCTTACCGCCCGTTACATCATCTCAAGACT
Organism: Lycodopsis pacificus; assembly: GCA_028022725.1. Taxonomy (NCBI): domain Eukaryota; kingdom Metazoa; phylum Chordata; class Actinopteri; order Perciformes; family Zoarcidae; genus Lycodopsis; species Lycodopsis pacificus. Next base: position 2,229,400 of record CM051690.1, read on the forward strand.
GGGATGCGGCGAGCAATATTTTCATCATGAAGTCATTTACTTTTCATTTGCTGATCAAAACAAAAAAATCAGCTAAAGCATCTGAATCAGCAACACCAGTGACTGAACTGGAGATTAGGGCTGCTGTGCTGAATCAGCATAATCAATGACTACAAAGATGAAAATGCGTCTACATCACTATTGTAAGTGGAAACAGGTTTTCTGGTTGTCCTTTCATAAAGCCATGAAGCTGTCTGCCTGCTTCCTTACAGATTCCATTGAGTTAGTGTTTGAAAGGAAACTTGGCTGGAAAGAGACAAACTACAGGCGGTGTCATGGTGTGATGTAGCACAAAACAAGACGGCACCCGGACAGCTCACCCCGCCTACCCCCTCAGAACACACCCACCGACACGCTGTGCTGAGACAAACACACCAGCAAAGGACTTTACTGAGCGGGGGGGGGGGGGGCTCCATGAGCTACATGAGTTGCATTATATAATCACAGTCTCCAGTTCAAATGAACTTAAAGGAAACATTCAATAATTGTCGTTTGTTTTGGAGGACAATAAATGGTTTAATTGTACTGACTAATCAATACAATAGTTGATGACTAATAGACTAAACTGGTTGTTAGTGGCAACCCTTCTGGACTTACTGATCCACTCAAATAAACCTGATCTGAAACCCGGACCTGACATTCTTACATATTTAAAGGAGGCGTGATCCAGAAGGAAGTCCGGGACAGTCAGACTAGGTCTGTAATAGACCAGAGAATAATGAGACCTGAGCAGAGAACAGCAACACTGACACAGCCGGATGAAATAAATAACCTCAACTTCCTCCTCAGATCTGCTGCTAAAAACCATTCGGTGTTCCTGTGATGAGGACGTCAGAGAGCTGACATCAGACATATGCACATAGACCAGTCAATAGTGGCAATATGAGACCCGATGGGACGCAGCTGGACTGAATGTAATTCGTACCCGGTCTAGACTTGGGTCCAGGAACTGAGTGGACCTATAAAGACTAAGATGTGACCGCATGCAAACAGCTTTGACTTTGACTAAAAGCCTTATCACTACATTTATGTATCAGTCTAACATTATTGTAGTGAGATGCACATCATGCTGCCCGCTCAGTTACAGACATGACAGGTTTAAGCTCCGTCCTACGTCAAGTCAGATCATCAGAATCTGCATTTGGCACGGCCTTATTATATATTATCATATCGCCAACCTGCTGTGAGAGGGTCGGTGCAGCTGTTCTTGAGGAACAAAACATCTGGAGGGGACGTGACAGACATTTGGACACTATATACTCCATGAAGATTGAGAGAGACTTTGTTATTTTAGTTCAGCAAGAAGCCACAATGAAAGAAAGACCAAGTAAAGTGAAGTTGGGGAGATGAAAATATAGAGAGGGCTCCTACATGAACAGGATTTTTGAGCAAGCATGCTATCCTGCACACAGTGTGTTGAAGGAGGACGCTACGTGTTGACTGCTCTTCCACTGTGCGTGCTGATGGCGTGTGAAGACGGCAACTAGCAAATCCTAACACTTCTAACAAATCCTCACTGAACAGACGTCGGGCTGGAGTAGAGCAGAAGAGTTATCAGGGGGGTGGTCAGCCAACACATCTACTACACACTCCACAAACTCAAGTTCCCAACTTAGACGCACAACAATAAGTGAGTGTTGGAGGCTGACGGGCGGCGGATCGACATACATCCTGGCTGGATAAAGATTAAGGCTTACTGGTCAGCGCACTGCCCCCAATGTAGGCCAACGTCAGCAGCAGAGCTTAACTGCTTTATCTGCTGGGAGGACGAGTAGCACACAGAGCAGCTCTGAGACGAGGAGGAAGAGCGTCACGCGTTGGGGTATTCATGTATTCATCCATGCAGTTTATGCATCAAAGATAAAGGGAAAGCCTGCTGCTCTTTGTTGCACTGCAAGAGGAAACCAGTGTTTAGACGGATCCGATAAGAATCTCTACAACTTACAACTGACTGTATTAAACTGATTTTATCTTGATATTTAGACACAAAACTACCCACGACCCTAACGTTTACACAGCGACATCTTTATCATTGCTGGCGCTCGCCGTTACCGTGGCAATGGGAGCAGCTGCTGAGGGTCCGTGCTCGTACTGCTCCACGGTTCTGCTCCCAGATTTCAAATGGCACCAACATGGCGGCTCGTTGGGAAACTTTCTCTTACATCACAAAAATAATTGATCCAAATAGTTTGTGCAAACATTGAGGCCAGAAGTAAGGCCTGCAGTGGCAGAACCCGTCCTCATCTTAGATCCACAGAGGTTAATTTAAAGGCTGCTAAGCTGCCATCACATTAACAGATAAAACAGGCTTCAGACTGAATATTATTCAGACAAACTTCTTCTACTGCGACTCATGAAACAAAACCTTAGCGGCATTATATAACATAAGTATACGACATAAGGACCAAGTGTCACAGAGCAGTGATGGACAGGCAGAGGTGATAATGGTCGAACAGCGGAATGAAACAACAGGCAGGGAGGTAGAATTTATGGACAGATCCAAAGCTCCGCTGCTTACACAGCGGCACATCACAACTAGCTGAGACGCCTGAGCTGGAACAACATATCGAACATTCCAGGCATGATGCATGGCCCCAGAGACCCTCCACACAGCGTCGGAAATACACAAGGGCAAAGGGCCTATCTATTATCTTATCTATTTGGAAAACGTAGCACAATTTCAATATACAATTGTACCTTTAATAGTGAAAATACACATATAAAACCAATGTGTTATGTTATTATATCACAGTGTTATGCCATGTGCCCATTTCATTGAATTGTAGCCATGCACTGCACTGCACTGGTCATTATCCTGAAACACTGACGGCCATGAGTGTGACACAACCATCACCAACCAGCTGATGATGTAACAGCCTCCGTCACACCGCTGTGAGACAATGGGATGCAACACAGTGTTCTCTGCATGGAATATTGCCATCTGGAACTAGAAGAGACTATCGACTATGACACCAAGTGGGATATTACTATTGCTGGGGATTTGCAGCCCTTTTAAAAGTGCTGAACAGTCAAATTGTCCTTATTTCCTAAAATAATGGTGAAATGTAAGAAAAGCAGCATCCTGAAATGGTATGTTTGGTCTCATGCACGATGGTTTGTAAAGCGTTGTCCTGTTCAGAGGTGCAACAAATGTGAGTAGAGAATTCAGCAACTCGTAGTAGTGAGTCCTTTGCTAGAGGTTTGGTAAACGTCTCCTTAAGTGCTCTGCATTTGAAGCACCTCTGAATTTATGTAACTTTGGACCAATCACATGTCGGTCGCATTAAATAGAAACGCTTTCGCTGATTGGCTGCTATCAAAACCATACAAATAGTCGTGTTTTAGTGAATACTTTTTTCTTGATTTGGGCACATAAAGGATCGTTTGACTGGAGAACTTTAGATACTACATCTTCCCACATCACTGCTCCACAAACAACACTTTCAAACCACGTTTCTCCTCAGCTGAAAGCTCACTATCTCAACACAAACTCATGGATAGAAATCCAAAAAACAACGTGAGCAAAAGCAAACACTTAAAGTAAAGCTAAAATGCCAGAACCATAAAATACATGAAAAACGAATTTACCAAACAAGAGAGGGCTGCTCATCTGACAGGAAAACAGTTTGATCATCTGAGGTCAGCAGGAACCAGCTGTTCTAGTGTACATCTGGACACCAACATGAAAATCATTCAATTACACAGGAAATGAACAGATCATCAGCTTAAAGGCATTCAAATCATTGGTCCGTATATACTGCTTGATTTTGGAAATCCGACTTTCTTTGAATATGAAAAGAAGAACAGACTCTGTAGACCGACCCTGAACCAGGTTCTGGGCCGAGGCTGACTGCAGAGAGGCTGGCCCTCCTCCTGGGCTGCTGGCCAGGCATTTAAAAAGCCCATTTACCAGAATGGCTTGATCAACACACTTCTGGGTTGAACTTGGAGATGTTGTGATGAGCAAACGAAAGTTACGAATGCAACTACGGTTCTATGAATCCTGGATGACCGCCAGAGGCAATGCTTCACACTGGATATCGTCCGTCTCGCGCATGCGCAGGTCGAATATTTATCAACAAAGTCACGTGTGACCTCGGATGACCCCCGTCGTCTATAAGTTCCGGTGTCATCCTGAGCTCAGTCCTATGGAATCTTCTCGCGAGTTCACGGGATTCCGAGTGACCAAGAACTCTGGCGGTCATCCAGGATTCATAGAACCGTAGTTACATTCGTAACTTTCGTTCTATTTCATCCTTACTGACCGCCAGAGGCAGTGCTTAACACTGGATGACTTATACCAAAAGAGTCACGAGGAAGCACAGCAACTACCTCGTATAGCTCCGGCAGAGAAAATTGGCCAAAGAACCCTCCCCAGTGGGTGAGGGGTGGCAACGTTAACTCTGTAGTGTTTGGTGAATGTGCTCGGTGATGCCCATGAGGCCGCAGCACATATATCCTCCACAGGCACACCTCCCAGGCCCTTCACCCCAGATGGCCGAGCGCAGCCGCTCGCCTTGTATGTATAGGCAATGGCCTCCACTATCTAGTGGGACAGGTGCTGTTTTTCCCTTTAAAAAGGAACACAGCCCTTCTTAGGCTCACCATAACCGACAAAGAGCTGCTCCGACTGCCGTATGCAGGCGGTGGCTTCCACATAAGCTCTGAGGGTCCACACTGGGCACAGCAGCCTCGACCTCACCTCTCCCTGAAGTTCCACCTCAGACATGATTCTTCCACTGACAGGGCATGCAGCTCGCCCCCACATTGAGCTGAATTGACGGCAAGGAGAAAACCGTTTTGCCGATAGCCATCTCGGCTCCGCCTGTGCCAGGGGTTCAAAAGGAGACAAGCATAAGGTGTCCAGTACCAAGGGTAGGTCCCATGCAGGGGAGACCGGCCCTTATCTAGGAGGGACTGTAGAAACTCAGTACAGCAGGCACGGGGCGCTGTACTGGGACCTTGTTCTGAGCCACACACCAATCAGAACAGCTTCCACCTGTTTTTTATACTGCAGGCAGGTAGACCGCACACTGGCCTTCAGAATAGTCAGTCAGACTGGTTCTATGCAGCCACTCAGCATCCGGTCGGGCCCTCCCGTGACCCATAGTTGAAGGCGGCAGGGATTGGAATGCCAAATCCGACCTTCTAGTTGCGACAGGAGATCCCTCCTGTCGGGGAAGAACTCCGACAAGCTTATAGCAAAATCAGAGGGAATGGTGGAAAGGCATGAAGAAGACCCTCTGGCCACGTGTGAGCAGACAACTGCCCCCAGGCTGTCCTGTTCTGTCACACTGCACCCCACCTTGAGCGGCAGGTATCTGTTGTGACCATCTCCTGGTGGAGATGGTTCCTGGGACACTGTTTGCCAGATATGCACTCCCTCCATGGGGATAGTGAATAGGCACTGTTTTGATAATATTATTGCCCTGCATCTGTGCCACTTGGTATCCAAGTGAAGGCTGTTCAGCCATCTGCAAACCCAAGGGAACGACAGTTGAGGCAGCTGTCAGTTTACCCAATAGTCGGAGAAAAGGATGTAGGGCAACCGTCTGTCCCCTTGGAAGGGGGAGAGGTTGTGGGGGTTGTTGTCCACATGCTGGGGCGACAGACAGGCCCTCATAGGGCCACACTAATGAAGGTTATGCTCTGAGAAGGGCTCAGGTAGCTCCTCTCCAGGTTCACCTTGAGGCCCACCGGGCCACGTGAGAGAAGACGAGCAGTGTCCTGTGGCGCCTGAAGCCGGGATGGCGCCTAGGTCAGCCAGTCGTCCAAGTACGGCAGTATGTTCACGCCCTGTGATTGCAGGGGGAAAGGACAGCAGTAACACACCTTGTGAACACCCATGGGGAGATGGGAGAGTCCGAATGAAAGCACCCAGGACTGAAAATGGCGGCCTTAAAAGGCGAAATGTAGAAACTGCCTGTGGTGATGCACCATGGGAATAGGCGTCGATAGACGTGAACCACTCTCCCTTGGAAATCTGCTGCTGGGAGAAAGAACCCCGACAGCCGGCCCGGAGACATCTCCTGGCCCCCCTGCCGGGGGGACGGGGACGTAGGTAGGGTTGTATAGGTAGCGGTCCGGCCTCTCAGCAGGACGCCGAGGCCTGTGGCGGCTACTAGGGTATGCTGGAGGCTGAGAAAACGGCCTTGTGGGGCCAAAGTGGGACCCCTAGGTCTGGGGGTGCAGGCATGTCCCTGCAAAGACCAGAGAACTGCTGCCTGGTCTGGCTAGCTCTAACAGTTCGCTGAAGCGCCTGTATGGCAGCTGACTCGAACAGCTCACCAGGTTCCACTGGGACAGTACGGAGGGTCCTCCTACATGTCTCAGATAGCGGTGACTGCGCCAGCCAAACCTGGCGGCGAGTCTGAACCAGGGTGGACATCATACGTCCAAGTTCCCTCGACATGAGTGCAAACGCCTGCAATGAAGCATCACTGAGCGGAAGCGTCGAAGTAGCCTGCTGCAGAGAATCTGCGAGGGAAAGCATGAGGTGGGAGAGGGAGTTGTCGATACGGTGCACAGCGCTGCTGTGTCATAAGCCCTGGATAGCAGGTCATCTTTGACCCGACATTGGGTCGAGGGCACCTGGCATCAGGCCTCAGAGTCTCCACAGGGGAAACAATGATGGACGCAATAGTCGTCTAACTGGCTGGCATACGTGCAAGGCCAGATTCGCCACCTCCTGCATGGTCTGATGTAAGGCGGGAGAGAGCCCTGGTGTCTCCAGCATGCATGCAACTCCCTCAGATATTCCTCGGAGGGAGGAACAGAAAAGGTGGTGAGGGCAGGAAGGCGCCTGAAGAAGGCAATCACAGGTGGATGTCCCAGCTGCTGTGTATGCCAGGCGTGCCAGCGCCATACAAATCACCAGGGTAGGTTGGGCTGGATTCAGCTGCCCTGACAGGGGGAGGTAGACCACACACATCAGGTGTTCCACTTCGGCCAGCCTAGCAGACCTTACTGGTCAAGGCGTGATGCCGCAGGTCCTGCCTGGGTTCTCCGAGAGGCCCTGCCTCAGAAGCTCGAGGCTAAGGCAAGAGGTCAGGGCCGTCCTCAGGCTGAAGAGGAGCTATACAGGTCCTACAGCCGGGAGAGTTTAACATGGCCGCGATTCTGGTGGAACCCTTGTCCCACTAGTTGAGGAATTCCAAATCAGTCTGAGCGGGAGCGCTCTGCTGAATGTTGAGAGAACAGGCAGGGGGCAGTCAGAGGAGAGTGATCCTTCGGACACTTCACTTGGACAGCCGCTGCGGATATTGGTGACCCACCAGTTAGCCTGAGCGAGAGCACTCTGCTATTGTGGAAACAGACCCAAAGAAAACAGTCCTTACAGTGAGAGGGGAGCGAGGACATTCTCTTCACTAAGATAGTTGCTGCAGATATTGGTGTCCCACCAGTTAGCTTGAACGAGAGCACTCTGCTACTGTGAAAAACGGACAAAAAGAACACAGTCCTTACAGTGAGAGGGGAGTGAGGACATTCTCTTCACTTGGACAGTTGCTGTAACTCTTGGTGTGCTACCAGTTAGCCTGAGCGAGGGCACTCTGCTAACTGATATCCGCTACTGATATGGCCATAATGTTTACAGCAATCAATGGACACAATCCAGCATTAACTTAGTCTAGTTAGTGTCCCACCAGGTTAGCCTGAGTGAGGCCACTGCCAGCTGAGACAGCCGTAATGCGTAAAAGCATCAATGGGCACAACATCAATGTTGATTTAGTATAACTAGCATTCACCGAGTTAGCCTGAGCGAGAACACTGCTAACTGTGATAGTTGTAATGCTACAAAGTTGATGGCCTCAGCCCCAGTATCAGCTTTGTTTAGCTAGTTTCCCACTGAGTTAACCTGAGCGGGGATGCTCTGTTAACTGTGACAGCCGTAAGGCTACAAAGTTGATGGACACAGCCCCAGTATCAGCTTTGTTTAGCTAGTTTCCCACTGAGTTAACCTGAGCGGGGACGCTCTGTTAACTGTGACGGCCGTAAGGTTTACAAAGTTGATGGACGCAGTCCCAGCTAGCATCTCACCAAGTTAGCCTGAGTGAAGACACTGCTAACTGCGAATTACGTCAGATGTAAAGATTAAATCTTAATGGACACAACGCCAATGTCGATCTAGTCGAACTCGTGTCTCACCAAGTTTGCCTGAGCAGGCACACTCTGCTAACTGTGATAGCCGTAACACTGTGAAGGGCGGGCCGACAGCGTAATTCTACGCTCTCGTTAGCGCGCCACTCGATTAACTAGAGCGGAAGCGCTCTGCCAACCGTGGAAAACAAACAACGGTTATAGAAAACAATGTTAATCGATCTTACCGATTGCTGTCATCACGACTTAGGTGGCCCTTATCAGACTGGTGACGACCGATGATAGGGGCGTCCACCAGTCCGGGGCTCGATGTCCGAACGGCGAACACACCGTTCCCTCCGAAGAGGGACAGCTCGTCGCAGCCTTTGGAGGGCGAGAGAACCGCAACTCCGACCGGTGGTCACAAGGCTACAGCGACAAGCTCTAATATGTCTTGATCGTAGACACATCTTTGTTTATGCTACCATGGTAGCTAACCTGCATAGCGAGAAGATGAAAAAGGACTGAGCTCAGGATGACACCGGAACTTACGACGGGGGTCATCCGAGGTCACACGTGACTTTGTTGATATAAATATTCGACCTGCGCATGCGCGAGACGGAAGATATCCAGTGTGAAGCACTGCCTCTGGCAGTCAGTAAGGATGAAATAGAACCCCAGACCACACCAGGCCTGCACGTCCCTGCAGGGTGTCCACAGTATCAGAATCACCTGGATCACACTTTACCATTATTACTACTTTTGGAATGAAGCTAAGGACTGCCCAGTGTCGGTACTAGTGTCTGAACATTGCCCGTTTTTATCTCTTTATATTCTCTGTAATTCTCCCAACAGTGAGTGCTCACCCTGGGGGTTAATTCTAGCCAGGACTTTGTCAGAGTTGAAAAAAGGGGGAAAAAGAAAAAGTCAGGAGGAAGAGGAGGAGGAGTCCAGCAGCATGACTAAGGCCTCTGGTGGCAGAGCTTTAGAGTGCCAGTGAAAGCCAGCAGCTTTGGCAAAGCAGACAGGCTTCTGGGTACGAGAGAGACAAGAGAGGGAGGAAGCAGAAAGTCAAACTGGAAGAGCACAAAGTCTGAGGGACAAGAGGGCGGAGCTGTTGCCATACGACTGCAAAAGTTATATTTCACATTTCATAGACCGGCTGATGTGTCTCCTCACGACGGAGCCGGGCACAAAGAAACAGGCTGTCTCTCGACAGTGCAGAGCTACAAGCATGACAAAGTTCATCATCATTCCCTGTGTGTCATCAGATATGATTTAATACGTTCATGAATATTACATTTACCATGTCTCACGGTCCTACTTGTGTTACCCAGCAACAAACACAGAAACACACCAATGACTGCAATAGATGGACCACATGCACGACTGCCTTTCTGTACTTCTTTGTTGGGAATGTAATGGATTACTTGATAGTCCAAAGGCCTGAGGTTGTGGGAGACCAACTGGACTATACATTGTCTTCATTGTCCAGTTGACCAGTGTATACAAAGTAAAAACGGTGGCTTTGTGAATAGAGAAGAGAAAAGAAAAGAAATGTCTGCATTCTGCTTGAACAGTCCTGGCAGAGTTGGTAAGCATACAATTAGAGAGGGAAAGGAGGAAAGCAGGAGCATGAGTTGGCAGTGGGCTGGACACAGAGGAGGAGGAGCCTGGCTCTCACTGCAGTGACGGGGCCAGAGTGAACCTCAGCCTGGGAGCATGAGGGAGCTGGTCTGGAGCAAAGCTTTCCAAGAATCACACACAAACGGCCCCATGCAGGAACATGTGCTGATCCTGATCCGGAAACTCTCCCTCTCTTTTCTGTGAGGATGGCTAGTATGAGCGCCACATGTCGTACAACGTTGCATTCACCAAGCTCTCTTCACTGGACAAACATCTAACTGTACGCTTCAGCCTGATGCGTTCAGGAGATGTGATCATTGGCTCATACGGCCTTCACACACAATATCACGAATAAACACGAAAAAAGTTCCAAATACTTGCCTATTTATATAATATATTATATATTTCACATCAAAACTATTCATATTGGCAAATTTGCAACCCTTTTTTAATAAAAGGTTGGAATACTACCAGGATGCTATTGACCCAGAGCAGCATGTGTCTGAGGTCAACTCTTATAAAGCCTAAACTACTGTAAGCTATTTTATTGACTTCCCTTTCAGTAACCCAGTGTATGTGTCTAGGGCTTTTATTGTGAAAGGATCTGGTCTGCGCTGCCTTTGTCACAAGGAGTAAGAAAGAAATAGTTTCTCATCATGACGGACTGTGGAGCCTCCGTGTTGTTGGACACTACATGGACATACACACGCCTATTCCACCAAACAGACTTTTTCCACGATGTGAAAGTTCAGAAATCACGTCACTCTGCTGCGTAGAACCCACGTGCTGTGTGAAAGTACTAGTGACTAAAAGAACAGTTCTCCTTAATGCTCCTAAACTCGCCATTAAGGACTACTGTTCTGCTCCATGTGTGGGAATTCACGTCCCGTTGTCCAAATCAGTAGACAGGTAGCAGCTTTAGTCCTGTCGGTAGTCATGGAGACCAGCGACAACTAGAACATGTGAATAGTACAGCTGGTCCAGAGGATGATACTGGACAGACACCTGCAGACCCTGAGGGACATTTTGCTGTGTCAAAATATACAAATAACAATCTGGCAGCCATGATGATGATGATACGGTCAACTAAATATCAACTCAGCAGGAAGTCTTTCTGACATCATGTTGTATTTGAGGTAATTTTGGTGTCATATTTAAAAGGTGGTGTGTGTTTATCTGAGACACATTGTTCTGGGGATGGCTGGACCGTCCTCCCTCTCTGAGGAGTTCAGACGATAGTTCATGGTGTTGGGGTGAACGGCCGCACTGCTGCAGATGTAACACATGACCCTGTGGTTAGTTCAGGAAACACTGCTCCCCATGTCCCTGCTTTTCAGGGGTTGCTCCAGAAAGAACATTGCCTCACTTCCATCACTGTATTACTTGTACTACTAGAGGCTGGAGAGCACAGTTGAACTGGACTTTGGCAACATAAAGGATGCATACAGGGGGATCCAAAACCACCTCTAGGAGAACAAGATCCCAATGCTGTCCAAACACTGCCTTAAACGTTTTGTTCAGCAAGATCATTTCACTAACGAATGCAATTTAATACTTTTGAAACGTGAATGCAATCAGCAGAAGTAAAAAGCTAACGATACACCACGATCACATGAGCATGAGTCAGCACAACGAGGCTGTGAGGAGTAGTTGGTGTGATGACGTTTAGTCGTCTCACTAAGACACGTAAAAGCTTCAAAATTGAGGAGTGGAATATTTTCTGATGGAATTGTTCATTTGTAAAACAAACGTTAAAATCTCTTCAGCTTGTGTTAACCACAGACATCTCACCAAAAACACATTCAAAAAACACTTCAACTATGAGACGACGGAACCAGAAGTGCAAAAATGCTGACTCATGTCTGGGTTTTTGGACTCGGCGCTCCATACAGCTATAGAGGGTGTTAACACCGTGTGCTTCATCATGCTGTGTTGTGATCCTCTTACACAAGCTCCTGCCAGGCCGTCAGAGCACACGTCGTAAATAGAAGCCGTTTAGGCCGAACACCAAAGTGTTAAACGAGCCGTTCTTAATCAGCCAACAATCATTCCAGCTGCAGACACAGCATCGTGCCCGGACAGCCAGGCTGAACAGGAGGTCGCTCCATGCCGACCACCGAGGATCAAGTCTGAAAACATGAGTCCATCAAAAACCAAGTACATGCACCAAGTCACATCTTCAGAATGCACAACTATTGAGGGAAAAGCAGCTATATTCATGAACAAAATCAATAAAAGGAAGGAGGAATCAGAACGGTTCAAACAACTGATGAAACAAAAAGGTGTACTTCAGAATGGGCGGGTCAAATGTTCTTGGTGAGTTGGGGCTCGAGGCTAAATAGTTCTTCCACTGAGAGATTTAAAAGCAGACCTCCGGGTCAGGACAGTTTAGTGGTCTCCTTTCATGAATGCTGAGCCTACTCTACCTTCATCCCATCATCTAGTCTCTGGACAGTTCGACCGTGATCGATGCTGTACTACTCTACCTCCATCCCATCATCTAGTCTCTGGACAGTTCGACCGTGATCGATGCTGTACTACTCTACCTTCATCCCATCATCTAGTCTCTGGACAGTTCGACCGTGATCGATGCTGTACTACTCTACCTCCATCCCATCATCTAGTCTCTGGACAGTTCGACCGTGATCGATGCTGTACTACTCTACCTTCATCCCATCATCTAATCTCTGGACAGTTCGACCGTGATCGATGCTGTACTACTCTACCTTCATCCCATCATCTAATCTCTGGACAGTTCGACCGTGATCGATGCTGTACTACTCTACCTTCATCCCATCATCTAATCTCTGGACAGTTCGACCGTGATCGATGCTGTACTACTCTACCTTCATCCCATCATCTAATCTCTGGACAGTTCGACCGTGATCGATGCTGTACTACTCTACCTTCATCCCATCATCTAGTCTCTGGACAGTTCGACCGTGATCGATGCTGTACTGATTACAACAGAACCTATAGTTGCCATGCCGTTGCTGGTGCACACCGATCATAGACGGTCAAAAAGAAGAGGACGTAGCCGTCATGATGTCTCCTATTGGTCTGTGGTTTTGAAACTTTGACTTCAGAGTCATACAGACTGCAGAGCGTGACGTAGTATGAGGCTCCGGTAGCGGACATGACACTAGAGGCCTTTCTCTCTTGCATCATCTTCATGTAACTGCATTATTTTGTGCAAATTTCTCTTTTGTATTTGTCGTCTTTGAAATCCTCCACAATGTAAAGTTCTGTAGGAACAACAATACTGTAGAGTGCATGCACAACGTGAGTTTGTTCCAGTGTCACCACTGGAACAAATACTACTGTTCTGTACATTCGCAGCTCTACGCGGTATATATGCGTGTTTGGGTGCATACTGTGTGAACCACTGCTTCCTCCACTCTGCATATCTAAGATTGAAGAGGAAGCAGCTCAGATCAGATATGAAGTTGTGTGCAGCTGGCTGTGAAAGAGAGTCCAATGTTATTGGTAACAATATGTACAAAGTGAGTTGAGATGGGAAGGGAACGCAGTAAATCCTGAAGAAAAGAGGCAGTACGGTGAGAGTACAGTGGTGCTGCTGTTGGCAGGATGAATGTGCATGAAGCAGTGCAGAGTGAGAGGGTTTGGTAGGCCTGCAGGCCACTCAGGAGAAATTAGGATTAGGAGGTGGACTCAGCAGTGCAGCCTTGTGATTCCCATTATTAGCCGTGTTGGAGCTTGTTTGTGCGCTGGCGTGCAGGGTGCTGTTGGAATGGTCTCAGTGCTTCTGAAGGAAGCAGGTTACTGCTCACCTCAAGGACATTACTACCACACACAGTGAGCAGGCCACAGGGTGATCAGATATCATAAACATATTCCTGCTCATTTCAAGATTGAAGATCTAAGGATATATTTGTCACATACTCCTATTTATCAATATGTGCAGTGAAATGCAGGAGTGTCAAACTCTAGAGCAGGGGTCTTCAACGTTTTTCAGGCCAAGGACCCCCAAACTGATAGAGAGATGGAACAGGGACCCCCGACTATATATATTGTATAGCTACAATTGTGTTTTATATTGAATGGACCTAGTACTGTGTATACCTCTTTAATGTGCATTCAATACTAAGCTATTCAATAATACACAGGTTCATATATTCATGTTTTTATTTTAAACATGTGCAAGGTACAGTGAGTAGGGAGGCCGTGCCACTGCCATTTATAAACACACCTTGTCAGCTGATACCAATGCCAACATCAACATTGTCTGTCAATTGCATGACAATCATACAAGCTATTCACACTGATGTTTTAATTTTAAACATGGAAACTAAAAATGAGTGATGGCCTATTAGTGCCACTGCCATGCATAAAGATACCAGTTATCTTTCATACAATACTGAACTATTAAAATAATGGACAGATTCATGTTTGGCGAAAAAACTTTTTTTTTTTTTATTGTCTAATCAACCAAACATTTCACGGACCCCCTGCAGTACCTCCGCGGACCCCCTGTTGAAGACCTCTGCGAGCTGCCTCTAGGGGGTGCGCGAGAGAAAAAATGTAATGGCGGTGCAGTCCCGTCTCCTAAAAATTACGTTCCCCCAAAACTAAAATGCATTCTCAATTACGTTTTACCATGAACGTATTTTCTCCCTGATTACGTTTGTGTTTGACGCATTACAAATACGTTTCTCATCAACATATCTTTGCCATACTTTAGTCTTTATTATTTTTCTGTGATCTGCCTCGCCTCTACCCCCGCCACCCACGAGTTGTTGCCCCGCGGCCTGTTCCGAGGGCTGACAGACCTGACGATCGGGTGCCTCGCGGCGGGGGCGACTGGAGACCTCGCGTCCCGGCGCCAACGGGTGAGCGCCCGCCACTCGGAACCATAAAACCAAGTCCCGGATTTCACCCGGGGATATTCTGGAGGTATTGTGACCGGGTGATGTGCCTCGTTGCTGGGGAGGTGCGTGTGTGTATGAGCGCATTTCTGCCGGAGACAGGCGACGTGTTGTGGTCGTATTCTGACCGCGTAATAGGGAGAAGGAGAGGCGGTGGTGGAGAGGGAAAAAATGTTAAAGAGATGGTGGAATGTATGATTGGAGAGAGAGAAGCAAACAAGTTGGACGTGATCCCGCGTCCAACAACACTGTGTCGCGCGCATCGATGCTTTGTCCAAAGACATCCTGGCTACATTAATCGGTCGCGTGAAGAAGAGTGAGTTTTACTCTCTGCAAGTAGACGAGCCTACAGATGTGGCCAATCTGGCCAATCTTCTGGTGTACGTCCGTTACCTTTTCGAAGGCACGGTGCAGGAAGAGTTTTTTGTGTTTTTTATCTTGTAAACAAACGCCACGCGCGAGCAAACTGTTCTCTCATTAGTCCGATTTGTATGCGGCTCTGTTGCTTTTTTTTTTAGTGTGTGTGTGTGTGTGGGGGGGGGGGATTGGGGGTGCGTGAACCCGGTCTGGATGTAGAAGGGGGTGCGTGGCCTAAAAAGTTTGGGAACCGCTGCTCTAGAGCATGACCTAAAGGGTTAGTGTTTAGTAGTAGTAACAACAACAACAACAACAACAATAATAATAATAATAATAATACAAGCTTGTTAGTGCTTCCAATGTTAGGGTCAGAGCTGGATTGGAACAACAGGGGCGGCCGTGGCTCACTGGGTAGAGAGGGTCGTCCGGCAACCGCAAGGTCGGCGGTTTGATCCTTGGCTGCTACGAGTCCTGTGCCGAAGTGTCCCTGAGCAAGACACTGAACCCCTAACTGCTCCCCGGGCGCTTCTCAGCTGCCCACTGCTCCCAATAAGATACTGTTAAATGCAGAGGACAAATTCCGTATATGTGTAAATGTATATGACAATAAGCTTAAACTTAATATTCTGCTTCCGTCAGGAAAAAACATAATTCAAATGACTTTATTCTTCACGTCTCATCCAATATCCAGAGTGGGCGACTGTGGCTCAGTGGAGAGCCGGGTTGTCCTTCAATCAGAAGGTTGCATGTCGATGTGTCCGTGGGCAAGACACTGTGAGTGTTAGATAGTCCTGGTGGGCAGGTGGCAGCTTGCATGGTAGCCAGTGTATGCATGGGTGTGGATGATGTGAAAGCGCTTCGAGTGGTCGGAAAGATGAGAAAAGCGCAATACAAGTAGAGTCCATTTACCATCTCAAATGTGTCTAGAAATAAACCATTGGAACTAACAGATCCTAATAAACGGGAAATGCTGAGCTACTGTGAAGTGAAGCCATGATGGACTCTGCTGGGACCAACAGTCACTCGACAAATCTCTGTGAGACATGGACTGAAGCGTTTACACAGAGCAGAGAGTAAGTAGAGATTCTCATGGCACTACTTCATGGAAGACATGTTTGAGTTCTCTGTGCACTTCTACACAGTACTACCACATGCATGTACTGTATATCTAACTGTCTGCTGTGCTACAGGTCTGACCTCGTCAGATTGCTGCTGGGACTTTAACGTGAACGTGACTCGGGTGTTTATGTCTGACCAGACCACTACTCCATAGAGTGCCATGTGCCAAACACCAAACACCGTAGTTTAAAGAATGCCTGCCACAAGCATGCAGATGAAGAAATATAGACTATAACAAAGAGTTACATGCTAACTCAGGGGACAGGCCAAGGCTGTGCACCAGAAGAAGTGAAGTCCTGAGCAGTAATGAAGACTTGTACAGGTCCTGGACCGATCAAATCTCCCAGAGTCCCCATCCTGCATACCAGGGGACTGCTGCTGCAGCCACACAGGCTGCCATTCAGGCCGATCCATTCCTGTGTGTTTGAGAATAGTGAGTGTAAACATGGTGGGGCCTACTTTTAGAACCATGCAAAGGCACTGCTGAGGAGAGACAGAGCTGAGGGTAGACCAGACTCACTCATATCAGACGCTATCATCATCATCATCATCATAATAATAATAATACAGGCATAATAAAAAGCAGCACTGTGCTCAGAGACAGGAGGGGGAGGGTGTTGTCAGATGCGAGCATGCTGAGGCATCGCTCATGAGTGTGGGTGGCTGACTTCCTGTGTCTTTGTCTGTCTGTCTGCTGACGAGGCATGGGACCATGTGAAAGTGTCATGTCATTTCATTATCCGACCAAAATAAGTGTGATTCACGATATTATCCCGATAATCATCGGAGTGCTGAGACTTAGAAGAACATCCTGGATTCACTCCACACACATTTAGTTCGGAAGTTAGTTAGTTATTGGATCACACATCTTTTTCAGTGAAGTCACTCAACTTGAACTTCATGTGACTGAACTTTTCTTAAAACTTGTGTCCAGGTTGTGCAGAGGCACAAAGTGATTTATTGTTAATGATGCCATTTGGTGCATTCTGGCCATGATCTTAAGCTATCGAGCATCCAAGAATAATGACATTTCTCTCCTTACTGAAACCAAAAACTATATTTTATAACATAAATGACACAAATATCTGTAATTATTATGTTTTCTAAAGGCAACCAGAATCTACATCCGTCGGTAAAATAAAGAAGTTAAATTTCTTGACACTTTGAAATGAACACATGTGACACGGACACTCTTTACTAATACTCCAGGAGTGAAGCGTCAAAGACTACTGTCATAATAACAATAGGTATCATTTAAACACTTCAGTATTACAATGTACCAACACTGAACAAACATCTTCCTGAAAGGCAACAGCGGCCTGAAACAAATACAAAAGCTTGAGACTCAAGTTGAGCACACGAAAGAGACGCCTTTCATCAGATCTGATTTTGTCACTTCACTCACTCCATTAGTGGCAGAGGGCTGTGGTTCATGTGAACATCGGCCATATGAGCACCAGGTCTCCGGCACATGTCCAGACCTGTCAGAGAACAGGCTGCTCGTTCACAGCTCTGTCCCAACATGGGGCTGACGTGGTTAGTGTGTGTAATGGCTCTTCTCATGGCCTACAGTAACAACACACACACACACAAGTGACAAGTCTCAACAGTGACTAAATGCTGCAGCGAGTGTGAAGCAGGAAGTGCTCTTCTTTTCTCTCACAGCCTCCACTTCACTCTTTGAAGGAACACATGCCAGGTGTTTTCCACCCTTGACTTCTATGTAAATTGCTGTGAGAGAATATTTCTTTGTGACTGCGTGTCTCAGCGGTGACTCATTTATGTGCAAGCAATCAAACCACCGCAGGCAACATACGTGAGATCTAAACTACACAACAGCGTGTTGTGTAAACATCACACAACAGTGAAGGCAGGACTCAGTGAGTGTACCAGCCAATGGAATGCTATTCCAAAAGCCCAGGTCAAAGGTCAGCCCACAGGGCAGGATCATCACGCTTCAGAAACAAGGAGCAGTGCGACCTTACAGCGGTCATAATCAAATTACACAGAGATCAAATCACACAGCCTCTGATCTCTTATTGCACTTAACACGACACTAATCTACCCAGCGGCAAAACAACCGTTGAAACTAGAGATGCACCGACCCATCAGCTGATTGGCCGATCACTCTCATAGCCCATGTTTTACCAGGTGTTTTTACAGTCACAGACAGTACAGTCACAGACAGTAAAGTCACAGACAGTAAAGTCACAGACAGTAAAGTCACAGACAGTACGGTCACAGACAGTAAAGTCACAAACAGTACAGTCACAAACAGTACAGTCACAGACAGTACAGTCACAGACAGTACAGTCACAGACAGTAAAGTCAGACAGTAAAGTCACAGACAGTAAAGTCACAGACAGTAAAGTCACAGACAGTAAAGACCCTGTGCTGTCTGTGGTGTGCACAGTTTACAAATCCATACTTTTCTATGTCAGGGTCCTTAAGTCTTGAATCGAGCTAACGACATTAAAGACTATGATAAGGGAACAAAATGAAACCGTCTTACCTCATAGGACCAGACACACTGGACCCCGGCAAACCTCCTGACACACCGGCCCACCTCCACGTCCTCATGGGTGGTGTACATCTCCTGTAGACACTCTCTGATGTGGGGCACCATCCTCTTGAGGACCTCGCGGCTCATGATGACCCCTGGCCCCCCCATGCAGAAGTTCTCTCCGGGCTCCAGGGCCAGTTTCCCCAGTTCGTCCCGGGCCCCCATGCCCGTTTGGCCCAGGAAGACGGCCTCGCTACTGTTGAGGCTGCGCAGGAAGCCCTCCAGCTTCTCACTCTTGATGTAGACGTCGTCATCGGCCCTCATGAACCACTCGTACTTGTCCAGGTAATGGTCGTGCATGTACTTCAGCATCATGAAGGACTTTTTCTGTGGTGGGTACGAGTCATCCACATTCCTCAGGGCCACAATGGGAATAGGTATGGAGGTGTCAGAGCCCTCACTGGAGAAGAACTCCACGCGACCTGGAATGGTCTGTGCCCATGTCCTGTAACACACAAAGACAAACGGATGGAGTCAGAAAACACAAGTGGAATTATCTGTAACAGGAAACACAGTCAAAAAGTATCTAGCATATTCTTATCCACTCCTTACTGTTTATTCTACATTACTATGTACTGTTCAGTCTGTATCCTCTCTACATTACTCTGCACTTAATGCCTCTGGTGCTTCTCGTTAGATACTGGACTGCCTTTGGTTGTCTCAGTTGCTGTACTCTGTACAAAGCGTTAAAGCTGAACACAGACGCAGACATGGGATGCTCTGTGGGTCTGTACTCACTACACTGGCTGTCTGTTAGGGCTGGGCGGTATACCGGTTCAACAGGTATAACGGTTTTAATTTCCTGTATGATATGAATTTTTCATATACCATCATACCTGCACAGCCGAAACAACTTCTGTCACTCTTCAACAGGCAGCAAAATATATTGTTCGCCGCAGAGAGCGCTACAGTCGGAGCTAGTTGTCTTAGCTGTATTGAGAGGGAGGCTCTGTCACTCCAGTAACGTTACATTAAAGAACAGAAAAGAGCGCTGCAGGATGAACAAAGACTGAACAACAAAAGGTATTTAGGTCAGACTGCTTACCGTAATATGTGTGGTATTTGTTATAAATGTACGTTGTTACAGGGTGATAAGAAGCTGTACATGGAGGGGCTTAGGACCCAGGGGAATGTAGGTGAAGGGAACAGGAAGTGACGGAACGGAAGACATGCCACACAAACAGCTGTTCACCGCTCGCTGGCCGGTTCTTTTCGGCGTTAATTAATTAATGCTTTAACGCGGAAAATAAATACCGTGAAACCGTCAGAATCGTACAAAATACCGTGAGATGCATTGTTGGTCATACTCTCTGTGTATGCAGATGTGATCCACATGTGCAGCCGCTATTAAAAGTACATAAAGGCCGCAACATGGTCTCACATTCTGGACACTGATATGATCAGCTGATAAAATTCATCATTTGTGTCTTTCCGAGGGTGGACGGCACAAATTAGGCTGAACAAATGTCCTCTGCATGAGTGCTTGATGGAAGGAATGTGTTAAAGCTGGAACATTCACATCCAGACAGCAATAAAGAAATACATCGCCGATTACTGAAACTGATCCGGTATCTGTGGCTGTCACAGGACTGTATCATCGCTCCATCAGCCCGAATGAAGTGATTGGACGGACTACCTGCCCGTCTACCTGTGTGCACTCAGCTGCCAGCTTAACAGCTGTGAGTACTACATGATAGACATGTTCGTTGTTTACGTTCACCATGAACATTTTGGTGGGAGTGGCTTTGGCGAGATATATATATATATATTTTTTAGGGGTGTAACGATACGCGTATTCGTATTGAACCGTATATTTTAAAATCAAGTACATTTCTCTGGCATTTATAGTTTTCTACTGTACCGAAACGTGGCTCCACTGTATCGTACCAAACCGTGAATTTTGTGAACCGTTACACCCCTACTATCTATCTATCTATCTATCTATCTATATATATATATATATATATATAGTATGTTTTCTGGTGGTTCAGTAAATACAAAGTCTCTATGAAATAACCACGTGGTTTCATATTTCCCTGTGTGAATGAAATACTTGACAAATGAAAAGAACTGACTATTTTCTCATTTAATTAAGAACTTTGAAGTGAATTAACAGTTTGTTGATCACATTGAACAGAGAGGTAATGTAAAGTCTGATGTTCAACAGAAACAATCTTCAAATGATATTCCCTCAACATATTTCTGGTTTTCTCAGTAATTTGTGTTAGAATGTGTTTGTTATTATCAATTCAGTCGATACTACTGTGCATCACGATATCTTGATGTATGATTTCATCACAAGACGATAACTTATCATATTGAATTATTATGGCCCAGCCATACTTTGGCGGGAGGCCTAAAGACAATCAGACAGTGTTTGCCAGCTCTGTGTCGGCTCCACTAACAGGACTCATGATTTACTCCGTGTTTGCTTCCAGTGGTTTGACAGAACGTCCACGACAATAACATTGTGACAAACCACTAAAAATGTCTCGACAATGCCACTAAATAACAGCACGTTCACGACCTCCATTCATCACACACACATGCCTGTGCACGTCATCACTGGTGGAGTAGACACTTCTCATCGGACACGTGTGTGCAGCACTAAATGGACATTCAGCCAGCTGGCAGCACGCTCTCCTAACGCAGTCACAAATAGCTTGTGTAGCAGCGTACGTCAGCTAGCTCCAAACACAAGAGGAAAAAGCATCTCCACAGTGAGATCTCTTATCTACAGAGGCAGCACAAGTAAAGCAGCTCCATTATATTAATGGATCACCCAGTCTGTCTGCGGAGGAAATCAAATCAATGAATCACTACATGGGCCGACACACGCTGTGGATTTCTCCCCGTGGGGCTCTGGTTCAGTAAACGTGTGCCGTCAGTCAGCCTGGTGAAGGCCAGTCAGAGAGCCGCTGTCCACTCAAGTCCTCAGCTGCTGAAGACGAGTCAGTGCGGACCGGATGACAGAGCGCTAGCGTTGACGTTGCTTGACCCCCGTCATGCGGTGCATTCAGTGCACCTGAGGCAGACAGTCCAGGTAGTGCTGTGTTTTAGATTCTAGAATATTGTTGAATACAACGCAGCCCCAGCTACACCAGGCAGGGATGAGCCGACGTACTCGTAGATACACCGCAGCAAACAACAGACTCCACTCACGAAGTCAAAGTCTTGGCGTTGATCAAGTGGGAGAGGATCAAATATGTGGAAATAAACATGGCTCTGTGAGGCACGTTTCTATCAGATCCCATTCAGCTTCTTCACTATTGGAGGACAATAAAGCCAGTGAAAGCTGATGGACAGCAGGAGAGCACAGTGACATGTGTGACTGCCCCGTCAGGTCTCTTCAATACTTCCTATTTACAGACGGTGTGTGAGCACCATGAGAAGCTGCAGCAGAGCAGGAGCACTCTCACTGATGAAGCTAGGAGCCAGGCCTTTCCTTGCATGAATATAAATTATGGGAAATGTTTAGAGTCACGTGGAAAAACGCTGACGCTGTCCTTTAACATGTACATGCCCCTGAGACTGATGTGTGGTGGTTCCTCTATTGAAGAAATCAGAATGAGTGACCTGAGGAGTACCACAGACATTCATCAACATGGGTCGGTACGTGGTCTCACGTTAAGAGGATAGAGTTAGTGAGTCAGCATCACACTGGTCCCTCAACAGAAAGCCAATGGGATTATTCCATTGGATTTTGGATTATTGCACAAAATAAACTCTGTGAAAAACAGAGGTTTTTGATACGTACATGTTTTGTTCAGCAAGATATTCTTCACTAACCAACACCACGTTTAGGACTTTACAAGTGTGAATGCAATCAGCGGAAGTTAAAAGTATAACGTGTATTTAAAAGAAAAGGTAGACAGCTAACGCTAGGCTATAGAGGAACTCCACCACGGTCACATGACTTCACGGCTCCACCTTTAAACTAAAGAAGGACTCGTGTTCTATGGGGAGGACGTGAAGTCGTCTCATTTAGACACTTGTTAGCAGACGCATAGAAGCCTCTACCTTTACCAGAGGGGCGTTTACTGTCGAAGAAAACAGGTATTTAATCAAAAACACATTCAAATAACCCACTGACTTTGAGACAAGGGAACATCAAGTGCAAAAATGCTGACTCATGTGTGGATTTCATTCCTGCAGCGCTCTATTGCTCTCATTCACAATGATCACACATGTCTGCCATGTAGAAGCAGGGCTCCATCTCCTCTCAGCCTACATGACCATTCAAGCTGCCTAAAATAATAACCAGTCATTCCAAATGTTTTTGAGAGCAAATTGAAAGAAGAACAGTTTGAACAGATTAAACAGCTCATCTGTGTCTGCTGCCGATAGTCATTGACAGCACAGTGCAGATGGGTCCTTAAAGAACCTAGGAACCCAGGAGGCTTCACGGGACAACAATCCTCTCTCGTAATCTGTTCTAGAGATCTGCTTGTCCAAGTTGCACTTTCATTTGTTGTTGAGGAAAATTCTAATTTGTGGGTCTTGAACATAGCAGACACGAGAGTCAGAGGTCCAGGAGATGTTCAGTGGAAACACTACAGAAACAAAGCAGGTCCTCAGTGGGACTCTGTGGAGCAGTGAGGTCACAGCTCTGATGGGATTCCATCAGGTGGCTGATGATGTCAGAAGGCTTGAGTAACTCTGGGAGGCATGAAGCCCTGGACCTTATGTGCAACGTCAAGTGAGCCTGACCTAGTCACTTGGGAGACGAATAATCAACAAGTCATTCAAGTAATTTGTGAGGAAAGACGTGCAACATTCTGACTGAACACATTTGGGATTCTGGACTGATAAAACCAGATATTTGCAGGCATCACCTAGGGCTGTGGGAGATTGTGATTGTGTCATTTCTCTATTTAAAGATATTTTTTAGGCGAAATGATGAATCGATTAACTGGAGAAATAATCAACAGCCAATGCAAGTTGTAGTTCTAACCCAAAGTTTACAAAGACGTTTGGAGGAATGTGTCGAAAAGGATGAAGCAGACATGTAGAATATTTCCATTTAATGGAGAAAACCATATAATGCTCAGTGTTTACATCGTGTTGCTTCAATGAAGAGGTACAATATGATCCTCAATACTTGTGGTGCTGACAGAGTGGCCTTCGATAAGCTCACCTTAAAGCGACATAAAGGTAGAGAGTCAGCAGTTAGACGTGTTCTATCATTTCAGACCAATCACGCAGCACGAGCTGTAACTCTTACATGTTTTCTTGTGAATCCCCTTAAAACGACAGAAACGGAGCTGGGCCCGAACAATGACAGCAGCTGGAGATGGTAGAAATCAGGGCTGCTAGCTACCTAACACACACACACACACACAGTATGAAGCGGCTGTGAACCGAACCCTCGGTCCACGTCCTCTCCGGTCAGCGGACACAGAGAGCAGACTGTTGGGACCGTTACCGTCATTGTGGGTAAATGAGACACGTCACGTACCTGTGAGCCGCCACCGCTCGGCTGTTCAGGTATTTCTGTGCAGTCATGACACCAACGAACAGGAAAGTATTGGACCTGGGTCCAGGTGTCTCGGTCGCCGGTGACCCGTTATCTTGCAGTGGCCATAGTAACCCGTTGTATTCCGCTCTGTGACCCCCGTTCAACCCACAGCCGGACGGGTTTGCCTTTCGCTTGTGTCCCGCTTTCTTCAGCTCCGTCGCCCTGGGTAGGATGAGTCTGGACGCCAGCGTGAACCCGACCACCAGTCCCAGCAGAACACTAAACCATGCTCTTCGGCTTCGACCTGCCATTCCCCAAAACTTCACCAGCTCACTGTGTATCCTCGCTGTATCCTAGCAAAACGATAACCAAAATACAAAAAAATTAAATAAAAAGAGAAGGGTAGGGCTCCTCTGTTGCTCACACACACTCTCTCATAGTAGAAAAGCCCTTTTCTTTCAGTTGCCTACGTAGCATCACAGCGGTCTCCTTGAAGCGGCCACCTGAACCCTTCTCTGCCGCTGCTTCCTCTGCTCATCCAGCTGTCGGTCCTTAGCGACCATCGGCAAACGTCAACGCCGATCGACAAATGCAGCCGTTTTTTTCTTCGCCTTGAATAGCGGCCCCATTATCACCATTATCTTGCCATTGGAAGAATGTCGGACTGTCGAGATCGCTGATTGCGAAGGGGGGGGGGGGTTTAACCAAGCAGTGGTTTGACCCAACGGCTTTCCGTAGAAGCGCTCTGACTGGCTGGCTTGGTGAATCTCTTCGAGGTGGGAGGGGCCGGAAGGACGTTTCACCATTCTGCATTCCGTCTCATTCTTTTTTTACTTTCCTCGGTGTCGCTTACGATAGACACACACTGCCAGATAATGTAACGATCATATATGTAAACGATAAGGCCAGCTGATTTCATTTCAACTTTGTTTCTCGGAAATTATGTTGTATCAGTCCTTTTAATTGGCGAACAGCTAGAAATACTACAATACCCATGAGCCTCAGCTGCCGTTGCCATGGAGAACAATCCAGTCTGAGGCGCGGTAGCGAATTCAAAACGCGTCGCTGTTGCTGTTGTTAGCAAAACACGGCGCAATAGTTGCTGACTTCAACTAAAAAAGACCCAAAATAGTGAAAAACTTCCAC
>CM051690.1:2259669-2352169 GCA_028022725.1 Lycodopsis pacificus
TTAAAATACAATTTTGCAGCCCGCATGGTTAGACAGTGTCTGATATATCTAAAATTCATGAGATTAAATTTTAAGATATGTCACGTTTTACCTGTTTTTTAAAAGAGCGATTAGAATCAATAAAAAATCCTAAATATTTAAAATCTGACACTACCTGTAGCCTCTCACCAGCAACATAAACATCTGGCTCCAGTGACACTTTGCAAGCTCTCTTTGTGAAGAACATACAAACAGTCTTTTTAACATTTAGGTGAAGGCAGGAATCTGCAAGCCATTTAGTTACATTTGTCAATGTGGACGTGAGTTTAAGTGCAGCTTGTTCTTTGTTCTTTGCGTGCACAGAAATCACTGTATCGTCAGCGTAGTAAAGCTCACAGCCTATGGTGCAGCTTCACACCTTCAGGTTCTTGTGGATTCTCAGCAGAACAAATACAAATACCCAGTCACCAAATCTTTATTGCCTAAAAATGTGCATGTACAGTATAGACATACCCTTCTTACATGTTGATAGATCCAACTGTTAACTATATCATCAGAATCTACTATTTCCTGTAATTCAGCGGTAGTCTGTAGTAACATCCACTCTACAGCTGTGCTGCTACACATTCCAACATATATGAGAAAAAACACACCGACTGTGAAATTCATCAGCCACACCTGCTGGTTCCAGACCGATTACAGGAATGACGTCATTACAAGCCTTCAATCCCAGAATGTATTTCTCCCTCAACAGTGTGATTCATGAGGGATCAGAGAGTAAATAACAAGGCAAACAAGATCGATGCAGTTAATTAATGATGCTAACTGGAAATATGGAGCAGGTAGAAAACTAAGAGGGTTAGTGATATCGTCAGCTTGGTTCAGTCAGTCAGTGTGCACATCAGGAGGTCAGAGGTCACACAGACCAAAGTCTCGGACCTTCTTTACCCTCATCCACCAGATGAAGGCCCTCTCCTGCCAGGTCTCCAGGACACAGCGCTTCCTCCCTGTCCAGTCAGGGGGTTGTAGTCTGAAACACACACAGAAGAACAGAATGGAGTAAATTCAGATTCAGATCAAGATGCATGACCAGAGGCGCTCATCGTGCACCGAGCGTGGTGATGACACAAAACGGGAAGCATCCAAATATCTGAGGCTGAAGAAGATCATGAAGACATCAACGGAATGTCTCACTGGACAAACAAGTTAGAAGAAAAATCTGTAGTGAGTCAACGCCGAAAACGTTACACAAATTGAAGGAGTGGCAAGAGAATCTGTTGTTTATGACCAAATGATGAACCTGCCGTTCGTGTCCCGTCCATCCAACACAGGCCCACACACACAGAATGTATATGTCCACCAAGAAGTAGAAGATTGTTTCACGTGTGAAGTCATAAAAGTGAGTTTTGCATGCAGAGCCATCAGTGGTGCTGGCTGTGATCAGAGGAGGAGCACGGAGGAAGCCATACCTCTTTTAATACCCTCAAGTAGTAAGTACATGTCTAACATATGTGTGTTGCTGGTGTGTGTGTGTGTGTGTGTGTGTGTGTGTGTGTGTGTGTGTGTGTGTGTGTGATGCACTACTGTGCTGTGCTTTGCATCATGGGTCTCGTCTTGTTTCTCTAGTGTTCTGTCACAGAGTATATGTTTGAATTGTGCCAAGGAAGTGTAGATGAACTCTGCTACGATACACTCCATGGTAACATCTATGTGATGTATACATGATGTTAATGGAGGTTGCATTGAGTCACATTATGATGTATTCAGTAAAGATTAGTATTGGTTACAAGCAGATTCTGATGTAATCATGAGTTCAAATTGTAATCTTGTAAAATGAAGTATTGGTGATAAACTTGAATAAATCCAGCAGTTTGAAGATGTTTTCACATGAATATAAAATATATATTAGAGATGAATTATGAGCTGATTATCTTCACATGCGCAAAGCAGCTTACAACACATGCTGCTTACAAATGCCAAGATTTGTTATCAATAAAAACACAATCTTTGATTTCCTAATCATTTGATATGTGTGCAAATAAAGACAATAGATGACTTTAGAATGTGTGAGGGCTTCACATGACAGTTGAGATGATTTGGGGGATTTGGGGATATTATCAGTGTGCCGTCTGTGCTCCAGCTGCTGTCCTGTGAAGTACGTACCTGCACTGCGAAGTGGCTTCTTGTCCGACTTTGGTTTCAACACTGTTGTCGATGAGCTGGCCTCTTCAGTGGTCTGCAGTGAAAGGCATTCATCAGATATTAAGGTGAGCGACTCAGACCGTGACCACACTGATGTGTTTAATGTCGTAACATCGTACGGCCATGTCCGTCTAGTTCACATTAAGTCTTACAGACACGGGACGGCTTCTATTGAGCCAGCAGACGAGTTTGAAATTAGGGATGTTAAGATCCCTCAGACCCACGATCCCTCAGACCCACGATCCCTCAGCCCCACGTTCCCTCAGCCCCACGTTCCCTCAGCCCCACGTTCCCTCAGCCCCAGGTTCCCTCAGACCCACGTTCCCTCAGCCCTACGTTCCTCTGATCTAATTATTATGCAGGATGACATCAATGGACCTTCACAGTAGCTATCATTTTCTCCAACTATAGCAAAGGAATGACCCACCCTAGTCTGCCTGTGATTGGCTTATCCTGATATTCTTACCATAACTCAGGGGCAGCTCGTCAATAAAATGAGAATAGCTGGTGCACCTTAGGGGCCAGCCCACCTTGAGAGCCTGAGCTGAAGTTGTTTGTTTTCTCCAAATAATAATCGATACAGTTTGAAGTGATAATGTAATTTAAAAATGTGTCCACAAGAGTGAGCAAGATTAAAGGAACTGTAGTAAAAGAATAACGTTCCCGATGGTTAAACTCACCTGAGAAGGTTTTGCGGTTCCTTTGTAACTTCTTCCCTGTTGCATACTGTCCCATACCTCTATTTTCTGCCTCCTCTTCTCTTCTTCTTGCTGTTACAGAATACACCACATTCAGTTGGTCTGACAGCATCTCTCTTCCAAACATTCCATGTTTATTTCACTACTGCACCTGTCTTTGTTTCTCTCTGAAGATGTCAGCTTTGGCATCAAGCTCCTCTTGCATCTTTATGCGAGCTGCTTCCATGGCTTCTTGTCTTTTTGCCACCAGTGCTGCATCTTCATGAGGAAACAGTAGCGATCGTGACATTCAATGAAGAGCTACATCTTAAAATCTGCATTTGTTCTTGCTTTCATTCAAAAGTATCACTACAAATGCTTTCAAATGATCGAGTGACGCAGTGAGACAATATCAACCGACGTGCTTTTCTATTGAACTGTAGAACATCATCATCATCAACATGGTGAGTCTGGAAATAACCACACGCTAAATATTCGACTGTCACAACCCGTCACACAGACATGTTTCTGTCCACACTCCACTCATCTGGTGTCATAGAGATAGTTGATAACAGGTGAACCTTTAAATTCAGGCTATCTTCTTTCAGAACACATTTACACACACACACACACACACACACACACACACACACACACACACACACACACACACACACACACACACACACACACACACACACACACACACACACACACACACACACACTTTGGCATAGACCCCACAGTTACTGGACATCTGAGAGAGACAGCAGGCTGCTCATACAGAAGGGAAGACGTGAACATATAGTGGGTGTGATGAGAGAGAGGTGGACACAGGGACAGACAGAGACATGTCGGAATGATTGCATTCATGTGTACTGTACAGTAGATATCAGATGAAATGCTGGGGGTGGATCGTCCAGAGTCAGCGTTTATCTTACAATTGTTTTTGGTAAATACAAAAATATTATGTTTTGCCAAAAACATCCACTGGAAGTGGAAGTGTCTGTGGTTAGTTTACACGTCTGACGACAGCAGGACAGTCGAGTGTCTGTTATCTAAACCGACTAACGTTGTTGGTCGTCTTCCGGTTGCAAACAGGAAGTGAACCGCATGCTAACAGTTTGTGTTTGTATCTGAGCCAGAGCAGAGAATATCCCATTCAAACAGATCCTCATGAAGTGTCCCTATTAAATGCTACATTGTTCGTCAGCAACCAGTCACACGTTGACTTGGGCCTTGTGTGCTCTGATTAATATGGTCTGCAGTGGACACATATTTTATTGGTTAAAATTTTGTTTTAATAAAAACTAAACTCCAGGTGTTTTTTACCAGTTTTTGAAGAAGGAAATAACGGGAGTAACGGACAAAGAGACGTATTTTCATTTCAAATGAGTTACTGTGCAGTTGATCTAATTCATGGCGATGTGAGGAGAGGTTTGTGTGGATTTCCAGAAGACAATGATAAATATTAAAAGAGGCAGAAAGGTGAACACTGACCTTTCAGTTGGGTGGCTGTGTGTATGTCTCAATGAGAAACTCATTTGACAGTCTTGACTTTAGCATTGACTTTTCATTTTGGTGGCCGCAAAGAACTTGTTGATGGATCGATACACATTTGACACAAAAGTTAAATGTTTGCAGTGAGTGCCGGACAAATGGAGTGTTGAGACCAGCTGATGTGGCGATTGAAAACATAGGGCCAACTAATAAATGACCAGAACTGTTGCTAACTATTCTTAAAATGGATTTGTTGTTGTTGCCCTAGACTGGAACAACAGATGCATATATCTACTGGACTATTACATGAAGTGTGATACAAAGACTTGTACAATATGTGACTGTGTTTGCTGCCATTGACTAATTTCCTATTGTCGTGCCTTTGTAGCAGCTAAGTATGTAAGCAATTATTGGGAAGTGCTGACCTTGCAGTGTTTGTTGGGGCGAGCTGCTGGAGCTCTGGCTGGATCTCCTCTTGCTCAGGTGCTGGATGAGCAGGTAGACCAGAACAGTCACAGCCAGCAGGTACCATCCATACTGGGACAGAAGCTCTCCGACTGTGGGGCCAGGAGCAAACACATCACGTGTCTTCCTTTAGAACACCTTTGTTTGCCAGGCGTGAATAGATTTGCTGCCATGGTTTAATAACCCAGATGATCAAATAAAACTGATGACAGAAAAAAATATTGATTAAGTAACGAGAAACTGAGCTAATAACAATTGTTGCACTCATAAATAAAACAAGGAAACAAGGCGGCTCCTTACATGCAATTTACCCATAAAGATGACCATATATCATGTCAGATACATCCCTTATATCGAGAGACTGCATATAAACTAGACTAGAGTGTGGATGAATATGATTGGGTTCATTAAGATTGCAATAAGCAGCAGTGAAGATACAATCATGTTCCTCGCAGTAACGAGTTGGTAGATGACGTAATGTTACGGTCTGTGACTTCCACGTATTAACTGACGTCAGCGTAACGTTCAAAACAAACAGTGTTAACGTTAGCTGCTAGCTGCTAACATGCGCACGTATATCGCTACCAAAGACACAGTGGTGTAACGCTAGTTAAAGACGAAGTGAGCCGTCTTTAGACAGGTTGGTCGTGTCACGCTACCGGTCAGGCTCAGGGAGCTCAGGTCCTGGTTGTTGAGAGGCGCCTTCTCCACTCGGAAAGGCGAGTTGTCGTCTTCGACATCTGTAATCTCCACGTCGTCCATCTCAGACAAAGAGTACCGCTGTCTGAATGAGCACGAAAATGTATCTCCCGTGTTGCTTAGCAAACTGTATCGCTCTGGAGTTACCGCTACACGTCGTGCTGGGACCTCTTCCTCTTTGCTGGCTAGCACTGGCTAACGCTAGTCACGAACGTAAAGCAGCATTTAGGGCGACGTGTCGGCGTCGTGCTGCGTTTCAGGACCGCGGGAAACCACAATACTCTTCAAGCGACGTTTCACATGCGATATTTTTTTCCTCCTATGCCGAGACTAATTTTACAAAGTAGTATGTTGATCTGCATAGATCTAATATTTGATTTCACTTCACTTAAAGCAAACAACAGCCGCGTATAACCAGCGTGTAATGGATTATAACATAATGCTACTCTACTCTGATGCTCTGCAGTCATCCAAACGGATCCCATCATGTGTGCTGTCCGGAGGCAAGATGCCGCCACACCCAAACAGATGGCAGTAATGGTTTTGTGTCCACCTTCAGTCACACGCGCTAAATGACTGCGCACTGCTGATAAAGCCAATGAATGCCACCAACACTCACTCGTAATGTAGATGACATGACTCATAAGTCAGCAGCAGCTAAGAAAGACATAAATAAACTACAACTGGTTCAAAACAGAGCTGCCAGATTAGCGCTCCAGTGTTCACTGGAACTAATACACACATGTGCACTCTCGCCTGTCATGGTTCTCACTGGAAATTAAACACTAGCCTTCTCATGTTTTTTTAGAAACGTAGTATTTAATCAGACACCTGAATATTTCTTCAATCAGTTACAAAACACATAACCATCACACAAGGAACGCTAGCTCAGGTCACTCGATACCTCCAACCCCAATAACAAACCTCCTCAAACAGTTATGTTTCGTGCAATTACTGCTTGGAGCGTACCTCATATAACTCATACAGGTCTCATCTGTCATTTAAAAAACAAGTGAAGGCTCACCTCAGGCCACTAACCACTTGACGTTTTCTATTGCTTTTGTGGTCTCCTGATCCTTCTTTTTTATAAATGATGGATGCACTGTGTGTATATGGTCAATTATGAAAATATACAGCCTAGTCTTTGACTGCACTATGTATCTGACGGTACTATTTTTAACATCATGTTTTGCATGCATTACGTTGTCCTTTTTGTGGACCCCAGGAAGAGTAGCGGCAGCTAAGGAGTCAGCAAATGGGGATCCAGTTAAATAAACTCAAGCGTCGCTCAGTGGTCGATGATTGATGGAATCCAACCCCAGAGGAGATGCTTCTCTGCTGAACTACACATACAGGGAGTCCGGCATGAAGCCCAGCTCTACTCACAATAAGTGGCCACATTTGAAAAGGCCGTTCACTCTCTACTTACTCGCAACCGGACTTAGCTGCAGCAACTTTGCAAAGCGTGGGCTATAACTCTGCTGTCCAGACTCACGCTGATGGAGACCTATCCAGGCAGATACAAAAGATGCATCTGCAAAGGGAATAATTGTAAACAATATTTATATTTTTATGAAAAAAATGAAACCCATAGTGTAGAAATGGGTTTTCAGTTTGACACTAAAGGATCTTTCTCGGTTAATAATCTGTGAAAAATAATGAAAGAGAAGATGAATGTGATAGAATGTTGTAAGACAATCAAGCATGGCAACTTCCCAGAGAGAGAGAACAGCTTCTATAGGCACCGTACCGGCCAGGACAGGCCCAACAAGGATGCTTTTGTCTGATCCAGTAAGCTGTGAAACATGCCCCCTAATAGTCACTGAAAGTCAGGATATCCAAGCTTTTAGAGTTTGATTGCTACCATTTTCAATCCTTCTGTCTGGACGTGCGCTGCCGGTTATAAACTGATGCATATAGAAGGACCGCACACCACTGAGAACGTCAGCTGACTGTTTCAAAGAATCTGGACAGAGTGACATTAGAAATCAGTTTAATGTATGCACTTTACAAAATAAAACCCTGGTAGACACATGTCCAACTTAAAAAACTACAACATAGAAAAAAAAACAAAACATTTCCAGGTATTCAGGAGCCATTAACACGTGGCTCTTGTTCCATGTCTTCACCCTCCTCTTGATCACCCTCATTCATCTCCTCTCCAGAACCTCCATCCATATGTGCAGTGTCACCCTCTTCCTCCTGCTCCTCTTCTTCCTCTTCTTCCTCCATACCAGCTGGACCTGATTTTACAAATGAATTTATTCATCAATCCATGAATCTCAAAATACAATGAGGTTACCAAAGAAAAAAAAAAAAAAACATACAATTCAGACACGGGTAAAGCTGGCGGTCTCCCTTATTATCCAGGAGATTATGTAATCGGTGAGGTGTGCATGCATCTGTGTCCGTCTGTCCACGGCTAATCATCCCATCAGTCGAACATTTGTGCTCATCTGTGACTGTATGGTGAAGGTTAAAGGAGTTAAGGAGCTGAGGAGGTTTCAGCAGAGTTCTTTCCTGATCTGCTGCAACCGTTGTGATCTTTGGCTGTATAAATCAAAGTGACTCGACTATCGTTTGTCGAGGTTGAATGACGTGTGTTTTACAAGGCAATAAAGTCTGTTCATTTGGCGGAAGAGAGAAACTAATTCAGTAGGTGCATGGTTGTATTTTTCTGACTGAGGAATATCGGAGTATGAATATTTCCCAGCCAGAGAGCAGCGCACACTGCTCTGCCTAGTCAGCAAAATGTAGATTCATATATTTATTCTGTGCCTTTTATTGGCCATCGATCTCGCATTCACGTCAGAAAAACAAACGAGGCGCATATGACACTTATGGTATGTGCAGACGCACATCGTGGTCTGTTTGATACTTTGACCTCCTACAGAGGACCAGAAACAGAGATGCAGCCATCAGAACCGCTCATCGACAAGAGTATCAGAAGTGCTGAGCTCGCAATTTGTCCCTACAAGTCCAAAACAAGTTGTCGAGGGACAATCCTAAACTTTTGGAACAACTTACTAGATCAGGAACTAATTCATGAGTCATTCCAATGCATGCTGCCCAGAGTAATGGAAACAGCCCTGCCTGTAACGGAGCTAATAGCTAATGCTAACGGAGCTTACATTTAACTTGATAATGATGCGTTCAAGCTCTACTCAGCAAAAACAGGGGGACGGCAAATGGTACCAGTATCACGATGTGTTGGAGATAACTGCAGATCATTTCACAGTAATATATAAAAAAGGCAGCGAGGGAATCATGAGCCGTTTAACTTCCTAACGAGCAGCTTACAATACAGAGTTAACATGACCGTTCCGCGACATCAAAGACAATATTTCAATGTAAATACAATCATGCATTTCCTATCCATTTCAAATTTGTGTTTTTGCAATCAACAACTACAGGTGAGGATTGAGTAACAGTTCACCCTAACTTTGGGGTGGTTGAAGTTCTGTTTTTGAGACGAGGGTAAAACAAAAAGCTAGTGTAAAACGTTGGTGGAAATTATAGTTCTAAAAGATAGAACTATGAATCGGCAGGTCAGATGTAGAATCTAAAACAACCAAAAAAAAAATTTGCACTTCGTGGGTCTGTACTCACAGATGTGTCATGTGTAAAAGCAGGCCGTCGTTTTCTCAAACAGCTGCTTTAGAAAACATTAAACAGGAAGAAATAGTGCATCTGCTGGGGACTACTTTCAGTGGCGGGTTAATCACATTTGGTGCTCAAATGAGTATTTCTGCCAGCAGTATGTGGGTCTGTACGTCACCCAGTGCTCATTGATGGCACAGAGGAAGAAGAGATATCAGGCTACCAGTCACAACTACTACTGTGACTGGCTGGCAATATTGCTGCATCAGTAGTTTAGTCACAGCTCCTAAAACACAATGCGAGAACATTTGGACAAATGTGTTCATACAAATCAAAAGGGACATTTCAGCCTCAAACATCCACCACGTTCAACAGTACTAGTAGAGTTGTGTTGTTTGATCAGCACTGACCTGGTCTCAGATCTCGTCCTGGGATCTGACCAGCCTGCAGCATCCCCTTCAACCTCTCCACCTCAGCCAGCGATGAAGCATTAGCGATGGCAGTCTGAAATGCAAACACTCATGTAAGCCGACCGGCTCTGATGATTCAGAATATTATACAGTCAACCAGCTAGAGATCTGAATGTTCATCTCGTCATTATATGAAGTCACATCAGTGGTTTCTGTGACCATTATGTCATTCATTTGATCGTATGCCAATTGGAACATGCTTTCAAGGTAGATTATGACCAACACGTATTGAAATACGACAAAGCGATGTAAATTAAGAATACCTTCTGGCCTTAAAAACAGCAGGTCAACCACTCACTGGAGTTTTCAACCTCATTTCACTGTTTTCCTCAGGGGGCGGAGTCATCAGGTGATTTTCATAAGGTTTATTTATCGTCACTCTACAATAACAGGGTGCGCAACAAAATGCAGTTGTAATCCCGTAACGCTAAATACGCAACACAACAATGAAGGCGTCTCACAGCCTGAAGTGTGGCTGTATGACCGCAGCAGGGAGAACAGACTGCGGCAGCATCGTCTTTATACATCCTGAAGGCTCTTCACAGGCTCCCCGCCTCCACAATATCTCTGATGCACGGTAGGTGGGTACCAATTATGGGTGAGCAATACATCAAATATGCTCAGTGTATTGCAGCTTGTTCTACAGGGACTATAATCGAACATAGGTCAAATATTCATTGTGGCATCATCTTTTTAAGCTGCCTACACGAGCCTTGCTGCTCCCTCTCCTGAGCGAGTGTGTGTGTGGTGGATGATATGGATGCAAGTATGGGACACACTTTGAATCAGGAGGGAAGCAGGGAACATGGAAAGAGCCTGAGAACGAAATAAGTAAAGCACAAAAGAGTCAACGAGTGTTGAGGACAGAAACGGACGGAAGAGGCCAGCCTCCACTTTGAAAACTCCCCGTTGTTTTGTGGTATGTTTCACGGTAAGAGCATGGAGGAACTGACTACACCAACCAAGAACGGCCTTCAATACAAAGGAATCCTTTTATCAAGGCATAGCTTAAAGATAGAGATATTATGCATAAGCCATATAGAGAGAATTATACATCGCTCTCCACTGACCAGACACCTGATTCAAATAGTGTTAAATAGAGCGCATTAAGTCCCGCCCACACCGGAGGGGAAAACAACTCCTCGCTCTCCATTGACTATCATATGACGCTGCCTTCTTGTCACTTTCATCTGCTAGTAAACTACACGGCTAACAGCGTCTGTGATGCACTACCAACGAGGTAAAGAACCCAGAAACAGGGTTTTTAATAGGCCGAGTATACGAGCACTAACACCTGAGGCATCATCAGGAAGAAGCGGAGAAATATGGATCCGACAAGCGTTATGTGTGAAAGCTATGCAGTATTATGTCTTCAAGTGCTTTAGCAACTACAGTAACTTGCTAACACATGGCTAACATTAGTGTGCTAACAGCTAACTTGTCCCTTCCATCATCATCATTTTAGTTTTGAACTAACTGGTCACCCGTGGTAGACATAGGGTGCTAAAACAATCCTTCCACGTGCACAAATAGGCTGTCTCTAGCTGCTACAGGCATTCTGGTAGTGTTTGAGCCTTTGCCTGCATATCGAGGTGCGGCTCGTGTTCTCTCTGGTGGACGTGGTTTTCAGAGTACGATGCGTTGCATGCTCCGTCACCATCGCCCAGCCCGAGTGACAATAATGTTCTGGGGGTCTTAATGGACCGCTGCAGAGCCCTCCTGTCCCGAGTTATGCACAACCTTCCAGTCAGAATGCTTTCTTTTGCTCCGCTCTAAAAGTTAAGAACTTGGCAAGGGAGCGCTTCCCTCTAATGTTGCCTTCGTTACTGCTCAACAGTGCTCCTTGGCTGTCTGAGCACGTTCAGAGGAGCCACTGAGAAGAGGTCAAAGGTCACCGAGCAGGAAGTCAGCGGACCACCAGTGAATGATCGATGACATTCACACCCGACACCATCTTTTGAATGTCCTATCGTATACAGCCACCTGTCCCATTCAGTTACCTCCACCCCCTGAGGAAGACAGTGAGAGAACCTCGAGTATCATTTCATGTTTGGGTTTTGTTAAATGCCAGACATGGATTGAGGGATAGAAGGTCAAGCTCAGCTCTGGAAACACAACGCCAACATCTTTCAAGTCAAAAGATTAACCTTGATGGCTTCCACATCGGCTTGAGACGGGCCCGTCCTCTTCTTCTCAAGCTGTGCTGCCACCCCCGGAGTGAACCTGAAAGGAGCAATCATTTAGACAACATGGACACACAATGGCTTCTCAGGCCTCTCAACCAATGTAGTGATCTCACGTATAGTATCTTTTCTTGAGTCAGTGAAACTGATACATTGTCCAGACAGCAGTCCTGAGCAACACTGTGGGGAACGTGTCTGACTTCAGGTTGACCGGTAGAGTTAGGGCTTATAGATTACTACCTTCACCGAGGAAGGGATGCGGTCGCTCACATTTGACAAATACTCTAAACATGTTTCAATGATTTCAAACGGGGGAATTTTGCCATAAATGACTGCATATAGAAAAAGAAGAACTGCGTATTGTTGGACACAGACAGTTTGTAATGACTAGTGGTGACAGTGTGTAACCCGTTCCATCAGCCAGGATCCAGTGATTCTGAGGAGCTGCTGTCTAACAGAGACGTTCATCTTACGTTTTGGTTCGCCTGGCAATATCCTTTGCAAGTTGAGCACCTCGTTTGCCCTTGAACATTTTCTCTGCCTCCTGGCGTTCCTATAACAATATCACACAGTGAAAGTGAAAACCCTCGTGAAGCGCACACAGCTTCATCCAGGGGGCCAGGCCAGCAAATGTACAATTCACCAGAACTTCAAGACGTTCAACAGGTTAGAAGATTTTAACAACCACTGTAATGTCTGAAAGGGAAAAGCTCATACTACTGCTTTAGCTTGCACCCCCAATACATTTGATGACTCACACGTCGGGTCAGGTTCACCTGTCTCTCACATTCAAATGGTGGAAACATGCCTGTTCCATGGACTTACCTTGAGCTTTACCTTCTGGAAGTCTAGCACACGGATCTGTGGGATTTTGTTGATGACATAGAGCCGGTAATGCTTCTTGTTTGTCACTGGATTCCTTAACAAGCTGG
Organism: Lycodopsis pacificus; assembly: GCA_028022725.1. NCBI lineage: Eukaryota > Metazoa > Chordata > Actinopteri > Perciformes > Zoarcidae > Lycodopsis > Lycodopsis pacificus. The sequence continues at coordinate 2,272,377 of CM051690.1, forward strand.
AAATTCAGTGATTATTACAAACATGTATGATCATAATTCAGCGGTGCATTATTTTTGAAGATTGATGAATCTGGCAACCACTGTGTCTGTTCCGGACACCGTAGCCCCCAGAGTGCATCTTAGCCAACGTTAGCGAAACAATGTGGATCGAGTGTCACTTAATGTCACCATGTTGTGCTACAGATGCAGGTTATTACGGAACTCGTCTTTTGTAGCAAGCCATGCCGGAATACTGAAAATGTGACGGTCTTTCCCTACAGTACCACAGGTACAGGACCAGGGCTCAGGACGAGATGCGCCCCGTCGTCCCAGGGACATGGAACACTTCCCTGATAATGCTATATCGTGAAGCACGAGTCCCCGTTGAAATGGTCGGAGACGAGCTAGTGAACGTTAGCAGTCGGTGGGCAGCACAGTCCTGATAAATAATGGAGCCAACAGTTCATGTACGGAGGTTGCACCGAATCAAGTTATGATACGCTCAAGCTCTGTTCAGTAAAAATGAGTTTTTGGTAAATTATAATGTTATCATGAGCCGTTCACATATAATCTTGTAAAATGTAGTTTCTGTAAAGAAATGTGAGGCAGATCACCATGGGTTAATAATGAAAACTGTGTGCAGACAGTAATAAAGGAGTGCATGGGAATAATCGTGTTGTTTTTTACCATCGTACTGAATTAGGTATTAAGAATCATGCACCTTCACTGGTATCCACTTCTGAATTTCTAGTATTGTGAGTAATAAGTGAAAGTTAAAAGTCGAACATTGTGCACTTCTTAGGACAGCTTGCTTTCAAAGGTGTTGGAGGGAGACACCAGCGCAGCATTTGAGACTCCCCCGGGTTCATACCTGAGAAGGGTCAATGTCTTCACTGTGGCCAGAGGATCCAGGTCACCCTACACAGGAAACAATATCGGTTCAGAAAAACACACCATGGGATTCGTTAATATCCAAATGAGTAAAATAAAAAGGGGCAACTAAATACACTATAAAATAAACCAGCAGAGACAGAACACCTGTGAAGTGTAACACGCTGAAACATCCCTGCAATTTTGCAGGGATGTTTTGCAGCAGACGGTATTGGGTTCTGCACGTGCTGGCAGAGAGAGCTGAGCGGTCTGTTTGTTGTACTTTAACTCCGAAGACTTCATCCAGTGTGGACAAAACTACAACAGTGATAACAGATTTGAGTCGACAAACAATGACAACAATCTTCACAGAGTTGTTGTTGTTTTGCCTCAAACTGTAGAAGAACACGTATTCTTCTGATATATCAGCGTAAACTACTGAAGTTTGTATTCACCATTTTGAGCACATCTAAAATGAGTAACGGGTTCAGATGCTTCTGTTGCTGAAATGTACTCACCAGCTCCTGGATGTTGTTGTTGGTGAGAACCAGCTCTGTCAGACCCTGCAAGGAGAACTCCAGATTCTCACCTATGCGACTGGAGAAACATTTCATAAAGTTACAAGAAGGCCGATACGTACTGGTCACGTTGACTGTGACCACGCTAAACAAAGGCAGTACTTCACAGGGCACACAGTGGGATCTACTTGTACACAGAAGATCGGCAGCATTTCGTTTCTTGAGGAAAGTCAAATAAAGCATGGCGGCCTGACTGCTGACCGCCATGAAGTCATATCTAACCCAGTCGTTAATAAAGGGCAATACTCCCATTATTTCTCCCAGTCACAGCAGAGGGATTGTAATAGTCAACACAAGTCTATTACATATCAGATATATGAAGGCAGACCACTGTGTTGCATGAGGAAGCTTGGCTTGGAATACAAACGCGTGCAGCTAGGACGTGCATGTTTCAGGTTCAGCCCGTACCAGAGCTGACTCAATTCAATTACAGCAAATTCCTTTTTGTGCCTGTAAGAGACTTCAAATACTAGGATAAAAATCAAACGGGTATCTGGAGCAGTGATTAAAGGAATTTCCATGACTAATAAACAGGAAAATGTTTTTTATTGTGAAAGGCAAGAACAGAGGGTGTGGGTCTGGTCTATGTTGCCTTTGTTAAGGTTAAAAGCAGTAATAAAGTTTGCCGTCCTGGTGCGGACTACTGAGCCGCCGTGTCCTTTATAAATATACGGTGATTGGTTGGTTTGCTGTGCAAAAGCTCAGAGAAAACAAACGTAGGCCTTTTCACCACGTTCTATGTGAAAGTATTCCATTACAATAACGGTTGAAAATATATAATTAATTGGAAGAAAAATAAAATCCCACTTTTAATTAGAATACATGTTGAGATTATTATGCATGGTGTGCAGCTTTAACTTACCAGATCCTGTTGTTGTTCATCAGCAATGTTTTCAGTCTCTTGAGCAGAGGAAAGCCATCCAGTTTCCTGACTTCATTGTCAGAGAAGTCAATCGTGTCAAACTGGTCCAGAGTAGCGCCGAGATTTTCAAGCACTGGAATTTTATAACCTGTGAGGTGAAAAAAAAAAAAAACATAAAAGTTGAGGAGGACCTCGTTCATGCTCCTCGAGAAATCCTTGATTAGTGTCTCCAGAGATCAGTATGGTGAGCATGGTGATAACGTGACCGACATGTTTCTATAGAACACCGTGAGCCTGTCATCATTTTGATTTAAAAAAAAAAAAAAAAAGTATTAAAATGGTACAGCAGCGTTTGGTTGACAACTACACAAAAGTGGCAACACACTGAGGTTCCTTATTCTACTAAAAAGGTAGAGAATATCCATACAGTTTGTTATAAATAAAATATTTCATCACTTCATTTGCACATTGAAGGGTACAGCTGTGAGCCATGAAAAGCTACAGCACTCTTCAACTGCCATGGACTGTGTTACATGCTGCACTTTAATTCCAGCCTGGTTGTGTGTGTGTGTGTATATATGTATATATATATATATATATATATATATACACATACATACACACACACACACACACAACCGGGCTAGAATTAAAGTATGGAAGTGGAACACGTCCGGGATTACTGGCAACTCAAAATGTTGTTAATGTCAACTTCATAGATTATTCTATGCTGGAGCCATGCAGCCGACACACCGATGAGAACAATGTGCGCGTGCTCTATGCTCCACAACAGGAACAGACCGTTGATCTGTACACTGCAAACTGGATGTGATTCACAATTTAGATAAGTCATCAATGACGAGCCCAACAAAGAAGCGTATACTGTTTTAAACAGTAACTTTACTCAGAAATCATTACAATGTCGCCTTCACTGTGGAACCTCCCGCGAGGAGACACCACCGGGAGCCCTGTTACACTATGCTAACGTCGGCCAGCAACTTTCAGGACGCCAGTTCTGCAGCACAACTTAATGTTGGATGAAGAAGGTGTTCCCTGAGTTCATTTAGTCTTGGTGATCAGCAGCACTCGCCTGAGGATGCTCTTGGCTTCGTAAAGCTTGTACTTTGACTCGCAGAGCTGCGGTGGTTACGGTTATGTTCGTACCTTCGGGGTTTGTGTTGTAGTTAACCAGTAGCTCGCATAGCTATTAGACCAATTGTAACTTGTATTAGCCTCCATAGACACGTTGCTGCTTGCATCGTAGAGTACAAACGCGTATCACGTTTACGGTGTTCGGCGTGAGGCCCGCGTATAGCCCGAGCAAGCTAACGTCACACAGTGGACTAACGCTAACGTTACGTCGTTATAAAGGAAGTTGAACTAACCTCGTAAATCCAACTCTCTGTCTCTCACAGGGTTAGTATATTGAGCAGCTTGCTCAATCAGCTCTGCGGATAATTTCACCATGTTGAGGCCACGAACAGACGTTACAGACGAACTATTTCTGCATCAAAACGTCCTCCTAGGCGTTCAACGCTGCAAACACGCTGTTTTCCGGAACAAAGGTGTTTGCCGCTCTGTGCTGATACAACTGTCTTTATATTGTGCTAGCGCCACCCTGCGGATGGAGGACACTCCTGATGCAAAGCAGGCAGCGGAGCACATAATGGCCCAATCCCAATGTCCCCCCTAAAGCCTCAAACCCTGGACCCTCAAGGACTTAATGACGTCACCTGTAAGTGGGTGAGGAATGGGACAGCACTTTGCTGCAACATATCACGTTACCATGAAAACGACAAGAAATATGATGTATAATTGTGTGTATTTATTTTACACTTTGTACTCCCTGATATTAAAGTCTTCAGGCTCTTTCCTCACATGATGAGGTAACTTCATATAATCTATTTACTCGTTTTTCTCAAAACAGCTTCAATGACAAAATCACATATTTGATGAATAAATAAATAAATGACTGTAATGATTTCATGTTTATTTTTGTTCCATCTTTAACCCTTAATGTTTCTGAGTAAATTGAATACTCCAGACTGAACACAGTGAGCCGTCCTCTTTGTTTACCTTTTTTTTTACGTCTCCATGCGTCCACTGGTTACCCCGTGTTTAACGTCACATTGCAATGATTTGTTCCCTTAGTCTAAGTCTGCATCCTATGCTGACTTAGGGAAAGGGTTCATAAAGGGCTCAAAATGTCTGCGAGACTCAAACACTTGATGATTTGACAGTGGGACAGCCCTAAACCCTCACGGACTTCGCGCCTCAAAGTCCGTGAGTCTGTAAGGGGGGGACATTGGGATTGAGTTTTGGGACGGCCGTCAATATGGTGGAGCAGAACAACTTCCGGTTCAAGCGAGGATTGAGGAGCGAGGAAATGGCAATTAAGAGACTTGGGATGTACACAATAAATCCGAGATGTGTGTGTGTGTGTGTGTGTGTGTGTGTGTGTGTGTGTGTGTGTGTGTGTGTGTGTGTGTGTGTGTGCACCACTGCTTCACACACACAGGGGGCATAGTTCAGTCATCACTCCTGTGGGTATCAACGTTGAATTCAGCTTTGAATCGGCCTTTACATCAGCATTAATTAGAGTTTTCATTGTATGCTACTTTCTACTATAGGCTACTTCACTATATTTAAGAGGAGAATGACGTACTTTTTACTCACTTCATTTGACAGGTATAGTTACTAGTTACTTTCAGATTTTACTAACAACACATGTAAACAGTATTTCAATATGATTCTGTGTTTTAGATGTAATTACCCACGGTGAACCCCATCTCTCCCCCAATGTCAGTTGGGATGGGCTCCAGCCCAACACAACCCTGTAAAGAATAAGCGGTTATAGATGAAGGATGGGTGGATGGATTGATGACAATATGGCCAGATTTAGGCCACAAAGAACGTGATTAATTTCAGGTAAAATTGTTGCCACGGTTAAAAATGAAAGAAAACATCCAGAAGCAAACCTCTGTCAAAAGCAGCCAGAGTTACAATGAGAATGTCTCACTACTTTATGCACTGGAAGTGAATAATGGCAATAAGTATAAATGATGTACAGCAAAATCATCCAATATGAACGAAAGATTTTTATTGGCCAACCTTGAAGTTCGCACTGCTCTGGTTCCCTCCACAAAAGGCCAATGGGATATTTATATTGGAATTGTTTTTTTTGCAGAATAAAAACTCTGTAGCATTTGCAAACAATTGCGATACTTGTGATGCATTTTGTTCAGGAAGATCATCTTCACAAACGAACACCACTTTTATGATTTTTGAAGTGTAAATGCAATCAGCAGAAGTAAAAAGCTGACGTTAGGCTATAAACAAACTACATCTTGTTCTCATGAGCACAAGTATACACAACAAGGCTGTAAAGGGCTCGTGGGTGTGATGACGTTTAGTCGTCTCATTTAGACACTTGTTAGCAACCGCCTTTTTTAAGACACATAAAAGCTTCTATATCCATCAGAGGGACATTAACTGACACTTTAAAATCTTTTAATCTTGTGTTAACTACAGACCTTATTTCAGACATCTAACCAAAAACCTATAAACAATAGGTACTACCTTTACATGCACCAAATATTCCTGTTCTTGCCCTTATTCCAAAAAAAAGACAATATTCCGAATACGCTGTTTAAAATGAATATTCCACTAATATTGCCATCTACATGGAGCAGTGCATATTCAGATTAATCTAAAATGACCCCATGCACCATCCTCATCACCAGGGCTGGTGAATCCCACGTCGACGCCATTCTTGGTAGTGTTTGATGGGTGGATGCCCGTCAGAATATTCTTTTTCAAAGTGGTGGACTTGTTTGGTTCTGCCAACACAGTGTCCCTCTTTCATTCTTTCAAACACCTTCTTGAAAAGCTTGCCTTGTGATATTTGTGCACATCCAAACACCCGTTGAGATCCAAGTCCTTCATAATGTTTAAAAGTAGGTGTGTTCCTCCTGCCGACCAGAAATGTGGACTTTTCTTTCGGGCATGCATCTTTACTCCAGCTTTGCAAACTATTGATAAGTTGGCAAATTTGGGAGAGCTGGTCATAAACAGGAAAGTGCCGTAAAAACCCCTATTGATACACATATTCCAAATGCACTGTATACCTGTCCAGAGAATGATCCTCAAACATGAATAATATTGGCATATGCCACATGTCTTAATTGTAAAATGTTTTATTCGAATAAGGCCTAATTCAGAATATCCAAACAGAATATGATGTTTACATGAGCCAAATCATATTCCGAATAATAGTGGAACATGAGTGTGCATGTAAACCTCGTCATTGACTTGAAAACAAGGGAATCAGAAGTTAGAAAATGCTGAGTCATTTCCGGGCACTCTTTAGGCCTTGGACTACTGTGCTGGCAAGGCTGGTGCTGTTTCTTCTTCTGTTCAGATGTCCCTCTAGTTTTTTACTCCTTGGGTTTCGCTCCCTCACCAGCACCACTCCTGCTAGACAAACAGCAACACTCAGCATCGCCCAGAGCTATCAGTTCAACCTGATACACTGATAACAGCTCATACACCTGCACATTTGGCTTATCTCTCTTGCATGCCAAGAGCAACCAAACCTGTGACTTCTGCATTTCAGAACAAGCGGTCTTTCTTGAAGTTGCAGTTTAAAAAAAACACAGAAAACAATTTTTACGTAAAGTAAACCGGTACTTGATCTATGTGTACTGTATTTTATCCCTACCACAATGCTTGATGGACACTGTTGCTCATACAGCAACTGCACCATGGAGCAGAGGGACAACTCCAGCCTGTGTGGTAGAACCACATCTTTATCCAGTGGTGGAAAGTCTCTAGCACATTCAGTATTGTACTCAGGCACAATTTTGAAGTACTTCTACTTCACAATTTAGTTGACAGCTGCTGGTTACTGCTCATCTTATAAAATACGATGTGTTGTTAAAGACTGGATTACCAGACAGAATACTATATATAACAGTAATATTTATCTCCACTTGTTCAGTAGCTAGCGTGCAGGGTTCCTGCGTAAGCTAACTCTAGGCCAGGTATATTCAGTACTCATTTCACCCCACGGTTACAGCAAAGTTGATCTTTTTGCTAAAAATCTCAACAATTTACAATTTGATCAACAATGTGATCTCGCTAGAGTTTTGCGACTTGTGGGTTACCTTCTAGTCTAGACAAGACCGCCAAAGCGTGTGATAACAACCCTCAGGGTCCATCATGTGATGCCACTAGGCCCCAAAATACTTTTTTTCCTCTAGAGCAGGGATCGGCAACCTGCGGCTAGCAAGCCGCATGCGGCTCTTCAGCCCCTCTGTTGCGGCTCCCTGAGTCTACATTAGGGATCCCCAACTGGCGGACCGGATCCGGACCCAGGACCTAAATCCGATTGATAATTCAGAATTATACATATTAGGCACTGAGTTTATGCTTTAACCGGCGCGTCTTATTCAGCCGTTATGGCACTTGTTCTGCGGTGCAGGAAACACACCGACCAATGCATTGCAAATCACGTGATGCAGCTCAGCCAATCAAATATGGGTATTCTGACAAGTTTCCTGATTCGAGCGAGGTTTACACACACTGTGACACATGGGGCTGAGACGAGGAAATAGAATGAAGAGCAGGGAGACTTTCAGACCCCCGCCCTCTGTACACTATCAATGGATAAATCCTAAAAAAGAAAAGTCATGGAGGAAAATAGAGAGTTTAACTCTGCGTGGACATCTTCATTTGCTTTCACTGCCAACGATTCTGGCTTACCGGTATGCTTCCAGAACAAACACACAGCATGTGCTGAAAAGTGTCACGCTGGAGATGAGCGACAAAGAGCGATTCCTCAGCTGCTGCAGCAAACTCTCCTCTTCATAAGAGTTTGATATTGTTATAACAGGTAAAATGTCAAGAATTGTCTTTATTCTTGTTCTATATTTTCATAAATACAACAAACTATAGCTTTTATATATATAATATAACTATATATACAACTATATAAGCTGTGATATCAAATAGCTTTTGCGGCTCCAGACAAATTTTATTTGGTGGAAAATAGAACAAAATGGCTCTGTGGATAGAAAAGGTTGCCGACCCCTGCACTAGATATATACATTTGGAAAGAGATGTCTGTAAAGTCTCTGTACAATTATTTTGAGGTAAAAACCTTAATATCCCTTATAAAATAATTAGGGTCCTAAAAGTTCTAAAATGCACTAATAGCCGAATCCAGGGTTATTTGTCCTCCTCCTGAGAACCAGCGGCTGGTAGGTGGGGTTAAAGGAAACGCTATACGCTTGTTCTGGGCCCATAGATGAGGAAGATAGCCGGAAGTCTATCAGAGCAACTTTCATAGGAATGAACCAGAGCCCGCCTCCAATGCTGTATCCTGTTCACTGAATCCATGTTTGGAACTTGTTGCTCATTTAATTCCAGTCTTTTCAGGCTAATTCCGGACGCCAGAAGAACTAAAACTCCTGAGTTGTTGCTTTGGAGCATGCACACATTTGATCACTGATTCAGGCTCTGCGCTAACTGTCCAACTAAAACTGGTGAGTGAAGTGAAGCCAAACATGCTGCAAGCAGTTAGCATTTCTGCAAACAACAAACATGCTAACCCTTACCATGTGAGGCTCTACTAATGTAGCATGATGCTAACTGTCAGTCATCTATAATACTTCGAAGAGATTGACACACATGATGAATCCACTCAGAGAATTTTGTTATTAAATTGGTGAAGGTAAATCCAATCAATCGTCAACATTGCCTTTTCATTGAATAACTTTTCCTTTTGATTTTTTCCATTCCTCTAATGCTGCTCACACACCGGGCGCGTTTTTTGATTGACGCGCGTCGAGATTACATACAAAGTCTATGCACAGACAAATCAAAAAACGCGCCCGGTGTGTGAGCAGCATAAGAGTCTTTATTCATTTTTAGTCTACTTGTTATTTTGCTAGACGTTGAGACATTTAGTAAATATATAAATACTAAATACACTTTGTGAAAGCAGTTTGTGTTTGGAGTCATTGCCTTTACACAGCTCCCAGGTCAAATCTTGCATACACTATTTATTAGAGCTTGAAGCATCACTTATATCATGCATGCAAATATTAATGTATATGTTGTCTTAATATAATGGTTGTAATGTTTATTTTGAGAATCCTACTGTACTTTATTAATAAGGAACTAATTGTGAATTCCACAGTAAACAATCTGTAGCTAATTGTCATAATCATAATGAGGGACTTCTTAGTAGGCTGTACAACAAGAGTGGCCTACTAATGTTCAAACAGCTACTCCATACTTACTTAATGTTATGACTGTACTGTGATGAAACACACACATACTCACACAAACATATAAATATATATATATTAGTGCTGGGCAACGATTATGTTGGGAAAAAATGTCCCCACGAGGGAAGTGGAGCAGGCCAGCCCACGTGTCTGCTAGCTTTGCAGACACACGGACTAAAAACTTCACCAAAGCTGGTTTACAGTTCACAGGAATTTAATCCTTTTCGTGCCATTACAGTAGAGTACATTATTTGCATGAAATATTACACTATTTAACCCACGTATGGGAAAAAAAACTACCCCTGGTCCCAGGACACAGCCGTCCCCAGGGAACCACACGCTAAAGAGGCAGAAAAAACACTTCCTATGCCCACCCACACATTCAAAAACACCTCCTCTTCCTTCTATGCCAATTCCAATTGGCCACGTTCCAGGAGTGTTGTTCTGTAGACGCCTTCTTTCAAATCTCTTTCCCTAAATTCACTACACATTCACTGTCTGTCAGTTATTGCTTAAACCCTCTATGATAATCATACAGTATAAAGCTAAGCCTCTGCAACTTAGGCAAAAGCTTCATGTCTTTAACTTACTTTTAGCTACTAATCTTATAACACTTTATGCTTATTTTAATTATGCATTTCCAAAACACTTATGATTATGCCTAAATATGATTTATGAATTATTAAACACTTTTATTATATCTACTGACAGACAGTTCTACACTCAAATTTCCTACAATTCCCCCCTAACTCTCAGTTCACTGTGAGTTAAGTAACTAACTCAATGTTCCCTGGAGACCTCTCCCCTGCTCGATCCAGCGAGAGGCTCCTTATCAATCTAAACAGTGTCAAACAAGTCATGCATACAGCTATCAATTCAAGTATTCCTATCCGATCTGAATCACCCTGCGCTGTCCCTCGCCAACTCAAAAAACAGCTGCATCCGTTGACATCCGCTGTCGTCCATGGCTCGGGGCTGTCAGGATCAGGATACAATCTGTAGACTAGAGAACACATACTGAGAAGCCTTGACTGTTCCTTTACACATGACAAAATTACATTTCTTAATACTTACACCCTAAAATCCCCTTATAACCCATTTAATCAAAAAACCATAAAAACAAAATACTCATCCAAAACAATCCAGCTATTTCCCAAATTTCCAATATCTCACCGGATGTATTCGAAGTCCATCTGGGCCTTATCAGGTCCTTCAGGATCTCCGAGAGGATGGTCAGGAACTGCTTGTGAAGTCCCTCTATGGCACCACTGGTGGCCTCATCTAGACTGTGGCCATCAGAAGCTCCAATTCTTCCCCATCCTCGACACATAACTGATTGCCCTGTATTTGCGTCTGGCTCATCGTTGAAGCAATAAACCCCTGTAGAAGTCCACGGATGCAAGGGAACCCACATCCACAAACGACTACGAGGCCTGCAACGACAACACACAGAGTAATTACGACTGACAAAAATGTATTTTTCCAATTGCCAAACATACTTTCCAACCAGTCGGTGAATGAATTAGTGACACCAGAGTTCTCCGCTAACTCTTGGCGGAGTGCTGTCAATCCTGCCATCGCCATGGACACCGAACCATCAGGAGCTGTGTTATTTGGAATGAATGTACAGCACGCAGTCCCAAACATCTGGCAAACGCCACCTTTCTCTGCTAAAAGCATATCTAATGCCATTCTGTTCTGCAAGGTCATTAAACTAGTCTTCGCCAGCTGTGCATGCAGTCCTGATATGGCATCCCTGGTGAAGTTTACAAAACACTGTTGGTTATAGTAAATGTAGTTGATCCAAGCGACATTTTTATTGATTGACACCCTTTGAGAGAAAACAGATTCTAAATCTGTTGCTATTTGATTTCTGGCTTTAAATTCATTAGACACCCCCCTTTGTACCCTTAGGTCATCTATGTATCTTGGCTATAAAATGAACCTCCCATTGTCCAGTCCCCCTGCTAGTCAGCACCACTTACACCTGTGGACCTCATCTACAGCCAGCTGCCTGGTGATACAATAGGCGACTGCTTTCTCCTGTCAGAGGCCACCTGTGAAAACAAAACTTGACTCAGGTTAGTTAGCGCCCTTGTATATTCTATTGGTCGGCACTGCCCCATGGCCCTGGTGGCAGCATGGGCATCTGTTGATGTTGGGGTCTGAAGAGAGGAGGTCCAGATGGACCTGGTCTTGGGTACTGCTGATGTGGGGGTGCACTGAACAATCTTCCTGCCTTCTGTGAGCAATCTCTTGCCCAATGACTCTCACTCCTACATACGTAGCACTCTCCTCTACCTACAGGTCTTCCATAGACCCCTCTGTAGTTACCTCTCCCTCTGTTGGATGCTCGTGCACGTCCTCTGCCTCTGTTATGTGGTGGAGGCTGGTAGGACACTACCGTGGGGGCTGTTACTACTGGAGTTTGTTGACATGGTGCGGGAGGTACTGGTGGAGGAGGCTGAGCTTCTGCCACTGCCATCTGCTTCTTGGCCAGATATTTTCTATTTAATTCTCTGTCGACCTCTGCTACTTGAAGTTTCAGCAGCCGCCGAGTCATTCTCTTAATGTCCTCATCTCCACTTGTCTCCTCCTCTAGATGCCTTTGGTTGTAGTGAGTAAGGTGTTCTCTCCACATGGCATCGGCCATGTTACTCAATCCCACTACTCCACGCAGTGCTGTTTGTACTGCTCGGGGCAGGCCCTTCTGTACAGTGCGTCGCCATACTACAGTGGTGGCTTCATTTCTGTCATGTCTCCCACCTGTCGCCCTATGCCACTCTTCTTCAGCTCTTTTCAGATACTGGTGGGCTTCTTCTTCTGGTTTTATCTTCAGTCCAGAAAGGGAGTTCATATTGGGTTTTGTGGTCCAGATGCCCCTCATTGCCGACCAGAAAACTCCTCTAAAGTTGTCAAATGGGGTTTCATCCCCCCTGTTGGTCGTTCCTGTACTTACCTCCAAAATATTCAATTGGGCTGTTCCTTCTGTGCGTGTTATCATGGCACGTATGTCTCCCAATGCCAATTTATCCGCTGCTGTGAGTTTTTCAAAGCGACGGATCCACGGATTGGCTCCTCCTGCCAGCGGTGGCAGCGCCTTTTCCAATGCATCCATGTCTCGATGTCTCCATGGACCAAACTCAGCTTGTCCGTTGGATTTTACCAGCAGGGGGTACTGTTGGGTCTGGGCTAATGGTGGCATCTCACCTCTTACAGGATAAAAATGACCATCATTGCGATCTGGTCTCCTCCTGGTCCTGCTGGATCGTCTGGTAGCTGAACGACCTCCAGCTTCTCCTCTTACTCTCTCTCTTCTGTCCTCATCAGTGTCTTCATCGCCACTGGTGATTCCCATCTGTCTGTTCTTGGGGGTGAGGAGCAAGTAACCTTCTGCTTTATACTCACCCTTCCTCAGGCTCCCTTCCTTTTCCTCTTCACCTTTTTTCATCTCTGGATCTTGGACATCACTTAAGAGCCCTGAGGTCTCTCCTTCAACTTCGCCCCCCATTGCCCCTTGCTGGTCATGACAACTTTCTGGAGTACTCACCTTCAGTTCTGTCCTGTCCGTCTGTGGGCTGACGCTTTCAGGCTCAGGACTGCTTCCCTCCTTGACTTTGCACACAGGTGCTTGGATCGGGGGATAGATTGTTCTCTTCACTTTCACATATGGCGGGGGAGGTGAGGAAAGCTCAGTCTGTCCGTGTGCTTCTGTCAGCACTGACTGGTATTCTGGTGTGTAGACAGGGTTGTCAGGTCTGGGAGTGGTGGTTTTGAAGTCTGTCTCTTTCTGGACCTCAGGCAGTCCCACAGCATCTGGAGGGGTTGTCGGGTCGACAACCTCCCAGTAAGTTAGCAGACGCTTGGTATCTGAGCACCTCTTGTCTTCCATGATGAGTGCTCTTTTCCTACCGAATTTGTTCAAGCGACTGGCTCCCACATCATCTGCAACAGCGTTGTTCTTAGCCGTTGTAGCTTCTCTCCACACTCTGGATCTGTGTTCAGCAGTGGGGGCCGTCACTGTTGGAAACCACCCGTTCCTCTGCCACTTCTTCAGATATTTTTTCATCTTCTCCCATTCCTTTCCCCTCTCTTTGGGCCCCATTTGATCCTCCATTCTTTCTCTGGCTCTTCCCAGCATCTCCTGAGTATTTGGCACGACCATTCTTTAACCTGGGCCTCGTATCTCGTATCGTGGGGGACAGAGAAACAGAGACAGCAGCAGTATACTTTGTCCAGTAAATGATCTAAATGTGCTGTGCAGTGAAGGGAATCAGCCTGCATGTGACCTTCTACACATTTTACAATAATAGTTAACGTGACTTGCTGTGATTTCCTAAATCCTTCAATCTCATGTGTTATGTGGGTGTTTTTCTAATGTGTGTGTTAAATGTACACGCTTGTCATCTCATGAAGTCAACTTACCCTCTGTGCTGTATTGTGGGCGGTCTTTGACTTCAAACTGGGATCCACTGCTCCTTCCCAGATCTGAATTCACTAGACCACCTTGACTAAAACAAACACAAAACTGCCCAAAGTTCAGCAGTAAATGTTAGCATACGTCTGTAATGTATGAGAAATCAACGATCTCTCATCTATTTTAGCGCCGTCCGCGTCAAAATTGATTCTTCGGAACTATGTAAAATAGTAAATGTACCTAAATTACTCAATACAGGATACATGTAGAAATCCTGAACCAAAATTCAAGATCAAAACTCAAAAGGTTTAAAATCGAAATTCATAAATCAAATTCAATCATCGATAACTGTATTCACAACTATTCAATCAGAAATACCACTGCAAGTCAAACTGTTGAACTACAATTACAATCCACACTGCACATTAATAAATCTCAATTAAGTTCAAGAATTGAAGAAGCACAACTGAAACCATTAATGTTTGTTAGAATGCTAAATTAAAACCAAAGTCAACAACTAAAGTTATAATGCTTAATTGAAACTAAAGTCAGGATGTAAGCTGAAAGATCATAGACAATGAGTGTCTCAATAAATTACAGGTTATAAACACTAGGAGTTACACCTCCTCGCCGCTAGGTGGTGGAGTTGCTTTCTGCCGGTTTTTCTTCTTCTTCGTTTTCTACCCAACATACCTTCCTGTTGTTTTTAGCATATGGTCAGCAGCTATGCTAACGGATATGCTAACGGCGAAGCGGAGCTTCTAACAAAAGATTTCCACACATACGTTTCACCAAAATATCACACTGTAATTCCACTCGTACGCCCTCTGTCTCCTCTCACAATCCACCGGTTATTTTCTTTTATAAGCACCTCTATCTTATTTTTCCAATACATTAAAGTCCGAAGCTACTCGTAGCTAACGCTAGCTTCCACGCCGACAATTACGGCATAGACAGTAATATTCACCCTTTAAAACGTATTTCCAAGCTGCTAAAACACAGACTGATCACACGTAATAATAGACTTATTGTCCGGTTTTATTTAACCTTAAATCCTCTGGTTTAACAGGCTATTTAGCTTCATAACACTCGGAGCCATCTCTCCCGTCTGCACGACTCTACCTGTTATTGTTACCTGCCTGTTATTCTCATTATATTAATCACCAATTAATCGTCAATTCTCATTATATTAATCACCAACACAATTCCTTTATTCACTCAAAGCAGAGGCCCGGCGAGTCAGTTCCCAGGAACCGGAGCCCAGGAGCTAACGGTTTTCGGGGCTAACTGCCAGCCTCTGCCCAAGTAAGCGATCGTATATTCTGCCCGAAGCCACGGTACCTGGACCTCACGTGAAATGCCTTTCACGTGCCCTCCCAAATACGCGTCCTCAGTTCGCAGAACAAAACAAACCCTTTTAAACAGTTAGCACACTAACCCGGCAATACATGAATCTACCTCTCCTAAAGTCGCCACTCCAAGACAGATTCAACGCACGCATCACCAGTCCGCCGGTAATACTAACCATTTTGGTGATTTTTATTTATTACTTACAACGCTGTATTTTCTCTGTATTGTCTTTCTTCTCTTTATCGTCATTATTCTCTGGACTAGTCCCCTTAGCTCACCATGCTAGTATACTTCACTGCAAACTCACTCAGTTCAATCCGGCCTGCTCACACTTTTTTTTTTTCACACCTCCTCACAGAACAAAGGCACACTTAGCAGTTAACAGCACCGGTCGACCACATCTCCACTATGATTAAATTGTCCTAAAAAGGACCTAAACAGACTTTATTTAGGTGCTGTTCTTACCTTTAAAGTGGCGCCTGGAGATATGGAAGACCGATGCCGTCCCGCACGTGTCCCCGTCCTGGAGAACTCTGTCCTGCCGCCGGTCGTCCAAATTTGTTGGGAAAAAATGTCCCCACGAGGGAAGTGGAGCAGGCCAGCCCACGTGTCTGCTAGCTTTGCAGACACACGGACTAAAAACTTCACCAAAGCTGGTTTACAGTTCACAGGAATTTAATCCTTTTCGTGCCATTACAGTAGAGTACATTATTTGCATGAAATATTACACTATTTAACCCACGTATGGAGAAAAAAAAAAAAAAAAAAAAAAAAACTACCCCTGGTCCCAGGACACAGCCGTCCCCAGGGAACCACACGCTAAAGAGGCAGAAAAAACACTTCCTATGCCCACCCACACATTCAAAAACACCTCCCCTTCCTTCTATGCCAATTCCAATTGGCCACGTTCCAGGAGTGTTGTTCTGTAGACGCCTTCTTTCAAATCTCTTTCCCTAAATTCACTACACATTCACTGTCTGTCAGTTATTGCTTAAACCCTCTATGATAATCATACAGTATAAAGCTAAGCCTCTGCAACTTAGGCAAAAGCTTCATGTCTTTAACTTACTTTTAGCTACTAATCTTATAACACTTTATGCTTATTTTAATTATGCATTTCCAAAACACTTATGATTATGCCTAAATATGATTTATGAATTATTAAACACTTTTATTATATCTACTGACAGACAGTTCTACACTCAAATTTCCTACAATTACAATTTTTAATCGCGATTAATCGCATGATATTTCTGCGATTAATCGCATTGTTATGCGCAAAATTCAATAATGAATTCAGAAGTAGTGTATTGCGCACTTCTATTTTAAAGGTACTGCTATATGAACAAAAGTGGAATAACATTTGGTTTGCAAACACTTTAACACTTGTTAACAGCAGTATTCCCTTTACATAGTAGCAGTTATAACACAGTTATAATGATTCTGATAATAGATATTCAGCCGGTGTTCACAACTTTATCTTCATGTGTGTAAGAGATGCAATTTGAAATATACACCTTGAAAACAGCAAACCTATCTACGTCATGTTTTTTTAATACATTTTTTTACGTTTGTTAAATTCTCAGTCGCGATAACTAAATGATGCTTATTACAACATATATTACAAACAAAAACACTTTAAAAACAATTTAAATTAATCATTTATTTTTTGCTTTTTGTGGTATTTTGGTCAGACACATATGCAACGCTGATTACCGTAATATGTGTGGTATTTGTTATAAATGTGCGTTGGTACATAGAGGGTGATAAGAAGCTGTACATGGAGGGACTTAGGACCCAGGGGAATGTAGGTGAAATAAACAGGAAGAGACGCAAGAGATGCCACACAAACAGCTGTTCACCGCTCGCTGCCCGGTTCTTGTGTTAAAAATGTCGACTTAATAATAAAAAAAAAACTGCGTTAACGCGCGATAAAATCATTGTTGCCGTTAATTAATGAATGCGTTAACGCGATAGTAACGCGTTAACTTGCCCAGCCCGAATATATATATATAATAATAATACATTTAATTCATATAGCGCTTTAAACGGTACTCAAAGGCACTTTATGGTAAAAGCAGAAACAATAAAAGTAATAACAATATAATCAAGGCTGATAGATGACATTATAACAGTAACAAAACAAAAACATACATAACTAACTTTACAGGTTAAAAGCAGATTTAAATGGATGAGTTTTAAGTGCAGTTTTGAAAGTGGGGAGTGACGGAGGATGTCTGAGGGGCTGGGGGAGAGAGTTCCGGAGGGAGGGGGCAGCAATGGAGAAGGCCCTGGCCCAATCCCAATGTCCTCCCATACGGACTCACGGACTCACGGACTTTGAGGCGCGCTCCCGCGAAGTCCGTGAGGGTTTAGGGCTGTCCTACTGTCAAATCATCAAGTGTTTGAGGGCTCTCTTGCAGACATTTTGAGCCCTTTATGAACCCTTACCGTAAGTCAGCATGGGATGCTGACTTAGCCTAATGGAATTACCCACAAATCATTGCAATGTGACGTTAAACACGGGGAACAAAGAGGACGGCTCACTGTGTTCAGCCTGGAGTATTGAATTTACTCAGAAACATTAAGGGTTAAAGATGGAACAAAAAATAAACATGAAATCAGAGAATAGATGATATGAAGTTACCTCTCATTTTGTGAGGAAAGAGCATGAAGACGTTCAAATCAGGGAGTACAAAGTATACAATAAATACACACAATTGTACATCATATTTTTTGTCATTTTCATGGTAACGTGATATGTTGCAGCAAAGTGCTGTCCCATTCCTATTCACACCATCTCAAGCCCTCACAGTCTCTCACACTCACCCACTCACCAGGTGATGTCAGTAAGTCCTCGAGTGTTCAGGGTTTGAGGCTTTAGAGGGGACATTGGGATTGGGCCCCTGTCACCCCAGGTCCGATGCTTGGACAGAGTAGGGGGTGTAAGGAGGTTGGATCTGAGGTGTCGATGCAGGAGGTCTGAAAGGTATGAAGGGGCGAGGTTGTGATGAGGAGGACTTGAACTGGATTCTTTGCTGTATGGGGAGCCAGTGGAGGTTCTGAAGGACTGGGGTGATGAGATCTCTGGTGGAGTGGGAGAGCAGACGGGCAGCTGAGTTACATGCATACTGTCTTTTCAAATACTTTTTTTTACAATACTGAGATGTATTGTAGTTTGTTGATGATTTTGGTGGGTGAGCCGTACAGGATGCTGTTGCAGTAGTCCAGTCGAGAGGTGATGAAGGCGAGGATGAGTGTTTCAGCGGCTGAGGAGGAGAGGGAGGGGCGGAGACGGGCGATGTTTTTGAGATGAAAGAAGGCCGTTTTTGTGATGTGATTGACGTAGCGTTCGAAGGAGAGAGTTTGATCAAAAACGATGCAGAGAGAGAAGTTGTGGTGGGATTTGTTTCATGATTTGGGGCCAATGATGAGGATTTCAGATTTGTCGCTGTTGAGTTTGAGAAAGTTGACTTGCATCCAGGCGGGGAGGTATGATCTGAACCAGGAGAGGGCTGTGCTAGTGATATGGAGTGATATGGAGGGAGGACTCAAGACGGGAGAGGAGGATAAGTGGTGGATGGTTTCAAAGGCTGCACTGAGGTCAAGTAGTATTAGGATGTTGAGGGAGCGGTCACCTGAGAAAGTACTGCTTTATATATGTATATAGCAAGTAATGCTTTGCTGGATGATATTGATGAAGAAGTTTGACACAGACATCTCAAGGTTTGTTTATGATCAAGTATCTTGAAGTTAAGGTCCAAAATTCTTTCCACTAGACATTGGAGATAAATCTTGTTATTCCTTCATTAAATCCTTGTCTTCGTTGCTCCCAATGGCCAGTCCAACTATGGAAAAACAGACTGTGCTATTTTTTTATGGTACAATGTGGTAAAATATTTTTAAATAATGTCTCACAACGGGCTGCACGGTGGTGTAGTGGCTAGCTGTCACCTCACAGCAAGCGGGCCTGGGTTTGGTTAGATGGGCCTTCTGTGTGGAATTCACACTAAATGTGAGAATGTGAGCGTGAGTGTCCCTGCCTTGGCCCAAAGTCACCTGGGATCGGCTAATGGATGGATGTCTCACAACCAGCAAATACAACAAAATAAAGATGAATATCACAATACTTGAATTACAATAAGATATTGCAATGCATTTTGCAATGACAGGTCTGTGTGTCAGGTGGTGACCTTTTTTTAACACTTAAGTATTACGTATGCACCGACTACTACTTGAGACTGACTAATGCTGTAACTTTGCCAATGTTGACAAGTTGCATTGTGTTGCTAACGCACAATTGACAGCACTGAACAATAGAGGGAACAGGTGTACTGTGATTAATGACTAAGTTCATGTCAGAGGAACTTTCGACTGAGTTCTACTGAGGCTGTTACTCACATGTAATATGGGGAGCGAGGCTAATTCACTTTGTGATGGGTATCGTAATGACCTCCTGCAGCAGTTGCCATGGTGTCAGATTTATTGCAGCAATGCTGACTGCTGTAGTTGCTAGTTTCGTGTGAGATACTCTTATCAAATAAAATATTCTCTAAGCCAGCCAGACACATAATGACCAGACCCAAAGTTAAATTTCATCATTTTCTTTTAAAAACTTCATTGGAATTCAACGATGTTTTGGAGTCCACACAGTTCATATGGCTTTGCATTGATCATTTATAAATTACGATTTTTTTAATGTGAATCTTTGAGATGTATTAAAGAAGATGTTGTACAATGTCTCAGAAAGCATTATGCTAGTCACAAAGTTTCAAAGAATGAAATCGTTTTTTGGACACAAGATCACAGTCTTATTCAAGTGAAACTATGCTGGAAAGAGCATTTGGCCTGTGATTCTTCACCTTACCATTTCATGGTCCAACCTCTTACAAGAATAATATTATTGATATAATACTAAATTGTATTGCAAAATACATCTTGAAGTAAAAACGACTGGAATGAAATGAGTTGTCGCCTGTTAAGCCAGTGCATGAAAAGCCCTGTTCAGCCCCTGCTCTCGTTACATTTAGAATTTAATGTTGTGCTCCTCACTCCAAAGAGCTTGTGGCGAGTCCTCCTGGCTTTTCTCTGTTCTGGCCCCAGTGGCAGAAAAAGTTACTGCACATCTTTGGGAAAACCACCTATTCAGACGACACCTCCTCCCATATCCACTGTTAGCCCTGACTTATTGGCAGTGTCTAGACTTCTGACCCTGTTGCACTGAATTTGATTGAAGGACAAATTCAGTAAAATTCAGTAAGTACAATTTAGTCTACACCATTTATTGCCCACCATGTTGCAGACCCAGTTAATGCTCAAGGATTAAAATGGCGGCAGGTTTATATTGTGTATTGAATAGGTCAAGCATGAGTAGAAAGCAGATCTATTGCATTGCATGTTAAAATAAAGAATTGTTGTTTGTGTTTCTGAAAAATACCATAGGACACCAAGACAAGACAAGAGGGGCAACAGATTGAATAGGCTTAGATCAGAATTCAATGCTGTTCAAATGTAATTCATTGAGCTTTTAAATGATCATTTACTATGTGAACTAAATCTTCGATGAGTAACCATATCTGTTACAACCGGCTTGTTGGCTGTAACAAAGAAGGGAGATGCAACAAATTTCACAAAGTTCACACCAGTCTTTAATTCACACAAGTAGTTACACAGTAGGATTACACTCTCCACATTGTGTTTTCCATTTACTAAATAGAAAATATCCTGTATTTGTACCTATAAATTATGTTTACAGTACATAGTAAGGACAAATACCTATTTATGTCATATGCTACTGTAGCTCATGGCACATTTGTAATCGACTTGTAGAGAAATGTAAAGTGTAAAATAAAAGTATAGCCATTATATGTGGCATACTTGTGTTGGCATAAACCAACTTACTTGTCATATTCCTTAAAAATGTAATCGTAAGATAAGTCTGGATGATATAAATGGGTTTCTCAGCTGATTATTTTTATATGTACACATGATTTAGTCATGCTAGCCTTATTTTCATTTTATCAAATATTTGCTGTGTGACTTTGCTTTGATTAAAGAATGTGTTCAGATTTCTCCGAAATGATCCATGTCAAACCACAGGTGCTGCTTTATTGTGATTAGGCTCAAACCACCAACCTCTGAACCCAGTTATCACTGTTGGTTAAAGGAGGTGAACGCTGTCCAAACGCCCACTGTGGTCACATTTCAGGTTGACTCAGACAATTTCAATATTGTGCAACATTTTCACTTTACATTCAAGTCAGAGCCAAAGCTACCACTCAAGACAGTGATCTTTTGATCTTTTGTCTTTTTTCAAATACCCTCTGCTACTATCAGATATAGGTGACAAAAACAATATGCCAATGGGTAATACAATGAATTGCTTAAAACTACCTTATTTGTCTTGTCATTCAAGGCAAGGCAAGGCAAGTTTATTTGTAGAGCACATTTCAACAAGGTAATTCAAAGTGCTTCACTTAAAACCAATAAAAGCATCAAAACATAAGGCAAAAGAAAAGGAGATTTAAAAACAATTAAGAACATTCATTGCATTAAAACATTAAAAAACAGTGTACGAAATAACATGCAGTAGTAAAATTCAGAAATGCAGGAAATTGATTAATATATTAATTGAATGTGGTTCAATTAAAGGCAGCAGCAAACAGAAAAGTCTTCAATCTGGATTTAAAGGAGCTGAGGGTCTCAGCAGACCTGCAGCTTTCTGGGACTTTGTTCCAGATATGTGGAGCAGAAAAACTGAACGCTGCTTCTCCATGTTTAGTTCTGTTTGTTAATTCACGACAATTTGTGACAAGTTCAGCATCCAGGTAAAGGTACTATGTGTATCTTTCTGAACAACACTAGTGGTCATCAAAAGTGTAATATGGAGTCCCATTGTCAGTCCTCTCGGCTCAATGAGAACGAGCAAGTGAGAGAGAGAGAAAGAAAGAGACAGAGATAGAGGGAGAGGAATTGTGGTGGTGGTGTAGCAAGCTTGAGAGTGAATCCATTAACTGCAACCAGCATCCTGTTGATCATGTGTGCGCATGCTCGCACTTTGTATGTGCTTGTCGTTTGCAAATGACTTCATCAGCGAACATTACGAAGCAACCAACACCAGAACCATGCCGCAAAGCTAGGTTAAAGCTAGCTGGCTAACCGTAGTTTGTCTTAGCTTACAGTTAGCTAGTTGGCCACCGCTGCCTTGCATCGCTCTCTGCTAGTAGAAAGCAATCCTTAGTTATACAATTTAGTTTGTACTTTTAAATCATTTATTGTTGGCTGAAATCGATACTGTTTGCCGTGATCCATAAGTTATAATCATTGATCGCGTTCGTCAGTGAAATAATTTCCAAGCTAGTAAACTCAATTCACTCAGATAGTATTTTGACAACGATAACGTTAGCGAGCAAGCCAGCTAAGGTTTGCCAGCTATCTGTAACTTAGTTTCACTGCATGGATCTGATGTTTGTTGCTTTGTAACGTTAGCTGATAAAGTATTTTACAAATGGCAAGCTAGTTATTATCATGGAGCCAATGGTCCGAATAAAATAAAGGAACACTACAGATAATAATGTTGTTCTAAATACGATCAATGATTGGAATAATGCATTTTGCAAACAGCAAGCTAGCGTATTTACCAGCCAGATCAGGCCCAAGAGTTGGGATTGTCCATCTATGTTTCCATATGTTTATTGGATTGAAACCAAAATGGCAGCAAAAGAAGACCTCTCCTTCCCTGACGTTTGGGTTTGCGCTGACTGAAATCCAGTTGCTGCAGTCGCTAACTGAAGGTACGTCTTCCAAGCTGCCGTTTCTCGTTTCTGCCTCTTTGGATTTAATTCACTAAACAAACAACTAAAAAGAACACAGGGCCTGGCTGAATAAACTTACATTATCGATTCAGAACACAGACCACCCTGGACTTCCACATGGACATTGATTTGAATTCCTCCTCTATTCTAGACTATAACAACACAAACATCAACAGTGTTACCAACCTAAAACGGTTAACAACATTCCCAAATCAGAAGCCATGGAGATACAGAGAGATTCACCTACTGCTAAAGGCATGCAACACTACTATCAGATCAGTTGTATCTTTGGCCTACAGTCCATCCAGTCCTATCCTGAAGAAAGGCATCCAGAAAGCCAAGCAAATCCACAAACATCTTCAACCGGTGACTGGCCCAAACGGCTGTCCCACGTGCTTTGCAACCACCTCCACCGTGCCGGTGCCGAAATGCACCACTGTTGAGCGAGCTTTAATGACTTCAGTCCTGTTACACTCACCCCCACCATCATAAAGTGCACCGAGTTGCTGGTCCTGGCTCATCTCAAAACCTGCCTCCAACACACACTGGACCCCCGCGTATACCGCCAGAATAGGTGTACGTAGGACAACATCTCCACAACCTACACTCAGCTCTCACCCACCTGGACAACAACAACTTCTGACAATGCTGTTCATCATCACATGTTGCTGGACCTTTGCAGGAAAAACGCACGAAAAATGAGGAGTAACTTTTCGTAAGATATCAATAAAACGGGGATGAATTTATATCATTGTATAAAGAGAGTGACATGAGAAGATCAATCTCATGTCTGTAAGTTAAATCAGCTATAATCACTCTTTTAAAGTGATTAGTGACTTGTCTAAAACATTTAAAAAAGGAATAACTTCAATAGAATCATTCTATACACTGTAGCTTCTTTACATTCTGATAAAATGTAAAGAAGCTACATTCTAATACAATGTAACTTCTTTACATTCTAATAGAATTGTCTTTTGAAGATGAACAGGACATGTTTCAGTTTCAAGTAATGACTGGGTTGTTACTTTCGGTGCTGCTTTAGTATTGATCATGTTTTGATATTTGAGTCATGTTGTGGATGATCAGATGGAGTTATGATGGCAGTCGCCCAATTGCAGATTCAGCTTGAGCAAAACCTTTGCCTATTGTGTTCAAATCAGGCCCATAGGAGTTTACAAGGCAGGTGTCCTTTCTCTAAACACTGACCTGATGCATCAAGTGGATATGTTTTGCTGAACATAATATGATGCATTTGCCCTCTACATCCTCTAGTCTAATGAGCATACTTATAAACGCACTGTTACAACTCCTTCATAGTGTCATATTGCTTTTCGGAGAATTATGATGATAAGTTCAAAGTAGATGCAAAAGTATACTTATGTACAATATATTATGTTGAACATTGTTGCTCCTGGATGGATCACAGCCAACCCAATTATGTTCAACACAGCTCCATCTCCTTGGCCATGGTGCCACAGCACTTAAAAGAATAAACTTCATAATTCTCAAAATTCTGACCCTTTGCTTTTTTATTAACAGCATTTACTTGTACTTTTACTTTCAATACTTAAGTACATTTAATATCAGAAAATTACGTTTGATACTTAAGTACAATAAATATACTTCAGATACTTTAAGACTTTTACTCAAGTAGTATTCCAATAGGTGACTTTTACTTTTACTGGAGTCGTTTTCTAGTAAGGTATCTTTACTTTTACTCAAGTATGGCTTTTGGGTACTTTAAACACCACTGTATATATATATATATATATATATATATATATATATATTGCTGTATTAGTACCTGCTGTGCAATAACAATACACTTGAATCTGATCTGATCTAATCTAATTTTAGGAGCCAATGTTTTTGTTTTACAGAACCTCTTATGAAACAACAGGATTCAAATAGCATGACTGAAAACAATTGCTGATTTGTGTTGCTTTGTAAATGTCAGGGCTACACCCATGCTGCTATGCAGTGCACAGCAGACCCTCTTCAAGCAGCTTCATAATCTCATTTGGGTGGTTGGTAACACAAGACTAATGGATCTGTAATGCATTTAAGTAATCTCTGCTTTCCATTCTTGTTGCGTCACTGTTGAGTCTTTCTATTGTTAAAGATGACTGCTGGTGATAAGAACACAAAAGATAAAATCTGTTAGTCACCCAGACATCAGAACACACCTTCAATGGGTTTAATCTTTTATCGTTTGAGTCAAAATATGATAAAGCAAAGCCAATGAAAACACCCAGAGGAGTATTTAGTAGAGTCTTTAATTCTCTAAAGCCATGAGTTCCGTAATTGGTCATACTGGTGGTCTATTATTCCCACAGGTCTAAATCAGATTTTCAGGTTTCCTATTTGGACCTTGAATAATACCAAAGCTGTATCCTTAAGCTCTGAGCCTGAAAAGAAAGAACTTTTGGTTTCCTTCTCACTGGTCATTGCCACAGGTAGAAACATACTGAAGTCATCTCCTCAAATACAGGACACGTGTTTGGGTTTGAGTTGCGGTTTTAAGCAATGGTTATCCCCAATTCTCAAGGTTCCTCTGAAATCACTGTTGATGTTTTAAAAGGGTTAGTTCAACCAAATGACAAAACAGCACTTCCTTCTAGTGGCGTGTCTTAATCAGAATCAGTGGGATGCTATGAGACATCCGGGGATCAACTGTCAGGCACATCTTATCCTAACCCTAACCCGCCAACCTTGTGACTTAAGGACGACCCGCTCTAACCCCTGAGCCACAGTCAGCTCTGGTAGTAACTGGTCATCTTTGTTTAAAGGTGGTTTTGAACTTAAATATGGATACAGAAAGTTATTAAACTGTATGACCAAAAGAACACATCACGTGGATCAAGTAAAAACACCATGGTAGAATGGTCGTCATTGTGGACATGGATTCCACATCAGTATAGGCCGTGGCATTTAGGTGCTAGTTTGTTTCCATCACAGATGTGGGGTGGACATCTGTTTGCATGCTCTGTAACCTCGCCCTTCATATATATCAGTTGTTTGAAGCGGAGTGAACCAAGGACAATGGAAATAAATGGGACAAGCAAAACCGGAAGTCATGAATCACCGTGTCAAGCTATGGAATTGCCACTCCCTCACCTGCCACATTAAGACCTTGCCCCCTGCTATAAAGAGCTTGGCCTCCCTTCCATCCTTCTCAGAGATCCTGTGGAGAAGAAGATGGCTATGGCTAATGAGTGGCTGCTGTGGCTGGCCCTGTCTGCCGTTGGAGCTGCCTGGCACAGCGGTACATTTACCACATTCCATTCGGCAGCCTAGCAAATATGACAAATGGGACTATTAACAGTTCAAATGTTTATCCTTGTGCTACAGCCTTATTTTGTTTTAATATAGTTTAAGATTTGATTATTGATTACTTGACAAGTAACGCTTACTTCTTTCAACAGAGGCAAAGTCTGCTGTGAACGTGTTCTCCTCCATATCCCAGATTCCTGGAAAAATAACAGGTGAGCTTGTTGGTTGTTGGTTGGTAACTGTAAAATGTGTCCTTATGTAGGCAATGTGTGAGAATTCATTCATGTAGGTGAAGGCCTGTGTAAAGTACGGCCACTGTTGTGGTGCCATGTCCTGTCTTTGTAGGCGTGAGTCCCATCCACAACGGCCAAGTTTGCAGTACGTGGGGCAACTTCCACTTCAAGACCTTTGATGGAGATGTTTTCCAGTTGCACTCCACTTGCAACTATGTCCTGGCCTCTTCATGCCGGAGCAGTTACAAGGACTTCAACATCCAGATAAGAAGACAGGAGGCTGGCGCCCATCACACCATCAAAAGCATCATTATGAAGCTGGAGGGTTCAGTGGTGGAGCTTTCTGAGGGCTCTGTGATCGTTGATGGCACATCGTAAGTTTACTCTTAAAGCTCTGCCCTTTCCTATTAATATCTCATAAAAACACCAAAATGAATGGTTTGGATTGCAGTGTAGTTACCATGTCAACCAAGCATGTTACCTTACATATCTAATGTTTTGTGCTTTGTTTATGATGCTTTATTAAAGCTGAACTTGAGAATCCTTCTTTGCTCTGCAATGGTCATTAGAACTCCACAGTGAACATAAAAACATCAGCCACACAGAAGTTCATCTGCTGACACCCTTTGCTTGCCTTCCCGTATGGGTTGATACCATTGACAATCTACCTTTGACTCTAATGGCCAACACAATGTGATTTTTCCTTTTGCAGAGCCATCCTACCATTCAGTCAAGGAGGAGTGATCATCGAGAAAACTCCCACCTACATCAAAATCACAGCAAAGCTGGGATTAGTTGCTATCTGGAATGAGGACGACTCTTTTCTGGTAGGAGTGTGGCTGTGGTATGACCGTTATTGTTTAAACGTACTGTCAAAGCTTCAAATTAAGATATTACAGAGTAAGGCTGCACATTGAACAAATGACTGTCATGACAATGTCATGCTTTGTAATCGAACAAGTGGCAAGTGTTACATTAGCCTGTTGATTGAAAACAGAGTTAATTAAACAGACAGACTTGGAGAATGCTAGTAAAGCTACTTTGGGGGGTCCCTGGGCAAGACACTGAACCCCTAACCGCTCCCCAGGCGCTTTTCAGGAGCAACCCACTGCATAGCGATGTACAGGGATGGGTCAAATGCAGAGAACCAATTTCACCTGGCAAGATGAACAAAGTATAATTTAAAAAACCTGTGCTGCAGATTCTAGCTCCTGCTTAAGGCGATGCTTTTCGTCCTCACAGGTTGAACTGGACCTGAAGTACAAGAACCAAACATGTGGTCTTTGTGGAGACTTTAATGGAGTTCAGCTCTACAATGAATTCTACAGCCATGGTACACTTTGACCCACTTTAACAAGTCAGTCAGTGTAGACGTGGCCACAAAACTAAGATGTTTTTTTTTATATTATCCAAACAGGTGTGAAAATATCCCCGGTGGATTTTGCTAACTTCTGGAAAATGGATGGTCCAACTGAAATCTGCTCTGACTACACACTGGAATCAACTCAAAGCTGCAAGGACATGGTGAGGTTTCACTCAGTTATTATGGAATGTTCTACACAATACTTATTAAACCATGGCCAGTCCCTGATTTATTCGAGGTTGGCCCTTATTTTCAGATAACTATGTCAGTGCAGACTGAATGCTACTGGTTTCAGCAACTGTGTGCTACCAATGGCTCTTCCTCTATATTTGGTAGTAAAGTAACAGTAACAAGACTGACACATATATTTCACACATAATGTTTGTTTTGACCAGCTTACCTTGAGTGTGAATACTGTCATGTGTCCTGTACAGTAAAACCCACTTCTCCTATTTGCACTGGTTGTGCAAATAGGAGAAGTGGGTTTTACTTGGCGGCCACATGATATCATGCAGAGTCAGAAAGCTTCAAGAGTTATGCAACGTTATGTTTACCTTCAGTGTTACTCACCAAAACCCATTATACCCTTGAGGTCAAACGTATCTCTCACGCCTTATAAAATATTTTCAAAGGTGATTTTAAATCCAGTATTGTTTAAATACATTTTTAATAGCTTGCAGCTTGGTGTGTTACTGCTGCAAAAAATGGAAAAAAAGGTCCATAGCACTACAAGAGGTCTAAAAGTGGAGATGCAACCGTCCTATAGTTGGACTCAAAGCTCAGTGCACAAAGATAGACAACAATATTTCTAGTGTGTCAGCAGAAAGGGTAAATAATCACCAGCTGCCGCCTGGTCATACATTCATTTTCAGTAATTCCACAAGTTGACATTGACAATATGTGTGGCCTTTGTAACGATTTTGACAGAATTGATGCCGATATGTTTCAGATTCTTGCCTGCCTAATAACATGCTATCTTCATGTCTTTGCCTTCGGCTCCATTCCTGCCTGTCTGTCCTGTAGAAACCTCTGTGTGAGCAGATCCTCACAGGGCCGGCCTTCAGCAGCTGTCACAGCCTGCTGGACGTTGCCTCCTTCACTTCTGCCTGTGTTGCGGACCTCTGCCACTGCGGCAATGGCATCGATGGACACGCAGACCCCATCTGCCTGTGCAACACTGTGTCCGAGTTCTCCAGACAGTGTAGCCATGCTGGTGGAAAACCTCTCAACTGGAGAACCAAGCAGCTCTGCTGTGAGTAGGCTCATTCGACACTAATTATTGAATATCTCATGGTAGGAGGGCTTGTACAAAAAGTGTCTCAATAAAAAAAAAATCATCTCCTAACTTGCTAAATTAGGAGCAAACGAATGGGTGTGTTAGATGTAGAGACTATCTATTGCATGTTACAACCCCACCCCTTCTCAAAGCTGAGCTGAGAGAGCAGGGACAGGCCATTGAGGGGCTGGCACCAGGCTACAATAGTGAAGTTTGTGTGATTATATGCTCAGAATGAGAGTCAGAGAGGTTACGGAAGTCAAGTGGGGAAAAACTTCTGATGTATTCACAGGGAAGTCATGTCCCGACACAATGGAGTACAAGGAGTGTGGGAGTCCCTGTGCTGATACCTGCTCCAACCCAGAGGCCAGCCACACCTGTGACAACCACTGTATCGATGGATGCTTCTGCCCCGCAGGTACAGCAGAGTGACACACACACACACACTCACACACACACACACACACACACTCACACAAACACACACTCACTCACACTCTCACACACACACACACTCACTCACACTCTCACACACACACACACACACACACTCACTCACACTCTCACACACACACACACACACACACTCACGCACACACTCACTCACACTCTCACACACACACACGCACACACACACACAAAGACTGTGTTGCAGGACAGTGATTGTGTGATTGCTTTCAGGCATGGTTCTGGATGATGTAAATGGAAAGGGTTGTGTCCCAATGAACGAGTGCTCCTGCATCTACAACAGCAAGGCCTATGGACCTGGGGAGTCCTACTCCAGTAACTGCAAACAATGGTAAGATACAGAGTGTGTCAGTATGTCTGCATGTCTGCAGGAACATTACAATTGTGTTAGTTTTCCAGAAAAATCCCATTCACTATGTTTTATTTCATTTGAGGATAAGCCCCAAGATGCACCATCTTGTTTTCAGATATTTCTACAGAAATAAATACATTCGATAATAGTAAACAGCACAAAAACAACAACATAGTAACACCAACAAGAACACACACATGTGGGTTTTCCCATAATCCCGAAGTGTCATCTACACAAAAGTAAAACGCTGCCTCACAAAGTAACATTGTGTCAAAGTACTGAGTCAACCTATGCACACAACACTAAGTCGAATGTGCTTTAAACTTAAAAGCACTTCCCCCAATTTCTTTGAAGTCCCAGTGAAACGGAAGTAAGATCCTCTTTAGCTTCTGTACTGTGATGTTTCCCCCTGAAACGGAATATTTGAGCAGTGTACAGTTACAAGAGGGATTGAAAGCAAATCCTTCACATTCTATTGGACTGCTAAAAAGTGGGCGGGTTTAGGGTTTATGCATGGTACGACTGTTGGGTTAGGTTTAGTGTTACTGTTGACTCAACACACACACACACACACACACACACACACACACACACCTCCCTTAACTCTTGTTCGATCAGGAGGAGGAGGTAGAGATGAAAGCGAAATATTAGCTATTTTCCACCGGCTCTGTGGCACTACATTTATTGAATGAAACCTTCGCTGCATTGTTTTGAAAATACAAACAAAGCTTATGCTGACATATTTAAACACTCATCTCTTCCTATCTCTCTCCATATTGCTCCGTTAGCGCTTTTATATGACCAGTGTGGCTGGCCAGTCGCCCAGAGTCTTATCTGATTGGATGATATTTTTGAATGCAGAATGAGTCATCAAACATTTTAAATCGTTTTATGGAAAAGACAGGGATTGAATGTAAAACTGTTCTGAAACAGATTTTCTGACATATTTTGCATATGACAAGAGATAAATGAACAATTAACACATGATTACAACTGGGAAAATGTATTATTCATCTAATTTAAGTGAGTATATAATGATCCAAACCCACTTAAAAGGTTTTAGGTATACAGGATATATCTTGACAAATCTACAGATATTACTGAGAACTGCATTTAAATGATTAGACCTTTTTTGGATGTATTTTAATATGATATAACAATATATATATCAATAATGGGAAGTAAAACAATTATTTGATTAAGATTTACTTCTACTTTACTATCTTTAATAAAATCAATGAGGCCTAAAAGAAAGTGCAGAATGAATCCAAAGTCCCCAATATTGAGAAGAGACCTCATCAGTAACAAGAATAGCTAGATTGATAATTGAAATGATATCTAGCACCAAACAGCATGTTTAGTATGAGATTTTTATTGGAAAAACCTTTTTATACAAAACAATGCCTGATTGCACAGTGCTTTGAATTTGAGGTATATCGTAATCTGATTTATATACAACAGCGTCATCTGCATATACATGAACAAAACAATTAGACCAAAAATTTGGAAGATCATCATTGAATTTTTTTTACATTTTAGCGGTTTAATAAATAAACTGCTGTGATATCAATGTGTGTCCAGTGCAGAGATACAGTAGCTCCCACAATATCTTCTGCCTAGTTTGTTATGGACTTTTAAATGAAGATGAACTTGTGTGTATGTGTGTGTGGGTGTGTGTGTGTGTGTGTGTGCTGACAGTGTGTGTGAGAGTGGACAGTGGACGTGTGTGGAGGAAAACTGTCCAGGAATGTGCTCTGTGGAGGGCGGGGCTCACATCAACACCTTCGATGGAAAAGACTACACCTTCCATGGGGACTGCTCCTACGTCCTGGCTAAGGTAGATCACATCATCATCAGTGCTGTAATACCACACACACACACACACACACCTGCCATGGTAATATACAAACATGGCACAACACTGCGTCACAGGCCGAGACAAGACCTCAACCTCAAACCAGTCAAAGCTATAATAAAAGGTTGTGATGTCTCATCCCCTATATTGAATCAGTTCCTTTGGATATTAAAAAGGGGAAACGTAAAGTAACCAAAGTGTGTAACCATACCTACAGTACCAACAAGGTGTGGAAACGGGTACGGCTTCCAAATTGATTTACAGGTCTAACATTAACAACAAAATCAACTAAACATACGTTATTATACAAAGTAGTGCTTGTTGAAAATCCCGCCACGCGGTTAGTGTATTCAACGGTCCTACACAACACACACTCCTACTGGTATTCTACAGCTATCAGCTGCTGACTGCACTATGTGGTGTCAGTCGGGCAGTCGTTGGATAGTTCTGTGTTTGTATGTTTAGGACTGCAGTGGGAACCAGTTCGTGGTTCAGGGACATCTGGTGCAGTGTGGGCTGACTGAGAGTGAAACCTGCCTGAAGTCTGTGACCTTGGGTCTGTCTGGAGGCGCTCATGTGAGTATCACACACACACAGACACTCACATGCAAGTGTGTTCATATGTTTCATGATCCACAATAACAATATTACAAAAGGAATTGTGTGTTTTACAAAAAAAAAAATTTTACATAGCTATTCAGCATTATTTGTATTACATTAAGAAGAAATGAGGAAAATATCTTCATCTTTCATCTTCATACAATTAAGTTGTATTTTACTGAATTATGTTTTTCTTACATTTCAGTACGCAGTTAAAATAACGTAAACCTGGAGCTAGATTGAGTCTATTATAGTGATTATAATTCCTACTTTTATGTTTTAATCAAAAAGAAATAATCAAATGTGAAAAAGATACGACGAAGAATAATATACAAAATACTTTCAAATGTAACTGTTTTCGATTGAGAGAGCTGCAAACAGGATTCTTAGCTCATTGAAGTGTAAAGATGTGAACACTAACATCTGGTCTCCTGTCACATAAAGGTGATCACCATCCAGCCCGATGGCAAGGTCTTTGTGAATGGCATCTATGCTCAGCTACCGTTCTCTGCTGGTGAGAGACACAGAACTGAAGCTGGTTTCTATATTCCTTAGTGGTTGGAGTCACTGTCCTGGCCTTATTATAGGCACACACAGCTGTCCTGGTTGACGCTGAAGTGAAATCTGTTGAGAACATAGCAAAGGGTAAGGGGCTATGCATGGGCAGGAACCATGTGCAGAGCTTTGTGGTTCAGCCGTGATCGTCAACTCCGATGAACATAGTTACCTGTGGCTGTGGGTGTGAAACGAATGAGGACCAATGTCCTGGTTGCTGCACTAGCAACACCCACTGGAGAGAGTGTGTTAGTGCTGGTGTGTGTCTTATGTGATGAGTTGCTGGCTGTCTGATGAAAAGGAGTGGCTGGGGTCATCTTGTGTCCATGTGAGGTCGTTCTCTCACCGTCACGTCTCAAGAGCATGCCCACCAGCTGCACCATCTTTACTGCAGAGCCAGCATCATTTCATCTGTTCATGCTGTTGGTTGATCTTTGCACTACTGTTTAGTTTACCTAGTTAGTTCATTTAAAAAAATGAAAATGATAAAGAAAATGATGGATTTCAGTCTGAATATGCTTTACATACATTTTTACCTGTGAGCTTTTGTTCTGCCGAGCCTGATGGGCAGACAGACAGTAGTTCATTCTGTCACTCTCTGAACAAAGTCCCATCCTCATCCTTCTCTTTCTCTGACCCCCCAGCTGG
Organism: Lycodopsis pacificus; assembly: GCA_028022725.1. Classification (NCBI taxonomy): domain Eukaryota; kingdom Metazoa; phylum Chordata; class Actinopteri; order Perciformes; family Zoarcidae; genus Lycodopsis; species Lycodopsis pacificus. The sequence continues at coordinate 2,306,162 of CM051690.1, forward strand.
AATCTCCGCCTTCAAAGCATCCTCCTTCTACCTGCTGGTGCAGACGGCTGTTGGAGTTCTGTTGGAGGTGCAGATCCAGCCAGTCATGCAGCTCCACGTCTCAGTGACCAGTGACTACCAAGCCAAGACCTGCGGTATGTGAATTACAATGAGCTTTGTGCTCTCCGACTGGAAGCATCCCTCAGAACGCAATAGGGATGGTGTTATTCAGCCCTATTGGTTGTTGCAAACAGTGAATATGTGAGTACAAGTTGAGAAAATACAAACACAAGCAACTAATGCTCAGGCTACGCCATATTGAAGGAAAGTCAGCGTTACAACATAAACAGCATAGAAACAGCATCAACGTATCCACCAGAGGAGGGAGGTAGAAATACACTGACTGAAAAGAAAGTCAAACAATATACTATAACCATGAGTGTGACAAGCTAGAGAGGATTGGGACATAAATAGAAATGATCCAACAATGGACTGGTTGTCTAGTCAGTATTTTGGAAACACGTTCTATTGTACGCATGTCTATAAGGCGTTACAAACATACTCATACATATGCATAATGCTTTTTAACAACAATCTGAACACATTCTAAAGCATTTTTTCATGACGAGTAAGTTAAAGTATCTTCATACTTCAGCTTGTCACTCACTGACTTGTTTTGCAAGCATCATAGTGAATCATAATTTCCATAGCTGTAATGCATCACAATCACTGGTATAAAGCAGTATATTGTTGTTATAAGTCATTGTTTGCATTTGACTGCGCTCATGTGATGTTCTTTCATAGATTACTGAACGCCAACAATAAGTTATATTGTTACATTATAAAGCATTATGCAGGTTTTAGTTTTAAAGTTTGGAAATATTTCATTGATGGATCTCATGATTTGATGAAATGAATAAAAGAATGTCATTTTTGTGAAAGCTGCAAAACCCAAGCGGTTACAATTTAGACAATAGTTGCTATGGTGGTACAATGTGGATGAGTTGAGGAACAGATCACAGTATATATCGTCATTACTGTGATGCTGTCTGCCTGCAGGTCTTTGTGGGAACTTCAACAGTAACCAAGCTGATGACTTCCTTAAGCTCAGTGGAGTTCCAGATGCCACAGCCACCGGTTTTGTCAACAGCTGGAAGACACATGCTGGTTGCCCCGATGTTAAGAGCAGCTTTGAGAACCCCTGCAGTCTCAGTCTGGAGAATGGTAGGTCGCACTCGTTCGGGTTCTCTGCTATCACTGTGGGTTCTTCCGAATGACTGATGTTGGCCTTTGTTTGTCAACGACAGAGAAATACGCCCAGCACTGGTGCTCCATGCTGAGCGACCCTGAAGGAGTGTTTGCCTCCTGTCACTCAGAGATCATCCCTGACTCGTACAGAGAGGTAAGGTTCACAGCTACGGCTTTCACATGTTTCTGTGGCCCAGCGTCCAGACCGTCAGGCTTTTTTGAAACATGTTTTATTTTGTCTTATCACAGAACTGCATGTATGACAGCTGTAACTGTGAGAACAGCGAGGACTGCATGTGTGCTGCGGTCTCCTCCTATGTCCATGCCTGTGCAGCAGCAGGGATCCAGATGAGCGGCTGGAGGAAGAGCATCTGTGGTGAGTGGAGAGTAATTAGAACCAGAAGAATCAAAGCCAAATGTGAGCCCACATTGCAACAGTCAGAATACAAGTGGTCTTACTGCTTTCATTATGGAGACTTCTGTCTGATACCAATGGGACGTAACAAGGCCTTGTTTGGGATGGTCACGTGACCATGGAAACATCTTGCTGCAGTACTTATGCTTTGAAAGGTCGACACTGTGTTGAGTAGTCTGCTTCAACATCCCATCTGAGTTTTCTGACATACACACTCACTGTTTGCTCTATTCTATACACACTCTGCCATACCAAAGCATCACACGTGAGGATTCACTTATTTTAACCCAAATCACTACAGGTTATGTATAATTACTTCATTGTTTGCTGCTCTGTATCTCTCGTTCACTGGGTCTCATGTGTTATAGTTGCAGCGGTCACAGTCTCACAGTGTTCACTGATTCTGTGGTCTGACCTTCTCAGGGAAATACGCCAGCTCCTGCCACAGCAGCATGGTCTACTCCTCCAACATCACGTCCAGCAGCCGCACCTGCCGCTGCATCAGCAGCTCAGACCTCAGCTGTCACTCCTCCTTCCCGCCCATCGATGGCTGTGTCTGTGCAGAGGGAACCTTCCTGGATGACACCGGGAAGTGTGTCCCCTCTCAGGGATGTCCCTGTTATGACGAAGGCTCCGTGGTGCCGGCCGGACAGGTCGTCAACAAGGACGGGGTCATGTGGTATGTGCATGATATATTGCACACGTTTTCATTCGTTATTGCAGTGATGTGTATGGAAGTCCAGAGGTTCAAATGAGTGCACTTTTCACCTTTTATCTGATTCTAAACTCTCCTTTTGTTTCAGTTGGATTCGTGAGCTTAGAAGAACAAGTCAATATTTGTTCTTTCAATTATTTGTGATATACCAAACATATGACAAATGTTCAAACAGTGAGCTGTAAGGTTATATACGTATGTATATTAATGTTTCTTTGTTTATATTTCTCCACTAGCACCTGTAAGGAGGGCAGACTGGGCTGCATTGGGGAGTTCTTCACACAACAATGTAAGTTAAATATATTACTATTGTAAACTACAGAGTTTCTGGTCTGTAGTTGTGATTCTCGGGCTTGTTTCTATAGTAAAAAATAGATTTTTATTTATTATAGTTAATTAAAAATAAAAGAATATATGGTAATGGTAATAATATAAAGAATAACAAAGTAAGTGTTTGGAGTTGCTTCTGGTGGATGAATGGGTCAGACTCAGGATTATCTCCCAGGACACCGGAGGTTGAGTCTGGTTTATTACACATAGTTAACTTATTGTTTTCTGTTGTTTTATTATTCATATTTTTAGTTTTTAACTGGAGTTTGGTTAGGCTTAGGCAACAAAACGACCTGGCTAGGGTTAGGAAGAAATAAGGCTCCATCTACACATTCAGGATGTAATATGTACTACTGTTGTTTTTCATCAAGGTATAAAATGCATTATCTTGGATGTCGTATTAAATCAGGAGTGGTTAATGGCTAAGTTATTGACCGCGATTCATTTTATAAAGAAATGATTTCCAATATGTTTTTCTCAGTGGCCTGTGCTCCTCCCATGCTGTTCTTCAACTGCTCTGCGAACGGTCCGGCTGCTAAAGGAACGGAGTGCGAGAAGAGCTGCAACACATTAGACATGGCCTGTGTGAGTCCGCAAATACAGATTCATAGTTTATATCTAGATGACATATTTCTTCGGGGTACAGTAACATATTTTCTCTGCTGGTGCATGGATGAAAGTATGGTGGTGGATCAGTGGCGTAAGGCAGTTACGACGGGCTCCAGTGCATGCTGGTAGTCACACACACCGTTGTATTGTCTCGTCATGATGAAATAGAGACAACATACATACATATTACCCAGAAATCCTGATCGCATACCTTTATATGACCAAATACCACAGAAAATAAGAAGCTGTTCTTTCAGCTGAATCGTTTTTAATAGTTTTTTTTTAAATGTATGGTTTATGTAGAATATATATATATATCATGTTGTTAGAGATTGCTACTGACTATTTCAAAAAAAGAAAACAGATGGGTCACCTTTTTGAGGAGATGTACTGCAAATGGCACCACTTTCAAATGAATGTAGGTTTTTCTTTGAACACAATTGTCAATTTGGCAATCTGAGTCACTTGTAAGGGCCTGTTCCCTTCATGGGCCCCCCATCCCATGGCCCCCCATCCCATGGCCCCCGTGGAACCTGCACTGGCTGTATTTCGCCCATACAGTGGATTGTAAATTTGATCGATTCTTCAGGTGACTACAGCGTGCATGTCCGGCTGTATGTGTCCGTCTGGGATGGTGTCTGATGATAAAGGAGGCTGCATCAAGCCAGTGGCTTGTCCCTGTCTTTACAACGGTGTCTCTTACCAGCCTGGACAAACCACCAAGGTGGACTGCAACACCTGGTAAGTGAAACACAAGTAGAGTGAAATGCTGTTAAGCTAGAAATATGCAGCAGGTACATCAGTACTTTGGTTGCACCTCCATCTGTGACTGAAATGTACAAGTTCAAGGATTCAAGAATTCAAGGATTCAAGGATCATGTATTGTCATTATGCAACACAGGGATGCATGACACAATGCAGTTGTAGCCCATTTGTAACACAAGAAAAACATACAAACAAACAAACCACACAAAAGCAGCAGTACTTTCCTGAAGTGCATTTGTTTGAATTTGCATCATAATGAACGTAAACAGCAGCAACACAAACAGTTCTCTGGTCAGATAACATGGCCGACATCTTTACATTCAAATCTCAACTGAGGAAAACACTTTCCATCAACTGGGACTGTGTTTGAGCACCAACATCATGATGTCCTCCTCCTCTTTGCTTCCATCTCGGCCCTCCTCGCTCTCCTCCCTTGCAGCAGGTTGGTGGTGTTTGGTCCAGCAGGTCTGGCTAGGTGGTTGGCCATGGGTGGTGATCGTCCCAAGACATGTCTTTTATTATAAGCCTGATGCAATCTAATGTGTCTCTGTTTACAGCACTTGTAAAGACATGAATTGGCAGTGCACTACCAACGAGTGTGATAGAACCTGCTCGGTCTATGGCGCTGGACACTACATGACTTTTGATAAGAAGCGCTTCACCTTTGATGGCAGTTGCGAATACATTCTGACTCAGGTATGAACACACAAAAGTTGTTGAACAGAGTCCTCTGTGAGAAACTTTCTCCATCATTTTCTTCACATGCATAGTCCTGCTCGATGCTGGTATACAGTAGTTATTTGGCTTGAAACAGAGTCGTGTAATATGAAGTGAATCATGTAATACATTAGAATTCAATTATATATGGTGAGATATGGTTCAGGACAAGAGCGTAGGTTTCATTCAAGCATTGGGTTAAGGGGGATGGGACACTTCATTTCCTGCATTCTGGTAACTTTTGGTGGAAAAGTATTTATATGTGTGAAGGCAAACACAAAATTCAGACACCAGGAGACAATTCCAAATATAAAAATGTCATAGAATATAATGCGTTCTGTCTCTTTTAAATATGTATTCTCCTGTAAATCAACTTTTCTTAAAAGGTATCTCTGCTGACTCGGCACACATGATTTACTCTTTCCTATCTTTTGTTTGGGGAAAATAACTTATTTTGAGTATTTTGAGTCCAGCCTTGCTACATTCCATATCTCTGACCTATAAGAAAGATGAGAACCAATGGGTCAATAGTCAAGCAGAGCCACTAATATTGATGATTTGTATGTGTGTGTGTGTTCCTCAGGACTACTGTGGCAGTCCTCAGAGTAATGGAACCTTCAGAGTGCTCACGGAGAATGTTCCGTGTGGAACAACAGGAACCACCTGCTCCAAGAACATCAAGATCTTCCTTGGGGTAAGCAGTCAATATAAAGCTTTTCAAAAGACCACCTGCAATGAACACAAAATGAACTGCTGACACAAAGCTGAAATTCAAGATGAATTGATATCGGTGAACTGATTTGACGTGTCTCATGTTGAGTGAAAGATTGACCGGACTTGCCTTGTTGGAGACGCTTTGGCTGTCCTTCAAAAGGACCATCTTGGTGTTTTCACACAAAAAGACAAAGATGTGAAGATGCAGACTCAAACTGCTTGATCTGTGAGGTGCATCGTGTTCATGGAATGCAACAGAAAAAGAGGAGCTTCTCATAGCTGCACATAATGTGGACACTGGCTCCAGTGACATTCGCTGAGAAGTTTTATGAGATGTTGAGATTTGAACTTTGCAGTATGCTGTCAATTTCTGTCCTTTTTTAGAGTGCAGAACTGATTCTAGCAGAGGGAAGCTACCAGCTGCTCTCTAGTGGAAATGAAGAAACAGTTCCATTCCAATACAGCACTATGGGCATTTACCTGGTGATTGAAGCCAACAATGGACTCATTTTCATGTGGGACAGGAAAACCACCTTGTTCATCAAGCTCAGCCCAATATATAAGGTAACCCTGCAATATGTCAAGGAAGTTTGGGCTTTTAATGTGAATACAATTGATTTGTTCAAACAGCAAAAGGCAAGCTTTGATATTTAAATTGACCAACCTGACACAAGGAGCTCTACGTTTTCAGGGTCGTGTATGTGGACTGTGTGGCAACAATGACGGCAATTCAAACAATGACTTCACCACAAGAGGCAATAATGTGGTTGTCAGCCCACTGGTGTTCGGAAACAGCTGGAAGGATTTGCCAAGCTGCCCCGACGCTCCGAGCATCACCAGCCCCTGTATAGCCAACCCGTACAGACAGGCCTGGGCCCAGAAGCAGTGCAGCGTCATACAGAGCGATGCCTTCTCTGCCTGCCACTCCATTGTAGGTTGTTGTTATGTGGACACAATGTTTGAGATAGATGTAGTGGAGTAACCCTGTTTAACTCACTAGTGTATCATCATACTCTTCGCTCTAGGTGGATCCTGCTCCATTTTTTGATGCATGTGTGTTTGACTCATGTGCTTGTGACACGGGTGGAGACTGCGAGTGTTTCTGCACTGCTGTGGCTGCTTATGCTGAATCCTGTAATCAAGCTGGCATCTGTATACCATGGAGAACCCCAAAGATCTGTCGTGAGTAACCAAGATGAAACATTTCATTTTTAAAAGCGACAATAAGCACGCAGTTAATACAATACATCTGAACTAAACTTATTTTTAAGACAAAGTGAGGAAAGTCTATTAAATCTGTAATAACTTGTCTCAATAACGTATCAATTACAACCATTTGTTATCAGTGATAACTATATTTCTTCCCTCAGCCTTTTAAAGTTTCCTATCCCATTTACTGTCCAGTCTGGAATGTGCCCACACTAAGTAGTATTTTCTTTTCCAGCTCTTTTCTGTGATTACTACAATCCCCCTGGTGAATGTGAATGGCACTACATGCCATGCGGATCTCCTTGTATGAAAACCTGCAGGAACCCCTCAGGCAGCTGCTCTACACAGATTCCTCCACTAGAAGGTATGCCACAAGCATGAGGTTTCTATAACTTGACCTAATCTCCAATCAAAATCAATTTAAGATTTAACATAAACATTGGCTGTATTTTTTTAAGTTATGTTTAAAGAGTTGCTTAATAATATCACTCATTCAACCACAATGTCAGATGATCACAATAATAATGACAAGTATTGAGGAACCAATTTCTTGCAAAGAGTTGCAACAGTTGTTTGTTTTTCAATTAGGTTGCTATCCAACATGTCCTCCTGCACAACCATACTTTGATGAGGATACAATGACATGTGTTTCGAGAGAACAATGCGGCTGCTACGATAAAGAGGGGAGACACTATAATGATAATGACAAAGTGCCAACAACTGAAAACTGTCTTACATGGTAGGTATTGAATATATCACATGTCCCAAACAAGGTTATCTAACTTTGTGACAGGTGAAATGACAAATATATTTCATGTTTTCTTTCTTGAAGTACATGCAGTTCAATGTCCATCCAATGCCATTACGATGCCCAAGGTATGCAAAGACGGAGAGATTGTGGGTTGTAAAAATACAAACTTTTGTTAATGGTTATTATTTTAACAATAGATCTCCTCTATTTACAGCCTGCACTTGCACATATCATGGAAACAAGTATCCCCCCGGCAATACCATCTACAACACAACAGATGGACATGGTAACTGCATCACAGCAGTGTGTGGGAAGAATGGTACCATAGATAAGAGATCATATCCATGCCCAGTAACCACACAGACAACACATATGCCCACTACTGCAGCCAGTCAGTCTCCAACCACCTTTGTTTTTACATCAACCTCACCAGGTAGTGCAAAGTATTAATTTTGGAAACTGAAGACATATTTCGCTGTATATTAAGCTTTACCACTTAACCAACACTTATATTATGTGTGTCCACAGAGCTTCCCACGGTTACAGTCCCATGTAGTCCTTGTGAATGGTCACCATGGTATGATACTAGCTTCCCTACACTGGGAATTCCAGGAGGAGACAGTGAAATTTACGAAAATATAAGAGCGGCAGGGCACAAGATATGTGCTAAGCCAAGCCAGATCCAATGCAGAGCTGAGAAATTTCCGAATGTCACCATTGACAATTTGGGACAAGTGGTGGAATGTAATCTGGCTAACGGGCTGACATGCAGGAATGAAGACCAATCAGGACCACTGGCCTTGTGCTTTAACTACCAAATCAGAGTTCAGTGTTGTGACTATACTGCATGCCCAACAACGCCTATACCTTCTACAACACCTCCAATCCCAACTACAAAATCGCCAATAATACCTACAACACCTTGTCAGGAAACATTATGCACCTGGTCAGAATGGATAAGTTCAGACTACCCTCAACAGGGTTTTGGAGGTGGGGACAATGAAACCATCAAACACATCATCCAGAAAGGATTTGACATCTGTGAGAATCCATTGGCAGTGGAATGCCGATCGAAACACTATCCCAACATTCCAATAGACAAATTGCAAAAACAGGTTACATGTAATAACCAAGGACTTCTGTGTAGGAACATCTTACAGATGCCTCCAATATGTTATAATTATGAAATTAGGGTAAAGTGTTGCGAGACAATAAAGTGCAGCACAACACCAAAGCCTATTACTTCCACAACCATACCAACTACTACACCTTCAACTACTCCAACTACCACAACTCCTACCACAACTACAACACCTTCAACTACGCCAACCACCACAACTCCTACAACTACAACACCTTCAACTACGCCAACCACCACAACTCCTACAACTACAACACCTTCAACTACACCAACCACCACAACTGAAACAACAACCACAAGACAGCCACCTACATCTACACCTTGCCCTGGGGGACACAATATGACATGTGGTTGGTCAGAATGGATTGATCTTGGCAATGCTACGACCGGCCCTGATGGTGGGTATGATAAATCCATCGAGGCGATAGTGTCTGCTGATCATCATGTATGCTCAGATCCTGAAGAAGTCCAGTGTAAAGCTGTTCTTTATCCAGACCTGCCCATTTCAATGGTGGGGCAAACTGTGACGTGCAGTAAAGATGTTGGTTTCATATGCATCAACGATCAACAAGGGCGTCACAAACAGTGTTTTGATTATGAAATTAAATTTAAGTGCTGTGGGTGTCGAATTCCATCAACTCTTTCCACAACAGTTCCAACTACAACACCTTCAACTACGCCAACCACCACAACTCCTACCACAACTACAACACCTTCAACTACGCCAACCACCACAACTGAAACAACAACGACAACACCTTCAACTACGCCAACTACCACAACTGAAACAACAACTACAACACCTTCAACTACTCCAACTACCACAACTCCTACCACAACTACAACACCTTCAACTACGCCAACCACCACAACTCCTACAACTACAACACCTTCAACTACGCCAACCACCACAACTCCTACAACTACAACACCTTCAACTACACCAACCACCACAACTGAAACAACAACCACAAGTCAGCCACCTACATCTACACCTTGCTCTGGGGGACACAATATGACATGTGGTTGGTCAGAATGGATTGATCTTGGCAATGCTACGACCGGCCCTGATGGTGGGTATGATAAATCCATCGAGGCGATAGTGTCTGCTGATCATCATGTATGCTCAGATCCTGAAGAAGTCCAGTGTAAAGCTGTTCTTTATCCAGACCTGCCCATTTCAATGGTGGGGCAAACTGTGACGTGCAGTAAAGATGTTGGTTTCATATGCATCAACAATCAACAAGGGCTTCACAAACAGTGTTTTGATTATGAAATTAAATTTAAGTGCTGTGGGTGTCGAATTCCATCAACTCTTTCCACAACATTTCCAACTACAACACCTTCAACTACGCCAACCACCACAACTGAAACAACAACGACAACACCTTCAACTACGCCAACCACCACAACAACTACAACACCTTCAACTACGCCAACCACCACAACTCCTACAACAACTACAACACCTTCAACTACACCAACCACCACAACTCCTATTACAACTACAACACCTTCAACTACGCCAACCACCACAACTCCTACAACTACAACACCTTCAACTACGCCAACCACCACAACTCCTACAACTACAACACCTTCAACTACACCAACCACCACAACTGAAACAACAACCACAAGTCAGCCACCTACATCTACACCTTGCCCTGGGGGACACAATATGACATGTGGTTGGTCAGAATGGATTGATCTTGGCAATGCTACGACCGGCCCTGATGGTGGGTATGATAAATCCATCGAGGCGATAGTGTCTGCTGATCATCATGTATGCTCAGATCCTGAAGAAGTCCAGTGTAAAGCTGTTCTTTATCCAGACCTGCCCATTTCAATGGTGGGGCAAACTGTGACGTGCAGTAAAGATGTTGGTTTCATATGCATCAACGATCAACAAGGGCGTCACAAACAGTGTTTTGATTATGAAATTAAATTTAAGTGCTGTGGGTGTCGAATTCCATCAACTCTTTCCACAACAGTTCCAACTACAACACCTTCAACTACGCCAACCACCACAACTGAAACAACAACGACAACACCTTCAACTACGCCAACCACCACAACAACTACAACACCTTCAACTACACCAACCACCACAACTCCTACAACAACTACAACACCTTCAACTACGCCAACCACCACAACTCCTACAACAACTACAACACCTTCAACTACACCAACCACCACAACTCCTATTACAACTACAACACCTTCAACTACGCCAACCACCACAACTCCTACAACTACAACACCTTCAACTACGCCAACCACCACAACTACAACACCTTCAACTACGCCAACCACCACAACTCCTACAACTACAACACCTTCAACTACACCAACCACCACAACTGAAACAACAACCACAAGTCAGCCACCTACATCTACACCTTGCCCTGGGGGACACAATATGACATGTGGTTGGTCAGAATGGATTGATCTTGGCAATGCTACGACCGGCCCTGATGGTGGGTATGATAAATCCATCGAGGCGATAGTGTCTGCTGATCATCATGTATGCTCAGATCCTGAAGAAGTCCAGTGTAAAGCTGTTCTTTATCCAGACCTGCCCATTTCAATGGTGGGGCAAACTGTGACGTGCAGTAAAGATGTTGGTTTCATATGCATCAACGATCAACAAGGGCGTCACAAACAGTGTTTTGATTATGAAATTAAATTTAAGTGCTGTGGGTGTCGAATTCCATCAACTCTTTCCACAACAGTTCCAACTACAACACCTTCAACTACGCCAACCACCACAACTCCTACCACAACTACAACACCTTCAACTACGCCAACCACCACAACTGAAACAACAACGACAACACCTTCAACTACGCCAACTACCACAACTGAAACAACAACTACAACACCTTCAACTACTCCAACTACCACAACTCCTACCACAACTACAACACCTTCAACTACGCCAACCACCACAACTCCTACAACTACAACACCTTCAACTACACCAACCACCACAACTGAAACAACAACCACAAGTCAGCCACCTACATCTACACCTTGCCCTGGGGGACACAATATGACATGTGGTTGGTCAGAATGGATTGATCTTGGCAATGCTACGACCGGCCCTGATGGTGGGTATGATAAATCCATCGAGGCGATAGTGTCTGCTGATCATCATGTATGCTCAGATCCTGAAGAAGTCCAGTGTAAAGCTGTTCTTTATCCAGACCTGCCCATTTCAATGGTGGGGCAAACTGTGACGTGCAGTAAAGATGTTGGTTTCATATGCATCAACGATCAACAAGGGCGTCACAAACAGTGTTTTGATTATGAAATTAAATTTAAGTGCTGTGGGTGTCGAATTCCATCAACTCTTTCCACAACAGTTCCAACTACAACACCTTCAACTACGCCAACCACCACAACTGAAACAACAACGACAACACCTTCAACTACGCCAACCACCACAACAACTACAACACCTTCAACTACACCAACCACCACAACTCCTACAACAACTACAACACCTTCAACTACGCCAACCACCACAACTCCTACAACAACTACAACACCTTCAACTACACCAACCACCACAACTCCTATTACAACTACAACACCTTCAACTACGCCAACCACCACAACTCCTACAACTACAACACCTTCAACTACGCCAACCACCACAACTCCTACAACTACAACACCTTCAACTACGCCAACCACCACAACTCCTACAACTACAACACCTTCAACTACACCAACCACCACAACTGAAACAACAACCACAAGTCAGCCACCTACATCTACACCTTGCCCTGGGGGACACAATATGACATGTGGTTGGTCAGAATGGATTGATCTTGGCAATGCTACGACCGGCCCTGATGGTGGGTATGATAAATCCATCGAGGCGATAGTGTCTGCTGATCATCATGTATGCTCAGATCCTGAAGAAGTCCAGTGTAAAGCTGTTCTTTATCCAGACCTGCCCATTTCAATGGTGGGGCAAACTGTGACGTGCAGTAAAGATGTTGGTTTCATATGCATCAACGATCAACAAGGGCGTCACAAACAGTGTTTTGATTATGAAATTAAATTTAAGTGCTGTGGGTGTCGAATTCCATCAACTCTTTCCACAACAGTTCCAACTACAACACCTTCAACTACGCCAACCACCACAACTCCTACCACAACTACAACACCTTCAACTACGCCAACCACCACAACTGAAACAACAACGACAACACCTTCAACTACGCCAACTACCACAACTGAAACAACAACTACAACACCTTCAACTACTCCAACTACCACAACTCCTACCACAACTACAACACCTTCAACTACGCCAACCACCACAACTCCTACAACTACAACACCTTCAACTACACCAACCACCACAACTGAAACAACAACCACAAGTCAGCCACCTACATCTACACCTTGCCCTGGGGGACACAATATGACATGTGGTTGGTCAGAATGGATTGATCTTGGCAATGCTACGACCGGCCCTGATGGTGGGTATGATAAATCCATCGAGGCGATAGTGTCTGCTGATCATCATGTATGCTCAGATCCTGAAGAAGTCCAGTGTAAAGCTGTTCTTTATCCAGACCTGCCCATTTCAATGGTGGGGCAAACTGTGACGTGCAGTAAAGATGTTGGTTTCATATGCATCAACGATCAACAAGGGCGTCACAAACAGTGTTTTGATTATGAAATTAAATTTAAGTGCTGTGGGTGTCGAATTCCATCAACTCTTTCCACAACAGTTCCAACTACAACACCTTCAACTACGCCAACCACCACAACTGAAACAACAACGACAACACCTTCAACTACGCCAACCACCACAACAACTACAACACCTTCAACTACACCAACCACCACAACTCCTACAACAACTACAACACCTTCAACTACGCCAACCACCACAACTCCTACAACAACTACAACACCTTCAACTACACCAACCACCACAACTCCTATTACAACTACAACACCTTCAACTACGCCAACCACCACAACTCCTACAACTACAACACCTTCAACTACGCCAACCACCACAACTCCTACAACTACAACACCTTCAACTACGCCAACCACCACAACTCCTACAACTACAACACCTTCAACTACACCAACCACCACAACTGAAACAACAACCACAAGTCAGCCACCTACATCTACACCTTGCCCTGGGGGACACAATATGACATGTGGTTGGTCAGAATGGATTGATCTTGGCAATGCTACGACCGGCCCTGATGGTGGGTATGATAAATCCATCGAGGCGATAGTGTCTGCTGATCATCATGTATGCTCAGATCCTGAAGAAGTCCAGTGTAAAGCTGTTCTTTATCCAGACCTGCCCATTTCAATGGTGGGGCAAACTGTGACGTGCAGTAAAGATGTTGGTTTCATATGCATCAACGATCAACAAGGGCGTCACAAACAGTGTTTTGATTATGAAATTAAATTTAAGTGCTGTGGGTGTCGAATTCCATCAACTCTTTCCACAACAGTTCCAACTACAACACCTTCAACTACGCCAACCACCACAACTCCTACCACAACTACAACACCTTCAACTACGCCAACCACCACAACTGAAACAACAACGACAACACCTTCAACTACGCCAACTACCACAACTGAAACAACAACTACAACACCTTCAACTACTCCAACTACCACAACTCCTACCACAACTACAACACCTTCAACTACGCCAACCACCACAACTCCTACAACTACAACACCTTCAACTACGCCAACCACCACAACTCCTACAACTACAACACCTTCAACTACGCCAACCACCACAACTCCTACCACAACTACAACACCTTCAACTACTCCAACTACAACAACTCCCACCACAACTGCAACTACAACTCCAGCAACTTCTACTATCACTTCACCAGCCACAACTACATCACGTGTAGTGACAGGAGGAACCTCCTCGCATCCACCTACTAAACCACTTTGCACTTGCCTTCATAATGGTACATCTTTCAACCCTGGTAAGTTCAGCTTAATAAAGACCTTGTCCTCAACGTCATCTTATCAAGACTTAAGTACCTTATTTTACATTTAGCATGTTTTAAACCAACCAGACAGTTTTATTGAACAATTACTGTGATAGAAAACTAAAGTTTCATTGCTCTGACAGAGTCTGGTGACATGGGTACAACAAATTCATGGCAGGAAATCAGAAAGATTGGAAATACAGTAGCCAAACATGTAAAGGAAGTTGAATGGCTTAGTTATTACAAATTGACCCCTTTTCTGTTGATAAACATGATAACATATTTATGTGGATAGAGCATAGGGGGAGGCAGAATAATTCTCTGAACCTGTTACTTAACACTGGCGAGCAAGTTCTGTTATTTTTCATAATTGCTGAAGAAACTAGTTTCTCTCAATGTTTACAGTCACTCACTCTTCGAGACCACAAGTGTTACTTGAGAAAGATAATATCAACCAAAAGGACGACCATATTAGCCGACCCCTACGCTGCTGGCAATCACATTAGGGAAGAAAGCAGATGGGAGCGCCGTGGCTTAGTTAGCTTGTCCATTTTCCCTGCTGGCTAGTGAGCTAGCTAGTCTCTGGAGCTTCCGCCTGCTCTTCTCCCGTCAAAGGACTCTTAGCAGAGCGGAGTTAGGTATGGACCACAGACCTAGCCCTGCTGCAGATCACTTGCCTTCTGTGGGGTTCATTTTTTTGTACTTAGTACATATACATCTGTGTGATCTGTGTGCTATATGATAGCCTCTCTCATAGATTAAATCACATCGTGATGTGTGATGTGTGGTTGTCGTATATTTCAACAATCTTCCTGTGCCTAATTTTCAGGCTCCATAGTTTACAATGTGACGGACGGTGATGGCCAATGTTACGTAGGATACTGCAATGCGAGCTGTCATGTAGTACCCAAACACGTACTGTGTCCTACATTGTGTGTTACTGTAACACCTCCAAGACAGGTACTTCTTTATTTCCATTCTATACATATTTAACGGTGTTTTTATATGCAATTGTTAAGCAGTACTGCTCAATCTTTAAAATGCTATCATTACATTTGCTTTGGATGACTAATTAATAGGTTATTATATATATACCAGCCTTCTCTTTTCTCTATAATTCCAATCTATTGTTGTCCTTACAGAATGGTGAAATTTGGCTGGAGAGTAAATGTGTTATAGGAAGATGTGACGATGGCGAGGTGACGTATAACAACAAGCCGTGTCCAACTCCAAAGCCTATAGTGTGCGCAAATAATTTCCCTCCTGTTGAAGTGCTGGATGCTGAAGGATGCTGCCCCCAGCTGGAATGCCAATGTAAGTCTGACCACCTAAAATATTGCTTGGTCTGCAATATTCAGTTTTTTTAAAAAATGTTACTTGTATTCAACTATGGACATTATGTCTCAGATGATACCAGCTTACTTAAAAAATATTGTATATGTGTCATATGAAGGTACCTGCTACGGTTGGGGAGACCCCCATTATGTCACCTTCGATGGAACCTACTATGACTTTCAAGGCAACTGTTCCTACTGGCTGATGAAAGAGATCTCGCCCAAATACAACTTCAGTGTTATGATTGATAACTACTACTGTGGTGATGGCTTATCCTGTCCTCAGGCCATCACCATCTTCTATCAAAGCTACAAGATCTATATTATACAGAAGGATATCAATGGCAATTTCACAAATCAGGTACGTACATGGCACTAACTTTCTCCATTCTTAATTCAAACTCTAGTCATGATGCTAGCAGCACGAAGCCTGATCCGAAATCATTCAACTGTCCTTGTTTTGTAAAGAAGGGCTAACTGTAGGTGCATTGAACCTCACAAAGAAGTCTTTAAATGGTTATTTGTGACGTCTATATCACATTTCTTTTTTGTAGATTTCTGTGAATGACAAGCGTGTAAGTCCTGCGTACCAGAATGATGACTTCCGTATAATCACCACCGGCATTGAAACAGTGCTTGTCATCCCTAAAATCCATGCCAAGGTCACCTTCTCTGGGCTCATTTTCGGTATCTATCTGCCCTATAGTGAATTTGCCGGCAACACCGTGGGACAGTGTGGTGAGTCCTGCAGTAGAAAGGCATAGCATCTTACTGTATGCTGAGTTTGAACAGCAGTTGATAAATGACACGCTTACCTTTTGAATATGTTGTGAAATCAATACTTATAACAGATAAAACATTTTGTACCTATTTATTAAAACATTGTGCAATCAACATGATTTATAATGAGGGTTTCTCTAGGCACATGTGACAACAACCGGACAGATGACTGCATGTTGCCCAGTGGCAAAATAGATCCTTCATGTCCTGACATGGCACACGAGTGGAACACTAATGACACTGACTGTGACCGAGTTTACCCGACACCATCACCTCCGCCTGAGAACTGCAATACAACCATCTGTGACATCATCAAAAGCAGGTAAGAGGAACAGGGGAAACAAGCCAGAAATTACACCGTTCATCTGAAACGTTCAATTTAATTCCCATTATTTGTGTAGTCCAAAATTGCAAACTGGCCTCAGAGGGCTTTACAAAGGCACACGCCATCTTCTGTGCTTGCACCCTTGCATCGGAAAGGGACCCACCCCACTCTAAAAAGAGAAGAAAGCTCTGGGAGAGTAACAGAGACGGTATCCTCTCCTATGGACAGACGTGCACTAGATGTCACGTGTACAGAATGAACAACATAAGAGAACATCGTCATAGTCAACATAGTACTCCACAGTCAACTCCTATAACATTAATTATGCATATGAGCGTAGTAATAAGTAGTAATTAGCACCAATAATATCAACATATGAATAGAAAAAGGATAAGAGCAGCAGTGGTTATAATAGAAAAGCAGTGGGTGACTGTGGTTTAGTGGCAGAGCAGGTTGTCCATCAATCAGAGGATCGGTCATTTGACATGGAACGGCTCTGCTAGTCCATGAACTAAAGAACATTCTTCCTTCATCTTAGTGCTTTCCAGCTCACCGATGCTCTTCAAATATCATGCAAGCGTTGTGGCTCTTCCCATCACCGTCATGTTATATCTGAATAAAGCCACAGCAGCATTCAGATAACAGACAAGTCTCTCTGAATGACAAAAAGCCATTAACAGATGAACTGTTACAGATTCTATAGCAGAAAAGGCTTTGAAACAAACCTGACAAGCAGCACATTGCTGGTTCATTCACATGTCTTGATAACGTGCAATCATGCATTCAGATTGTGTAAAGTGTCCATACTGATGACAACTCCCATGTTCCCCAGTGTGTTTGAGAGTTGCCACAAGAAGATTGACTACGATCCATTTGTTTTGGCCTGTGAGTTTGACGTTTGCCACATGCACATTAATCACATCGGCTGCACCAGCTTACAAACCTATGCTGATGCCTGTGCTCAGGCTGGAGTTTGTATTGACTGGAGGAATGCCACCAATGGAATCTGTGGTATGTAACCAGAATATGTGACGTTAAAGTCAAGCACTACTTCTATTACGTATCATTTCACTGACAATACAACAGCAATGACCTCAACTGTACATCATGATATGTTCTCTCTTCATCTCTTCATAGAATATAAATGCCAGAGTCCCAAAGTGTACCGCGCCTGTGGCCCTCAGGTGGAGTCTACCTGTGAATCCTGGTACGGCAGTTCACCAACACATTGCAGTAAATCCATTCATGCTTTGACTCAACATCAAGGAGTGGCCTTCACATAATATGCTGTTGTGCCTGCAGGTACAACCAGAAATTCATCTTGACTGACAATGAGTTCAGTGCCATGACCAGTATGGAGCTGGAGGGTTGCTTCTGCCCAAATGGAACCTTCCTCCTCTCTGCAAGCTCGAATCAATGTGTGCCCACCTGTGGTAAGACAGCAACACTGCACGGCAACAGCTACATGGCATTTAAGAATGTGCATCACAGTCAAAATGTATACAGTTAGTATCCTTTAGTGAGGATGTAGAGGTCAGAGGAATCAACTGCTAGCTTTCCATTCTGTGTGTGCACTGAAACACAATCCAGTGTTCACACACCGTCCTGAGAAACTAACAGCAGCCGCTCAGCATCAGGGCAGATTCTGCCCGTCTCAGGACAGGGGGAAGGCCATGCATGTATCAAGGCAGTGGGAGCCAGAGGGACGGTAACATGTGGAGGAGGTGTTTGTTGTCATTCCGTTTCTCAGAAACGTCAACTGCCCACTTGTTCTTCCTGTTAGTCAGACTGCACACTCTGCTTCGCTGCTTTAGTCCCCTTTAGTATGTCTATGTATATTTAGCTTACGGTGGAGTAGACTGGTAGTCATTTAGGAAAGACGAGACACAAACTGCTTTATGTTTTATATTTTTCTCTTAATAGAAATTTGTCGGCTGCCAAATGGAGAATGGACACACGTAAGTCATTTCACTGCAATGCTCGTCCCGTTCTATAAGCTCTGTGACAGGCCAGTAGACATGCCATGCCTCCTCCCATCTGCAATAAACATTGTGTCCTCAGGCCAATGCAACATGGATAGAAGGCTGTAAGGAGTGCATCTGTGAGGAGGACACACTGCAGGTCACGTGCCGTCACGTCTCCTGTCCAGCACTGCCGTCCCTCAGCTGTGACCAGGACGGCCAGGTCAAGGTCTCGGACACGGTTGGCTGCTGTCAAGAGGAGAAGTGTGGTAAGTGAGCACCAACTCCTAATACTGTAGTCAACACATTCTCTGTTTATTTATATATACTGTATTATATATTCAACACAGTGTGTAATCCAGCCATTCTTGACAGGAATATTGAGCATATCCCAGCATGCATTGCGTGAAACATCCTGAGCAGTACTTAATAACACAGCTACTGAGAATCATTTATTCTAATAATGTCCATAAAAGTTTAAATGAAATGAATAAAGCAATTGTCACCCCTTTAAATCACATCCCCAGTCATATTGTGTACTTACTGTATAACACAATCCAATGATCTGGTCTTCCTGTAAAACAAGATATGAAGCTTCTTCTGACCAATATCAACCACATGAATTATGACCTCCATCCATCAATCAATCTGCAACGTTTTCCAACAAGAGTAACTGTACAGCACTCTCACTTCCATCTCACTGGGACTTCAACTTCTAGTATCGGACAGTGTGACAGCACACCTCTGATGCAGGGGTGTAAATGAAAGCTCCACCATGAAACTCTGTTCTGCCAATATCTCTTAATGTACAGTATGCAGTTAAAGCAGCTGATGGAGTTCTAATGTATGAACTATGTCTGCGAATATTTATAACCAAATACAGAAAACCGCTGTTGTTATTTACTGGTGTGAGCATTCCCTCCTTGGCTGAACAGAATGCAATGTGACGCTGTGCCCTCCTGTGCCGACCTGTCCGCTTGGCTACACTCAGAAGATCACGATGGGAGTCTGCTGTTCCAACGTTACCTGCGGTGAGTGTGCATGCTACTGTAACTGCACAGCCAGGTGTCATTGTTGCTGCTGATTGTTGCGTCACATATAAAGATTATTGGTTGTTCTCTTTCCTTCACAGAGATTCGAAACGTGTGTGTTTTCCAAAACAATGTCTACCAGGTGAGAGCTCATACCTACCGCCTCTCTGTGAAGCTGATGTGAAGTGATGACATTGCAACTTTCAAGAATATGATTGTAGGATTGTGTCATTGTTGAAATCAATTTGGTCATAACTCATGATCATTTAAATGTACAAAGCTGCTTTAGTGCCATATATAGGGAACAGCATATCAAACAGCAAGGCGGTTGGAGAGTGGGTGGAATGTGTGGATGTGGGTAAGGCTCAGACCTGCATGTGTCCTAGAATCTCACAGTGAATCCAGGAGACACAATGTTTGCTTGGTTGTGTCATGGTACACAGGTGTATGGGTCACAAGTGCTTTATTACTAGAATGTTTGCACTAGATCTGCTGAGATCTAACATATAAGTAATAGAGTCACATGATAAATATGAGAATATCATCTCGAACAGACTGAAGTCATCTCTCTTTTTAATGGAGAGTAGAATTCATGAGCTAAATGAAGATGGGATTAAATTGGGCCGGTTCAGGCTCTAGTTCTTTTCTTTTCTATCCCGACATAAGTCTACTCTGAACACACACTCAGTGGCCACTTTACTGCTGAAACCTGTTAAACCTAATGCAATTCCAATCAATAGCTCAGCAATGAAATACACTCTCAAATGTATGAATACATAACTCCATGTTTATGACTGAAGTAGTAGTTTGCAGTGGCGCTGTGCTGCAGTGCATTATATGGAGTGGAGTTTCTAATGATTAAAGCAGGAGCAGGTGTATCTCTGCTGACCTTCTCATGCTGTGCGTCCAGGTTGGAGACCTGGTGCCCATGAAGCCTTGTGAGAAGTGCAGCTGCAGTGGAAGGAAAGACGCCAGCAGCGGTTTTAACGCAGTGGAATGCGAGCCGATACCATGTGACACACACTGCCCTCTGGTAAGATGAGTCTCTATCTTTCTCACGCACGCAGACGCTTACATTTGTTAAGCTTATTCTTGCATACTTTATTTATGAGTCTATTGATGAGAACATTCATTGAACACATTTTTTGATTTTTCTTTCAAGATGAACAGTTAGCGCTGGTATCATGTTTGTAGCACTTTAGAACATCTCTGACAGACCTGCTGTGCTTTTCTTCCTGTCTGATTTTATTGCTTCCGGGAATGAGCAAACAACAGCAAAACACTATGATAACGCCACACATTACATTTGTATAGGAACAAACAATTATGTCAATTGAGCAAAATCATTTAATTCATCAATTTACTGCCATTGGAAGTAATGAAAATATGAGCTGGAGTGTAAACCCTGAATCCCAAAAATACAATGCAC
Organism: Lycodopsis pacificus; assembly: GCA_028022725.1. NCBI lineage: Eukaryota > Metazoa > Chordata > Actinopteri > Perciformes > Zoarcidae > Lycodopsis > Lycodopsis pacificus. Next base: position 2,327,632 of record CM051690.1, read on the forward strand.
CCAGAGCTGGTGTTGCTGTTACATGTTCGTGCTGTTATAGCTTGTATATTGTTTGTTTGGTAAGAGTCTTCGTGTCTCTATTCAGGGTTATGAGTATCGGACCATCGCTGGCCTGTGCTGTGGGAAGTGTTTCCAAACAAGCTGTGTTGTCGTGCTGCCAAACTCCAACTTCACACACACAATACAGGTTGGTGTGTGTGTGTGTGTGTGTGTGTGTGCGTGTGTGTGAGAGAGATCCGATTGGATATATCTATAAGGTCACTAAGATCTCCAACAGCTCTACTGTCTTTTAAATACAATGATAATACTATTTGTTGTTTGTACTTTTTGGCTTTGTCATAACATATGACACAAATATGATGACAGCTCAAAAAAAAGCAAGTCACCCAATGCGTAGTTAAAGATATTTAGCAGTTTATGTTCATCCACCAAGAGGTGTGGCACCTCCACAGCATACGAGAGAGAAGTAGATCAAACAGTGTTATTACATCATTAAAATTGAGTATCATTTCTGCTGTTATTCTTTTTAAATGTACTGTATGTTAAACTGATGACGGCGGCAGTCATGGATTACCTTTGTTAATCAAGGCTCAAGTCTGTTGATTTGGATTCTATAGTGAAATAATCATCAACTATTTAAATGGTGTAGAAAATTGACTAAAACATACAAAACCAAAGGTATGTATGTCCCTTTAAGGTTCTGCAAGTTTAACTTTCCATGTCACACGAATCAGCACAAATCAACAAGAGGTGAAGCGCATCTTCATCTGATGACACCAACGAATATAAAAACAAATTCAGACAACGAGGAGGACAAATGGAGGAGAAGGGTGAAGGCGCTTCCACTGCCTCAAAGGACATCAGGCCTCTGATCCTCTCACAACAGCTGATAGATAGATAGATAGAAAGACAGACAGAAAGATAGATAGAGAGATAGATAGATAGATAGATAGAGAGACAGATAGATAGATAGATAGATAGATAGATAGATAGATAGATAGATAGATAGATAGATAGATAGATAGATAGATAGATAGATAGATAGATAGATAGATAGATAGATAGATAGATAGAGCGACAGATAGATAGATAGATAGATAGATAGATAGATAGATAGATAGATAGATAGATAGATAGATAGATAGAGAGATAGATAGATAGGTAGGTAGGTACTTTATTCATCCCCAGGGGGAAATGTGTAAGTATCAGGAGAGACTTCAGAGAGTCGCTCCACAGTATGCTGCAGAACAAACAAGACCCAGACTAACTTCTAGCGTCTTCATCACAGTCAACACAAAATAGAAAAACAATCTGATGAAAATGCACTTGGTGTCAAAATGTCAAAATGAGTTGCTTTAAATTTGTGTGGTCTGATTTTCACCAAATCTCTCAAGTCTCATGTGTTTCACAGGGAGGCAGAAGAGCTCTGAGTCAAACGCAACAGTGCACACATGTTCCTCTGGAGATGATGATATACAGACTGGAGAGCCCTCTGGGGCAAACTTGTGATTTGTGATTTTGGGCTACACAAAATAAATTGAATTGAATTGAATTGAATTGAATTGAATTGAATTGAATTGAATTGAATTGAATTGAATTGATGGTGGCTCTGATCCAAGATTATGCTGTGTTGTTCTTTAGCCTGGCACCATCTGGACTCCTGCTGACAACCCCTGTGTGAAGTATGAGTGTGTGAAGATCGCTAATCAGTTCATCACCATAGAGGCCAAGATCAGCTGTCCTCCCTACGACCCTAAAGAATGCATACCGGTGACTGCACACACACACACACACACACACACACACACACACACACACACACACACACGCACACACACACGCACACGCACACACACACACACACACACACTACTAACCCTCATTATTGTAGCTTGATATTCTCTGAAGATGTGAGTACTTCAGGTTGGAATATAAAATGCATAACTGATGACACGATGTTCATGTGTAAGGAACGGTGGTAGAACCTGCAGGCTCATGTGAATCTCTACAACATGAACACATGAGCCACACAGTACTGATGTGAATGTGTGTGTGTCTCCTGCAGGGAACAGAGACCATCGCTCCGGACGGATGCTGCCTTGTTTGTATGTATTGCTTCCATGAGTTCTTCATACCTTTATGTTATTGATGCTCATGTGGCCGGACCACACTCTCTTCTCCCTCTGTTACACAAACCCATGATGTCCATGAGAGCTTCTGATAATCACGATGTCTTGTTCATATAGGACACAATAATGCATAATGAAGGAATCTGCAATACATTCCAATTATGGGGCTTATAGAAATGATCACCAAATCGAATGGTTAAGCTGAGACTACATTCAAGGCATCGTTGGTTGATTGCGCCTCTTCAGTGTGTTGTTGTATTGGGATTGATCTCAGTAGTTCAGATCCTACTCACTCAGATTTATTTTACTTCTAAAAACAAACACAAAACTGAAAAAGTCAACTTTTCCATCAGGGTTTGCACCCAAGAAAACCATGCGTTCAGTTGTTGTTCACAGATCTACGGTGGCCCTTAGAGCTCAACGCACTGAAAATAGACACAAAAAAAGCAAATGCGGAAAAATATCACATGCGCAGCATTTAGAAAACATTCACCAACTTGAAAACACACGAAAACATCAACTTTACGAGACAAGTTGGTGAAGATGTTTCTTCAATCGCTTGTGTCTGTTTGCAGTACTTTGAGCTTTCTTAAGATAAGATAAGATAAGATCAGATAATCCGTTATTAGTGCCGCAGTGGGGCCACCATACAGATGCTGTGATCTGTGAACCAGGTGAAAGATGTGTTTCCCTCTCAACATGTTTCTCTTGCCTGCCTCAGGTATTCCAAAGGGTCAGATGTGCAACGTGACCACCACCTCTGTGTACCTGGAGAGCCAGGGCTGCCACGCCAAAGAACGGCTCAATGTGACGTCCTGCAGTGGAGCATGTGGCACCTTCACCTTGTGAGTCCCCTCATGTCTCTTCCTTGTCCTCCATGTCAGGGAAAAGTCTTAATATTGTGTTTCAATTGTACTTTTATCACATTGAAGGAGCATTTACATAGCGCTGGGGAAGCTAAGAGAGAACAAAGATCTTTACCAGTTTAGCAGAGGCCTGAGGATCCTGACTTCAGTCACGGAGTCATTCTTTAAACAACATGTCGTCGTTGCCTTCACCAGGCTACACACACAGCAAGTCAACCTGTTTTAAGTGGAATATAAACAATACAATTAGATAGAATACAAATGCTATATATGTAAAGTCTTCAAGCCTGATGACATCACCATGACATCACTAAGGTTGTTTCCTCACACTTGACAAAGTTCCCCCCGAGACATAGAACACATTGTACTGCAGGCTCAGTCGTACGAACCATGAGCTGTAAAACTGCTCTTTGTTTGCCCCTTTAAATCATCAGAAATGATTCAAACTGAAACTATAGATTGAAAAATAAGTTGAGCTCAGTTCAGTATAGATGTGGTTGAGATCATACGATGGCCATATTGGGGAACTTTCTAAACTGTCTGGAGTCTTAAATTCAAATTTTCTTGAACTAAACTTGTTTTTTCCCGATTGCCTTGTTGCCTTCTTTCTTTGTCACCTCTCTCTTTTCCCTTTCTTCACACCGTCCTCTCTCTCTTCTGCCAGCTACTCGACCAAGATGAGATCCTTGCAGCACACCTGCTCCTGCTGCCAGGAGCTGGCTACAACCGAGCGGACCGTCGAGCTCTCCTGCCCCGACAACACCAAGCTGAGCTACACCTACATCCACATCGACTCCTGCGGGTGCCTGAAGACAGACTGCTCTGTGCCCGCCCACAGCGGCATGGCGAGCACCGCCTTCAGCGGCAAGTCACGTCGACGCAGGAGATGAGGCAAAAACCATGTGAATCAATATCAACATCATCTGCATACATAGTTCCTGTATTTATGTCTAGTGTATTAGCATACTTAGTTTTAGCTTGATATAAACCAACACAGATCTCATTAATAAAGAGCATACTGAGCATGTCTGTTTCTGTTTGATTTATTTCTGCATGCACAGAGTGTGTGAGTACGTGTGTGTGAGTGTGTGTGAGTATGTGTGTGTGTGAGTGTGTGTGAGTGTGTGTGAGTACGTGTGTGAGTGTGTGTGAGTGTGTGTGAGTACGTGTGTGTGAGTATGTGTGTGTGAGTGTTTACGTAACTTTCCTCGTTTGATAAATCACTTCTCTTTTTCTTTGAAGTAAAATCAAAACCAAACCTCTACAACAAACATGAGTTGTGACTGAGCTACTGAGGCAGAGCTCACGTCTCCCCTCTACAGCAGACGTTCTTACAGTAGAGCGTCTCCCTCACTTACACACAGCAGACGTTCTTACAGTAGAGCGTCTCCCTCACTTACACACAGCAGACGTTCTTACAGCAGAGCGTCTCCCTCACTTACACACAGCAGACGTTCTTACAGCAGAGCGTCTCCCTCACTTACACACAGCAGACGTTCTTACAGCAGAGCGTCTCCCTCACTTACACACAGCAGACGTTCTTACAGCAGAGCGTCTCCCTCACTTACACACAGCAGACGTTCTTACAGCAGAGCGTCTCCCTCACTTACACACAGCAGACGTTCTTACAGCAGAGCGTCTCCCTCACTTACACACAGCAGACGTTCTTACAGCAGAGCGTCTCCCTGAGCATTCAAACTAGAATGTGTGAGACAACTGGACCTGCTTTACATGTAAATCAATGAGCAGCTGATAGATTTCATTTAATGCTGAACTTTTTCATTATTATTGATTTTAAGAATTATTTAAACTACACAAACATTTTTGAAGATCATATTTATTCTATGAGTTCTTTGAACACTTGTATTTGTTCCCACAAACTTGCTGCACATTCAGTCACTTCAGGCCAAGTAATCACAGACGTGACCTTCTTCTCACTGTTAGATAAAGATAAAATGTATTCAAAATCTTTAGTTGTGATTCAAACCATGGGTAGCAATCAGTGGCGGCTGGTCAAGAGAGGGCCATGGGGCATGGCCCCACCATGAGCCACACGAAAAAAAAAAAAAAAAATAAATAAAATTATAATAATCATAAATTATACAAATTGTCAATATTTGTGTTTTTTAACTATGGAATGTACCCAGTAATGTGTGTACAATATGATATCTGCGCAAAATATATGCTTTTCCTGCTCGTCCTCTCCCCCTGTGTGCTCGTCTGCCTGTGTGCACGACATGTCTGAGAACGCGCAGCGAGGGGGGCCTGATCGTTTTAGCCCAAAAAAGACGGGTCTATGAAGCCGTTTAGCCAATTGCTGATTCAAGATATAAATGAGTGACATACAATTGAGCCAATCAGCGCCCTCAAATAGATTCAGCTATGGGCCAGAACGATCAGGCCCCCCTAGCTGCGCGTTCTCGTCAGGAGAAGTCTCTACAGGAGCCCGCGCCAGCGCGAGCACTCCTCCTCCAAGACCCGTTTGAGAGGAGAACTTTGAGGAGATTCTGCAGCCAAAGAGCTGATATCAGATCAGCCTGACCTCACAATCAGACAGCAGACTACATGCGAAGCTTCACTACTTCGTACAAGTCAGTCAATCAACTTCCTTTCTTCCTAAAAGTACGCTGATTACTTCGACATACCATACTATCCACAGGTAGGGGCGGACTGGCCATCGGGGATACCGGGGGAATCCCCGGTAGGCCGACGGGACTATATTATATGCTTCACAGAACACGTTCAATTTACTCTAATACCGAAAGTCAATAATCAGTGAAAACTGTATCAACAGTATAAACTGACATTATACTACTCCTCGCGATCCGAGGACGCGATAGCACTGCTGGACACTACGGTGCTTTTAAAAACTTTTCTCCATAACCGCGGTCTGCGCCGTGCGGTCGTGCCGGGCGTCTGTCGGGGCCGACGGAGGTGCGAATGGCCACCGTAGACCGACGAAATACATGCCGTGTATTGAGTGGGCAGCGCGCCGTGTATTGAGTGGGCCGGTCTGACAGTAACTCCCGGGCCACTTTTTCCCCCTAAATTAACAGTGAAAACTCATCATAGCTTAATTTAACATCAGTATTCATTACACTTCATGTTTACTTCTCCTGATCTTTACCTCCTATAACAAGGTCCATAGGGGCATCGCAATAAATAAACATGTTATATTATATTGTATTATATTATATAAGTGTTATTTACTGCTTTTTTCATGTTGGAATAAATGTTAAATATTTAACTGCCAAGTAATAATGCGTGTTTGATGCTAAATTTTTTTTGCATGAAATCATACTGGGATGTTTGCTGAAATTGATAGGATGGCCCTCCCTAGAAAATTTTCCACCAGCCGCCACTGATCTGGAAGTACTTTGGCTATATTGCAGACAGTGAAGGAAAGCCCACTGACCTACAGAGACCCGTCTGCAAAACATGTTTCAAAGCCACAGACCAAGTGAGGCAACACGTCTAACACGGCAAAGCACCTTTCAGACAGACACCCCGAACTTTTCAAAGAGTTCAAAGAACGACAGGTAAGCACATGTGATTATAAACATGAACACCCCCAAGCTCACCCATAGACAGCTAACACGAGGAGCCTTAGCCTAGTTAACAACAAGCCTATATGATCATGAGGTCACAATGCACACAAACGTGCACTAAATGAAACACAATTGATGCAAAATGGCTCCATGCTGGTGGAGCCTGAGGGTGGATCTTGAGCTAATTATTTTTAGTTAAGGAAAAATAATTATTCCATGAATTAAGATAAAATATGAAGTGAAAATATCAAACTCACTATGCAAGTAAATGAAATGAGGAAAATAGAAATGAGGAAATAGAAACAAGAGCAGGAAAATTGCGCTAATCAGAGAGGTTATCTCACATGACGTTCTCCAAAAAGAGAAACGTGTTCAGAGAGAATATAATTTATAAGCAAGAATGAACAGACTCTTCTATGTTAATTCTTCCCACAGGCAGTGTGTCATATGTTCAGAAACCGTAACTATTGATAAAAGCGGCAAATGAAGCGTACTACGAGGCAAAGCACAACTCCTTTGAACAAACGTACCCACTCACATCTAAATGAAGACACAGAAAATAAACCTAAGAGCCCAAAATGATCAGAATCCTAACACATGAGTTCACTGACCAACAGTGATGTTACCAGAGAGAATAGAGCTGAAACAAGTGTTAATAACCACACATAAAGTCCATGCTCACTGATTTCTCTTTTTAGAAGACAAAAATATAATATTGTTGCTTTTTTATTGACATCACTTCACACATGAATGAACTGAATTTAAAGCTGCAGGACAACTCGGTGAAATACATTTTTCTAAAATGAATTACTTTATTTTAAGATGCACATTCTTCAAAGCTTTCTGTTATGTCAGTTATTCTTCAATCAAGCCATTATTTTACTTGAAATGAGAAGAACATTTATTTATGTATTATTTATAATCCATCCAGTTAAATTTGAAAACTGAGAATAATAATTTGTTAAAATATAATTGATGTGTACTTTCTTTATTTGATTTGACTACACAGAGACGTTGTTACTAGGCTTCTTGAATAGATATATATATATCTATATATATATATATATATATATAGATATATATATGGCACTAAATAGCGCGGGTTAAATATTATTGTAATGTTTCGGACCTTTGCCCGAGGAGATTTTCTCAATCTGGACCTTTTGGAATTTTAGTTGAAGACCCCTGGTATAGGACATCAAAAATGAATAAGAAATAGGAAAATGTACAATAAAATATGAAAAACAAACAAACAAATACGAGTACCTTAAAACATGTATATTAAGGTGTCAAGTGTGTGTTAATAGATAGAAAGATGTGCAAGGGTGTGTCACTGTAAGAGATTGTCACGGTGATGTAAGTGTCGGAGTCAGTGGGGGTCCCGGGCTTATTGATGAACCCAACTGCAGAGAACCCAACAGAAAGGGTTCTTGTGGCGTGAGGTCTTGGTCCTGATGGACCGCAGCCTCCTGCCAGAGCGAAGGGAATCAAACACTTTTGTTCACAAGCCGTGGAGGGAGCAGGTCACCAGATGGTCAGTCTCCCACCTGTAAGCACACTCATCCCCACCAGAGATGAGTCCAATGAGGGTGGTGTCATCCGCGAACTTCAGGAGCTTGACGGACTGGTGACTGGAGGTGCAGCTGTTGGTGTACAGGAAGAAGAGAAGAGGGGAAAGAATGCAGCCTTGGGGGGAGCCGGTGCTGATGGTCCTGGAGGATGAGACATGCTTTCCCAGCTTCACGTGCTGCTTCCTGTCAGACAGGAAGTCTGTGATCCACTTGCAGGTGGAGTCGGGCACCTGCAGCTGGGAGAGCTTATCATGCAGCAGAGATGGGATGATGGTGTTGAAGGCAGAGCTGAAGTCCACAAACAGGATCCTGGCGTAGGTTCCTGGGGAGTCCAGATGCTGGATGTTGAAGTGATGGGCCATGTGGACTGTGTCGTCTACACACCTGTTGGCTCTGTAGGCAAATTAATTGTATGGGTCGATAATTTATAATTCCAAATAACATTGTCCTTTTAAGGAAACATATTTGCATTTTTATTTCATTTTCAGCTCAGCTGATCTGATACAAGCCTGTCTAGGTTACACTAGCATGTCATGTAGATTAATCAAAATGTTCAAAATGAACTGTTCCTGTCATTAGTACCAGTTACCTTTCTAAGAATTCACAGTAACATATATCAATTTCTTGCTTGAAAAATGACATATGATTATATTATTATTACCTATAAAATTAAATATGGCCTAAAATGCTTTGTAGAACTTTAGTCATGTACTCATTGTTTTACAGCTTATTGTAGCTTCAAGGACTGAAGACTTCTGGTTACAACTAGAAGTCTTTCAATAAGTCCTGGAGCTGGAACGCACTGGGCTGAACCTTGGACACATAAAGATTTCTGAGGATAATAGTATCGGCCACATTGTGATTCAACATCAAATGAAGTGTGCGTGCGTGTGTTTGTGTCCAGCCTCCACCTTCACCTGTGTTAATAATACACATTCAGCTGAGACAATAAGACACATATGTGGGACACATAAGCTGTGTGAGAAGCCGATCGCCTCAATACATCCTGTTTCCAGTTGGATTCCCAGCCCTGAGTATTTGCCCAATACTTGTGAGATAAATGTCTCACAGAAAGATCATAGCAACGCTGTGATGACAGAGCAGCCAAGCACGGCGCTGGACGCTACGCACAGTCACGGACAAACACTCCCACTGTGACACGGTGCATTTGGACAAGGCGGTCCCACACAGCACACATCCCCAAGTCAGATCTGTTTACTTCATTTATTGATCTATGTAGGCTAACTAATGAAAGCAAATCACCGTGACATATCTCTCTCAACAACAAGTTATTTCAGTGTACAAGTGTAGTTGAGAAGGGCTTAATTAATCGCTGTACACACCATGTTGCATGAGCAGCAACCTTTTACTTGATGCATTTTAAAGCCAAGTTGTTAAGAGCAATATATGATAATGTTGATGTTGTGCATCGCTGGAAATCATCAATTATTAATCTTAATGTTGTATATGAATGACCTGCCAAAAAAGCTGAGCTACAGTATCACATTGAAATATGTGGATGTTGAGGAGGAACTCCACTGATACATCACATGTTAGGAGTTACGGTGAAGTGGACCCGAATGAACAACACCGACAGGAAGCAGACAAAGTCAAACAGGTGTATTGTTGTAGTAAAGGCCTTTGTAGGAACTCATATTGGAATGACTTAAATGCACTAAAAGCTTATAATGTAATAATCAGCACATACTGCTTTGTGTGGTCCAGAGCACTGGTTCTCAAGCTGGCGCCCAAGATCAGTTCTGAGAGTCGTCAGATGGCTGTGGAGACAAAATAAAAGAGCACATTTCAGACTGGGGAATGTTTTTTACACTACATCTGTACCAGTGTTATCATCTGTATCTCTGAGAGTCAACGTGTAGGTGCTACCACTGAACTGTCATAAACAAGGCCTTATGTATTTGGGTTCGTAGGGGCAGAAAGTGTAAATGATGAAGTGCTTCCCGAGGAACATGACTCTAATCGGCTACATGGTGGCGCTGTAATTAATGCCAAAAACATAATTTTGAAAAAGGCCACATCCATCACACAGCAACTCCGATTTACTTGAAATTTGATTCATATACCAGCTCAATGGACTCTACACAAATGCTACTGGAGCATGCTGCTAGCTAATTTGTCCAACTGCCACTGTGGATGGTGGATTGTAAAAATCAACCAGCCACTCAATCAAGTACATCTGGACCCTGGTCCTGCCTCCTGCCGTGGCCCTAACCCTAACCCTAACCCTTTATTTTATTTACATTTATAGATTTATCTTTTAGTGTGTTTTTAATATATTATGCATGCTTTTATCTTAAATTATTGACTATCTGTTATTTATAAATATATTTATCTTGTCTTTCAATTGTATTGATTCATTTATCTATTTTGACTCTTGCCATGGTGGTGACATACCCTCCGGATGAGGTCCGGAGGGTTCCTTCACAGGAACCCACCCCGGGGGACGGACCTTGGAGACCCTGGGGTTTCTTTTAAGGGTCAACTCCCGTTGCCTGTCTTGCATCTGCTCTGATGTCTTTTTAAACCCTTTACTCATTTTAAACTTTTTCTTTTAGAAGGTTGTTTGCTACGGGGTGATTTTTTAGCATATCTATGCTCTTAATAAAAGAACACCTGAGATTTTTTTGATAAATATTCCCCTTAGTGCCCGTGCCCCCCGTGACCTCCACCAGGAGACCACGTCCCTACTAGGGTGACCATATCCATAACACCAAAAAGAAAGACTCTGCGGTATTTAGTGAAGCTGTGAATAATTGCATAGGACTCTGGCGTGCTCCCCTCTACAACACAACTTTGTGTGATTGCTACATGATGTATGTGTAACAGAATAGGAAAAAATTGTCTTAAAGAGTCAAAAGTGTTTGTTCACAGTATTTGTATTTATTCAACATTGTGGTGTTCAAAAACTGACCACTGTGCTGAGTGCCACAAAGCATAACATTTGTGGACTTAAAATGTACAAATTAAATCACAGGTCACATAAATAATAAATAATAAACAGATAAATGAATGTTTTAAAAGCATAAAGAACATTTAACGGCTCAAAAAGTAAAGAGTTTCAAAAGTGATTCAGTCTATTGGGGACTTGTGTGCAGTGTCTTTTTTTCATCAGACTAATTTGTCCATCGGCAGTATCAAGTGGTAGAAAGAGGGATGCAGAATGTCTGTACTTGAACGCACCAGTTTGAATGTTATCTGTTCAACTGATGGTTGCTGTAAAACAAATAAGTAATGTTGAAGTGGAAGAGGTATTCAGATCCTTTTCTGAAGTCAGAGTAGCAATACAGTATAACAAATGTAAGGCCTGTGTAATCCTACACCCAAGCTTTGTGCCACATATGGACAGAGGCATGCTGGAGACATATTTCAGGGCGCCAAAAGAGACAACCAAAGCCAATAATGCAAAAAACAGACGTATGTCCAATAGGGACAGGCTTTTTTCTGAAATGTCACCTTAAAACAGCCAGTGTAAGAGAAACTTTATCATTGAAAACAGGATTGGACTTTGGCCTTGGGACCTTTGTTGGTCACAGAAAAGCTTTGTGCAGCGTTTCTGTGGAATAAAAGAACACAGTAACACGGACTACTAACATACCAAAGAAAAGGCAGTAAATAATATCCAGATCAAAACATATATTCCAAAAACAACTGTAGACTGAACCAAAAAATATTTCTAAAGTGATTCAGTCTATTGGGGACTTGTGTGCAGTGTCTTCATCCGTGTATGTGTGCAGTTTGTTTAACAGGTAACAGACTACAGAGAAAACATCTCCACTCTGACAGTGATGATAACTGTGTCTTTATTAATATGAGTAGTAGTTTAACACCATTAAATCAACTGAAAACATACGATCTTTTTTTACACAAGAGATAAATACGAGCATGAAAATGCAATGACATTCTACTACACAGAAATGTGGGGGCAATATATATATATATATACATATATCAAATAAATTAATATTTGGTGGTTATGATCAGGACTGATGTTGGTTTAAAAAATGTACTCAGCGAAAGTGGAAATTTGTATTAATATTGAGTGTTTATAACAGTTTTAGCAAATCCATGGCCTTCTTGTTTTCTACGAGTTTTTTAAAATCTGACTTTACACAAAAAACAACAATGCATCTAAATCAACGTTCCTGCTAATCATTAACATATCCCTTACTGTGAAGGGGACAGAATCCCCCAAGCAGTTAGTATAGAGATATTAATAAAGTAATACAACAGTGGCATTATGTAAATAGACAATGAAACTGAATATGATGTTGACTGTTTGATTTTGGTAAAAAGTTTTAACTGAAATAATATTTGTATGGCAGTGCAAACAATACCAGCACAACATTTTAAATTAAAGGATGCAAAAGATTATAATCATAATCGTAATTAATGTAAAATGTATCAAAAATGACCCATCTAGACTAATACTTGCTATACTTATGGAATAATTCAACTTGTAAGTAGGAATCTACTTGCAATATATTGCAAGGCATGACATTTTCTGTGTTCTCATTATTGACACAAGACAAACACTCCAGTTAGCAAAAGAGAGCAGAGGTTTTATCAAAGATGCACCACAGGATGCACATCCTGGACTGAGGGATCTGAATCACTGTGGACTATTCACACAGGCCTGCGACATCAACACAAACCAAACAACCCCTCATAACTCCTTAGAGCAACACACGCTATGTTTACATCTGGACAATGTGGCATATTGTGTTCAATCCCCACCGCTGACTAAGTGATGGGTGTGGACCGCCGCGTATTGAGACTTCTTACGCACTGAATAAGCCATTGATTAAAGATTCAGTTTCTGCTCGGTAGCTGTAAGTCGTCTTTATTAATTGTTATTTTATGATGTAGATGTTGATGTGCAATAGTAAGTTAAAGCACTACAGAGTGAACTTTGTGGTTGGAGGAAATAGTGTCTCTTTATGGTCCTCCTTGCATGGCTACGTGCACAGAGTCTCCTTTAGACTGGGGGGCTGGGCCCCTGGACACAAAAGCCCCTTTTCCAACCCAAGATATCTGTGGACACACAACGTATTCAGGTGTTATGATGGCTTCTTCTCTGTACCTCATTGAGCTGATCATGGTTTTGAGAAGAACTTTTGGACTCTTTGACTCACCAACAAGAGATGTTTCATCTCGGAGACTCTGGCTCACCCTGTGCCCGATAGGACCGTTCAGTAATTCATCCATGTCTTCCAGGTGCAGTGATTTTGTCCTCATAATGAAATAAGATAAATGTAAAATAGAAGGCATTGAGAGTGCAAACCTCTTCCTGTACATTATTTGAATGTGGTTAGAGTGCATCAGCATTCACAGGGGTCAAAATTACATCATGATGTCAGGCTGTTGGGGTTGGATCTGAACCTTGTTGATCAGGTTGTGAGTCAGTAGTGAGGTTAAATCACTTGGCTGGTGAAACTACCTTTGGGGGGATGGAGGAGCAAAATGTGGAACCCTGTCTGATTTTGGGAGGGATGAAACACTGATGGAAGTATGCAATTGAACAGCTACCCCTGATGGATACTGATGCACAGGAGAATGCGATGAACAGCCATGTACTTCTACTACTACTTCTTTTAACCATGCCCCTGATCTCTCCCGAACCCCAACCAAGTCCTTGTTGTTACCTGTTGACAGATCCATCAACGTATCCTCAGACGGTTCGTATGATGTCTTACGAATGTTACTTCTCATTTTTCGTGCATTTTCTTAAGAATGCAAGCAACAAATGCCAGTTTCTGATCGTCAGTCTTTTCAAAATAAACTTTTTATTTGTTTTTTTTAGTTTAGGCCACACAACTACTTTGTTTGGTTTAAGAAAAGATTGTTGTTTGAGTTACTACTGAAAAACGACGTGACAAATAAATCAAAGTAGACTTATCGGTGAACAACGAGCAGATGGTTTGTACCGGCCCTCCTGCTCGGCCGGTGTGGGCTTTTGCTGTCTTTATACTTCCTTGTTTGTGATTACGTTGATAATATACAAAATTATTTGGTGGGATACCTACAAATTACAGCGCATCATTTTTCGTAGGTATAGCTACAATGTGGAACAACCTTTAAAGCCGCAGTGTGTTTCTTCTTCTACTGATACACTCTGTTTCGGCATAAAGATGTTTATAACAGATACAGAGGCCTTGGTTTGGTTCCACTTGTCTTTTGAATGCGACTTTCGTGATCTGATGCTGTGTCCACATATTAGGTGTCTCATGATAAATGGTAACTGGACTTGCATTTGTATCGCGTCCTTTTAGTCTACATGTCCTTCACACACATTCATACACTGATGGCACAGCCTTCGAGATTAATATGGGGTTCAGTGTCTTGCCCAAGGACACATCGACATGGACTAGAGGAGGGGGGGACCCAAATTGGCGCAATCGAGACAATTTATCAAAAGTAGTTCTCCGTAAAACAAACAACTACGAGACTTTAGAAAGGCTCCATCGTATCAAGCCATTTCACCCATCATGCTGGGATGGCTGTGGCTCAGAGGTAGAGCGGGTTGTCAATCAAAGATTGCCGCTTCGATAGTGTGTCCTTGGTAAGACACTTAACCCTAAATGTGAGTGGTCTGAACACGAGAAAGACACAATACAAGTACAAGTAGGTCCATTTACCATGTTGGGTGAACAAGCTACTCGGCGCAGTGATGGAAGTGATGACGTGATATTTGCTGAGCAAACAAAAATACCAGTAAAACATTTTAACCATGTGTGTGCACTGTCAGGTATTTATTTGATATGTAAATGAAAACACCTGGAAAATATCGAGAGCGGGAACTGCCTTTCACACACTCTCTCTCTCTTCTTTCTCTCTCTCTCTCTTCTTTCTCTCTCTCTCTCTCTCTTCTCTCTCTCTCTCTCTCTCTCTCTCTCTCTCTCTCTCTCTCTCTCTCTCTCTCTCTCTCTCTCTCTCTCTCTCTCCTTTACTGGTTATAAAAAGGGATTTGTCCTCCAGGTGAGCACTCTCATCGGTCAGTCCTCAGAACCAGACATGGGGACCACGGGACTTCAATCCACGTCATGGCTCATCTACCTGACCCTGCTGGTTGGCTCCCTCACTCAGACTGGTGAGTGATAACCTGAAGAATGCTTACAGCTTCACACTTAGTGGATAAAGTATGATTGGTTGGTGTTCGCGGAAATTCAGAATTCAGGAAAGAAATGTATTTGAATTGAGATATCTTGTTTTGATAACTTCTACATTTCATTTATATTTGTCTGCAAATTATAATAACAAACTCCAAAGAGTCTTCTTACAACAATAATAATAATATAATACTAATTGTTATTGTAAGTCTACAATAGTCCATTTGATGACATTGTTTATGGCGTCTTTGTTTGATGAAGTCACTCACAGTAGCGTTCAGACTTTGTTGACTAGGGCGGCCAACGTGAGGCACTGACTCATGCGGTATGAATAGCATTAACTTAATAATTTGTCTCCACGACTCATACTGACTTTCATTACTAACATTACAGTATCTTACCGTTTATTACATTCCTGTACATTCCATATTTAGATTGAAATGTTAAATATACCAAATATTGTATTGACACAGTTGGGTTAGGGTACTAGCTGCCTCTTCCAACACAGCCCAAGATATGTTTATTAATCACAACCATCTTAGACAAAAATCAAATATACAGTCACAGTACAAAGTGCCAACAAAAGTATTATTAAAATAATGTCTCACGGTTCAAACCAAGGTACCGCCTCCGACCGGGTAGATGGCTTATCAAGGGCAATGGGTCGGCCAATCCGGTTTCAGGGGTGTCCTGGACATGCCCCTGGTGTAGTGTCAGAACAAGCTGATACAGAACATCTGGTATATGCATGGGAATCGTTTCTAAATTAACAATGGATGATTTCTTCTCTTTACTACAGTAACCATCATTCCTTCTCTACAGACACTGAGCCTGAATTCAGGTAACTGTGCAAATTCCCAAACTAGACTTTTGCTCAACTCTTCATGTCAGTTAAAAAGATGTTTTAATATGTTCATATTTTTGTTGTAGCTGATGCAAATCATATCGGCCAAGTGTGCACGACTTGGGGACAAAATCACTGGAAGACCTTTGATGGAGATTTCTTCCAGCTACCCTCCAGTTGTAACCATGTCATGGCCTACCAGTGTAAAAACAGCCATGAAGATTTCAACATCCAGATGAGGCGCAAGACAGTCAACCAGGTCGCCACAATCAGCACCATCATCATGGTGTTTGAGGGGACAGTGGTGGAGCTCTCCAACAGCTCAGTGATCGTCGATGAACAGCCGTAAGTTCAGTCCAGTTCAGTCCAGTTCAGCCCAGTTCAGTCCAGTTCAGCCCAGTTCAGCCCAGTTCAGTCCAGTTCAGCCCAGTTCAGTCCAGTTCAGCCATGCATCCCTGAGACACCGTGTTCCATGTTACACCCCGAGACTCTGTTTTAAATGTTGAGAATGTTTCTCTACTCAGATATTTACATTCAGTACATTGAGTAGTATTAATGAGTTGAAAGATGTTTTTTACCTTGAAAATAGTAGTTTTTGTTTTTTTGACAAAAGAAGTACGAGCGTTGAGCCACTCTCTCAGTCAGCCTTAGAGGATGGAGGTTCCATTGGCTGAGGAAGATTGTGAGATACGATTAAAAGCTTTGAGAAAAGCTAATAAGTGGACCGTGAGTTAAGATGCTTCCACCTGTTTACAACCAATTATCTCTTGGTTGTCTTTAACGGCTTTCCACCGTGTTTTAGAGTCTTGAATCTTTTCCCAAGCAGAAAAAGATCAAAGATAAAGTTCCGTTGACCAACTCGTAGATACAGCTTTACTAAAAGTTGCTATTCAGAGATTCTTTTTATCATATTCAGATAATTCTGGTGACGAAGGGTTTTGCTTGTAGAAAAATGATCCCAATCCCAAATAAAAAGCACCAGTTACTTTTTTAAAGTCTTGAATTGATATTATCCATTCCAATGAACAGCTTCAGTTTTTGTCAGTCTTGTATTCTCTTTATAATCCTATCGGTTGATTCTGTTTACTGAAGGGATTATCACCTGAGTTGTTTTACATGGAGGTTACATTATTTAGATCAGTGCTTCCTAGCTGTGTGTACTCGGAGCCCGAGGGAGCGATCACTGTGTCAAACAGATGAATAGATTCTGTTTGTCTTTCTGAAATTAGAAAGAGTACAATGTTATTTCATAACGGAAAACAGATCTACATATTAGTGTTTCTATGTGATGCTGATATTTAATCATTTGTAATCAGTAATCAATAATCAATAGAAATAAATCAATAAACTATGAGTTACAATAGGCTGTGGCACACGACGATATTATAGTTATTACAGGAATTATTACAGTTTTATCTCTTTTTAAAGTATTTAAGCTGTCAGTGTTGTATTTTAATGTATAACTCATTTTATCAGTATGCTTCCTCACATCAAGAGTAGGATCTCTAAGTCACATGGATGTCTAAACATGTAATCTCACTCAAAGGATTGAAGATGTGCAGTTTCAGTGCCTTCCAGTGGCAGCATAAAACAGACAGAAGACAAGACAGACAGCAGTGGGCTTCTCAAACCTGAACTCTGTGTTAAAGTAAAGTGTGTGGATGGTAGTGGAGCATACTCCCACCTCGAAGGATGTCATGAGTTGGTGTATGTTAAAGGTCAAAATCACAAACTGTTTGTTTTGTTTCACATTTACTGATTATCATCAACACCTCAAGGGAGACATGTCAGAACAAAGCTTTAAAACCAGCACAATGCTGCCTGCAGCAGAAAGAGCAGGAAGAGGAAGTGATTGATGGTAAAGATGTTTGTATTCTGCCCTCCTGTAGCCCTCTGGGGGGCGGGGCCTGTCTGAGACCATTGCAGCAATAGGCCACTGACTTCTTCAATTCCTTCAAATGAGCCTTGTGACTCTTTGACCTTCACATACTTACAGTTATGACTTTGTCTCATTGGAATATGACTTCCTGTGCCAACTGTTCCTCTCTGTCCCATGTCCACACTGACTCTCTGTGTTTGATGCAGGGTGTCTCTGCCACATGTCAAATTTGGGGTGACTGTGATGGGAACCACATCTGGTATCACTGTTGAAGCGAAGCAGGGAATAAAAGTGATCTGGAACCTGGATGACTCCCTGGATGTATGTAGCACACCCTCTCATATGCAACACGTGTGTCCTGTTTGTGCTCAGCTGTATGTCATGGAGTTTGAAACATACTGACAGAAGGACACATAGTGAGCCTGCCTCAAACACCTCAGCAGGGTCTGATTACCTGTTTCTGAACATGACATGCAAACAAACACACACTTTGCCCTCAAAGGATAAGGCTGATGTTATCTCATCATTTCATTTATCACTGATCCCTCTCTGTCGCAGAACTCCATCGTTGTCCAGAAGCTATTAAAAGCAAGAGGCATAGCGTTGCACTTGGGTCCCATGAAAACAGCCAGTGAGCTCATCGAACTAGAGCCACCGTCACTTTGTTCAACAACCAAGAGAACACATTAATACAAGTAGGCAGTCAGTTAGTGGTCAGCAGCAGTCCACTCTATTTAAAAGAAGAGTCAGAGATAATGATACCTACCACTCTGTACAGTAAATATGATTTATTGTGCAGTTATCTACTCCTCAGGGTCTGCTCTTTGAGCAATTCAATCAATACATTTGTTTTCAATGCATTAGGCCTTGTGTAGTCTGTACTGCAGCACTTTATCACTCTGTGTAATGGATGAAATGAATGACATATGGGAGCCATGACTACCATGTTATCTGAATTTAGTGTCCTCAAGAATTATGGCAATTTATGTCAAAGAAGCCGGAATTTCAGGGTTTAAAGAAATGTTTCTACAAATCACAGTTCAAGAGGAAACATTTAATGAATGGTAGTCGCCATTAGCATCACTTCTTCTTCCTTGGTCGCAGCCTGAGTTCAAACCTCGTAAACAAACTGCACTACAACAAAGTCGCCTCCATGGCTCAGGGAATTGGGAGAAGCCTCACCTCAAAGTTTGGTCAAGGTATGGCTACATAGCAGCAGTGAGTCACTGGGAGGGTTTGTGGGATGTGACCGATATGCAAGCTATAAAAATAAGCAAAGCGTGAAAACCACAATGTAGATGTAGCTTCTTTAAGTAAACCGAAGGTCATACTTCACTGATCACAATCCAAACCAAACATGGCGCTCCATTGCAGAGCTCACAAGGCACATGAGTGTGACCTACTTAAATCCAAAATGGATTACATAGAAATAATAACATGCGTTGAATTGTCATTAATAACATGTTGACGTCTTAACAACCTGATTTGATACATGGTTCACTAACTGCTGTTTGTGTGGGTGTGTTCACAGATTGAAATAGATAAAAAATACCAGAACCAGACATGTGGACTCTGTGGAAACTTTGACGGCGTAACCAATGACTTGATGAAAGACGGTAAGTGTACTCCCTTTCACTTTGTACTCCTTAATATCAGCCAATGAGCATCTGATGGGAGTGGCCCAAACACGTCCTGTCTCTTTGGATTTTTTTTTTTACACTGATCCATAGAATGAATACTTTGATATGAAAATGAAAATGATGTCAATTTATTAACATAATTTATTAATTTATTTGTAAATCACAGAAGTTGCATGCATTAGAGACGTAGAGACACTTCTGTATGAATGTTTGTTTAGCTGCACGAACTAACTACACATTTTAAACATATTCCCTTTTTGACTTGAAAGTGTTGAACAATCTCAAAAAGGGGAAGAAACTTCATTACATGCTTTTCCTGAATAATCCCAATGAGCATTGTTGTGTGATTGACTGCACTGCAGGAGCTGAGCAGTCGGTTGTCGACTATGCTGACGCCTTTAAGGTGGACGGTCCAACAGAGAGCTGTGAGGAGCCGGCGCTTAACCCAGTCCTGGGCTGTGGCAACAAGGTAACTCTATACATATAATAAACCTGTTACTCTGGAGGACATTTGAACTGTGATGAAACTTCCTCACCTTATTTTATCGGATAGTTCAAGAGCTGTCGGCTAATCAGTTATTACATTTTTACCAAGGTAGGTCACAACAACACTTAATCAACAATCAAATACAGCAACACATCTAGATTTGACTATATATTTAGCTGTTTCTGAAAGATGAAAAGGAGATGTGTTATGAATCTAAACCCCTGAAACCATTTCAACACATTTTCAGTCTGGAAAAGAGAATCTTTCAAAAATAAATGATTCAACAAAAGGGAATACTGCTTAATTATGTCGATTGAATTCAATTCTATAGCTGCCATGTCAACACAGTTCAGCACCTTCAAGTTAAACTTACTTGCTACATGAACAACATCAGGAATAGTGGGATGGCAGTTAGGTGTTTTCCTTTTGTTGAATCATTTATTTTTGAATGATTCTCGTTTCCAGACAGGTTTTAAAAACACACGCATGTGTTGGTTTACACACCCTGTTGACTACAAACTGGATTCTATAAGAGATTTGGGCGACTGTGGCTCAGTGGTTGAGCAGGTCGTACTTCAGTCAAAGGATCGGCGGCCCGTAGCTGTTCCTGCGGTGTATGAACGTTAGATGGAGTCCTGATGGGCGGGTCTTTCATGGTAGCCCCTGCCATCAGTGTATGAATGGGTGTGAATGTGTGAAGCGTTTTGATTGGTGGGAAAGACTAGAAAGGTGCTGTACAAGTACAGTCCATTTACCTTGCTTTTTTTTTCAGCAATTCTGTGACCAGATCTTCTCCAGAGCTTCATTCAGTAGTTGCCAGAACCTTCTGGATGTGGAATCCTTCAGTAAAGCCTGTATGGCTGATATGTGCGACAACGACACCGACCCTTTCCTCTGCAAAACCATCTCAGAGTACTCCAGGCAGTGTGTGCACGCGGGTGGCCAGCCCAGTCAATGGAGGAACACCACATTTTGCTGTAAGAGTGCTAGCACCTAAATATGGATACTTACATGCACTTCATTGAATGCTCTGGCCCTGAATTACAGTTGCCATGTTTTTGCTTGTCACTGGTACATCAACATTAAAGTGTTTGTCTCCACAGACATGCCATGTCCATACAACATGGAGTACATGGAGTATAGCAGTTCATGTGCTGACAGCTGCTCCACCCCTCAGGCCAGCCAGACATGTCGCCACTACAATGAAGGCTGCCACTGCCCTGCCGGTACCCACACACATTCTACACTCCAGTGTATTCGCTATATGCAAGCATACACAAGCTCGATCATGTCTCATGAAGTACTGATTGTTATCTCTCCTCCCCTCCTCAGGAACGGTCTTGGATGACATCAGTAACGCTGGCTGTGTTGCAGTGGACCAGTGTCCTTGTCTACACCACAACACAGTGTACAAGTCAGGAGAGTCCTTCTCTCAAAGCTGTAGATCCTGGTAAGAAGTCTGCACATGTACGGGCTAACTTCAAGTGCTAATGAATGAAAACATATGTGACTACACTACAACCCTTTTTACGCTTGCATTAAAATGCACCTAAAGTAATTGATAGCAATCTGCTCACATTTAGAGTTTATTGAAGTCATTAATATGTCACAATTTTACAAACTTACACAAATGCAGTGAATGTTAACTTTAACATAAAGTCCCTCATTTCCCAAATCCCCATGGATCCCCATGGATACATTTAATGTGCATTCCTCCTCAATAGCTTTATAACATCATGTATAACTTAGCTTTATAACATATAACTTAGCTTTATAACATCATGTATAACCTAGCTTTATAACATCATGTATAACTTAGCTTTATAACATCATGTATAACTTAGCTTTATAACATCATGTATAACTTAGCTTTATAACATCATATATAACTTAGCTTTATAACATCATGTATAACTTAGCTTTATAACATCATATATAACTTAGCTTTATAACATCACGTATAACTTAGCTTTATAACATCATGTATAACCTAGCTTTATAACATATAACTTAGCTTTATAACATCATGTATAACTTAGCTTTATAACATCATGTATAACTTAGCTTTATAACATATAACTTAGCTTTATAACATCATGTATAACCTAGCTTTATAACATCATGTATAACTTAGCTTTATAACATCATGTATAACTTAGCTTTATAACATCATGTATAACTTAGCTTTATAACATCATATATAACTTAGCTTTATAACATCATGTATAACTTAGCTTTATAACATCATGTATAACCTAGCTTTATAACATCATGTATAACTTAGCTTTATAACATCATGTATAACTTAGCTTTATAACATCATGTATAACTTAGCTTTATAACATCATATATAACTTAGCTTTATAACATCATGTATAACTTAGCTTTATAACAGCATATATAACTTAGCTTTATAACATCACGTATAACTTAGCTTTATAACATCATGTATAACCTAGCTTTATAACATATAACTTAGCTTTATAACACCATGTATAACCTAGCTTTATAACATATAACTTAGCTTTATAACATCATGTGGTGGTCTCTGGCCCTCAGAGAGATGTCCGTTTGTTTTCTTTCTATTTGTTAAACAATTTAAAAATAAATTGCAGTTAAATGTATTCACCTTGAATACACAGCGTTGAAATAATGATTATTTATGGGTAAGGGACTAGTTGTGTTTCTGTGTGGCAGGCACATGATGGGTCATTGTAATATCTCCTGTGACAGAAGTCTCCTCATGTGTTGTTAATGTTGAAAAAGGTATTATTTGCCTTCAGTGAGACAGTCTAACCAATGGTCCTCCTCTCTAAGGTTAGCATGAAACATGTTTCAAACATGCAACAAATTGTCAACCGAGTATGCTATTAATTATTATTATTATTATTATTATGAACACATCTAAGTTTAATATATTACATCCAGTCTAATCTGCCTGTTGGACTTCCTCCCTGCTGCATACACCAGTCACACACAAATAATGAAACACTTGATACATTTTCACAAGATTTATTGAAAGCATTATCAATCAATGTAGAAATGTCATTTTTATAAGATCAGTTGTCAAGTTACTTAGATTTGTGTCATGTATTACTTTTTACCAAAATAACTTCCAACACTGATTACACTGCTACCGCAAAAACATTGACGTGTGTGTGTGTGTGTGTGCTGACAGTGTGTGTGAGAGTGGACAGTGGACGTGTGCGGAGGAAAACTGTCCAGGAATGTGCTCTGTGGAGGGCGGGGCTCACATCAACACCTTCGATGGGAAAGACTACACCTTCCATGGGGACTGCTCCTACGTCCTGGCTAAGGTAGATCACATCATGACGAGCATTCAAGCACATACACACTGGACTC
Organism: Lycodopsis pacificus; assembly: GCA_028022725.1. Classification (NCBI taxonomy): domain Eukaryota; kingdom Metazoa; phylum Chordata; class Actinopteri; order Perciformes; family Zoarcidae; genus Lycodopsis; species Lycodopsis pacificus. The sequence continues at coordinate 2,351,086 of CM051690.1, forward strand.
AGACCATCAGAAGGATGGGGGGAGTGACAAACCATCGGCATCATGCTGCGTGATATGATGATATGAATGTGCTCTATGATGGACCCATTCACTATATAATTATCAGCAACATCTGAGTGTGTCCTGGAACAGATCCTGTTTGCTAACATGAGTTTATTATGTGTCATTGTTTTGACTGTCACCAGCTGTCATCCTTTTCGTCATTATTAAAGTGCTGATGTGTGTTGCAGCAGAGTGCTGGCTTCCTGTACACTGTGCTGGGGGACCTGGTCAAGTGTGGTCTTGATGACAGAAGGACCTGCCTCAGAGCTGTAACGCTGAGTCTGTACAACAATTCTGTGGTAAGCTCCAGATGCAGACACACACTCTCACACACACGCACACACACACACACACACACACACACACACACACACACACACACACACACACACACACACACACACACACACACACACACACACACACACACACACACACACACACAGATATACACTGTTGAACAGATCCATGTCAAACTTGCAACTACTTTTATATTTTGCATTGAAATTTGTTGGCATGTTTGTGGTTTTGATGACAATATCAAATTTGTGCAATTGTGTTATTTTGAAATATGTTTGGACTCCTGTTGATATATCATCTAAAATGTGTCTTTCCAACTGTCAGGTTATTACAATCCAGGCAAGCGGGCAGGTCTACGTGAACCACATTCTTTCTCAGCTTCCACTATTTACGCGTGAGTTACTTCACATGACATCACAGAAGACACACAGCTGCATGTAAAGTACAAATGTTTGAAACAAAAAGATCCTCAGTCTTATTTCCTAGTTATTAATTATAACACTAATCAATTGACTCAAGTGCAGAAGAAAAAGATTCAAAAATTAAATTATCAAAAAATTGAATTAAAAAGTTATGAATTTGTATTGAAGCGGTAGATGCACATAAATGAACAGACCAACATCAAAATGAAAAGATGGACATGAGGATGGCTACAATCCAACATACAAAGATTTTAAGATGAATATTTATACCTCAGACAGCAAGTTCTTCAGGCTTTGATGTGTTTCACTGTCTTCTGACT